>CM065777.1:318272-553272 GCA_033296515.1 Macrochelys suwanniensis | reverse complement strand
GCCTGTAGTTCCCCGGATCTTCCTTCTTCCCTTTTTTAAAGATGGGCACTACATTAGCTTTTTTCCAGTCATCCGGGACCTCCCCCGATTGCCATGATTTGTCAAAGATAATGGCCAATGGCTCTGCAATCACATCAGCCAACTCCTTTAGCACCCTCGGATGCAGTGCATCCGGCCCCATGGACTTGTGTTCGTCCAGCTTTTCTAAAGCCTGAGGGCTTCAGCGCTAGGGGGTGGGGCTCAGGTTACGGGTCCCCTGCCTGGGGCTGAAGCCCTTGGGCTTTGGCCCCCCCAATCCAAGGCGGAGGGGCTCCAGCGGGCTCAGACTTCGGTCTCCACTCCTGGGGTCATGTAGTAATTTTTGTTGTCAGAAAGGGGTCACAATGCAATGAAGTTTGAGAACCCCTGGTCTAGATAATAGTCCTGTTTTGAGTGCAGGGGACAAGAAGACCTCTTGAGGTCCCTTCCAGTCCTATGATTCTATGATTGTCTAGTCTCCTGTGGGCTGTAATACTGTGGTCGCATTTTGGTTGTTGGGTTTAGTGTGCCTTTGCTGGGTGGTTTTGGTGACCTGTGATATACAGGAGGTCAAACTAGGTAGTCTAGTGGTCGCTTTTGACTTTAAATTCTGTGACTCTATGACCCATGCTTAGACCAGTCCCCTCTGGACCTATTGTCTTTTCATACCTGGATCTACTGTCCACAACTTCTGCCGCCAATTGGCCTGCACTACACAGATCCTCAGGCTTCCTCTCCACTAACCACATTTAAGCTCATGGGGACATATCTCAGAGTTGCTCTAACCCAACTAGGCCATATAATGTTCCGACGTAGCACCACCTGCACCTTTACCTCTTTTGTGGACATCTCCTCCTATCAGGGTGGAAGCTATTGTATACGTCACATCCTGAGTCATTTGTAAACCCTGAAACCTTTCCCTATAAGCCTCAGGTTTCCAGTCAAACTTAAGCAGTAGAGCCTTTTGGATCTGTTCATAGTCCCCAGTATTCACTCTGTCCATCTGGCAAGTTGGTACGTAGATTCCCTGGGGAATGGGCTTCTCATGGTCTCTCCACACATACCCCTCTATGGAACCTCTTGCTCCTCTGCTTCTCTCCAAATTCAGTTCATGTTGTCGCTGCCTCTTGCAATTCTTCAGCTTCTGTTTCTCTAGCTGAAGGTTCTTCTCCCTCGGCACCAACTTCCGCCCCTTCAAATCTAGCACTGTGGAATTGGGCCATGAGGACACTTGCTGCTGGGGAATTGGGCCATGAGGATGCACAGCTGCGGCTGCCCCTGTTGCCCTTGGACTCTCTCAGAATCCCACCTGTGTTTGGACCCTGGTTCTTGCTCCAGTCATCCTTCTCCAGGCGAGCAATCAGCTGCCCCTCGTTTAACTTCCCAAAGCTTAACCCTCTCTCCCTGCACAGCTCTGCAGTGCTGTTCTTAGGAGCTGGTCTTATGCCATTTTCTTGCTGTTTCCTTTGACTAACTTTGTGTTTCTTCCTCGAGAGATTGCACACATGCATTCCACTCTCGGTGTCTGTGCTCCCAGCACATGGCCTTTGGAAGCTTTTTCCCTCAGCGGTACCCATTGGGCGGCTCGAGCATCCTCTGCTGCTGCGTGCCACTGCGGTCAGGTCTGAAGGGCAGAGCCGCCGCTAGCCCACCTGTAGTTCCTTCTTACCGCGCGTGATGGGCACTGGAGCCTGTTCATTGCCAGAACAGCTTTCTCTCTGCTGTGTAGGTAGTATCATTGTGATTTAGTTGTTATAGTTAGTACGTTTTTGTTGTTTGGTTAAAAAAAAAGGAGGGGGAAGGATTGATTTTGTTGTTTTTCTCCATTTCGGTGTTCTGCTGCCGGCACCGAGGCATGCCCCAGTTGCTGGGCTTCATAGAATCTCAGGGTTGGAAGGGACCTCAGGAGGTCATCTAGTCCAACCCCCTGCTCAAAGCAGGACCAACCCCAACTAAATCATCCCAGCCAGGGCTTTGTCAAGCCTGACCTTAAAAACCTCTAAGGAAGGAGATTCCACCACCTCCCTAGGGAACCCATTCCAGTGCTTCACCACCCTACTAGTGAAAAGTTTTTCCTAATATCCAACCTAAACCTCCCCCTCTGCAACTTGAGACCATTACTCCTTGTTCTGTCATCTTCTACCACTGAGAACAGTCTAGATCCATCCTCTTTGGAACCCCCTTTTAGGTAGTTGAAAGCAGCTATCAAATCCCCCCTCATTCTTCTCTTCTGCAGGCTAAACAATCCCAGTTCCCTCAGCCTCTCCTCATAAGTCATGTGCCCCAGCCCCCTAATCATTTTTGTTGCCCTCCGCTGGACTCTTTCCAATTTATCCACATCCTTCTTGTAGTGTGGGGCCCAAAACTGGACACAGTACTCCAAATGAGGCCTCACCAGTGCCGAATAGAGGGGAATAATCACGTCCCTCGATCTGCTGGAAATGCCCCTACTTATACAGCCCAAAATGCCGTTAGCCTTCTTGGCAACAAGGGCACACTGTTGACTCATATTCAGCTTTTCGTCCACTGTAACCCCTAGGTCCTTTTCTGCAGAACCGCTGCCCAGCCATTCGGTCCCTAGACTGTAGCAGTGCATGGGATTCTTGCGTCCTAAGTGCAGGACTCTGCACTTGTCCTTGTTGAACCTCATCAGATTCCTTTTGGCCCAATCCTCTAATTTGACTAGGTCCCTCTGTATCCTATCCCTACCCTCCAGTGTATCAACCACTCCTCCCAGTTTAGTGTCATCTGCAAACTTGCTAAGGGTGCAGTCCACACCATCCTCCAGATCGTTGATGAAGATATTGAACAAAACCGGCCCCAGCACCGACCCTTGGGGCACTCCACTTGATACCGGCTGCCAACTAGACACGGAGCCATTGATCACTACCCGTTGAGTGCGACCATCCAGCCAGTTTTCTATCCACCTTACCGTCCATTCATCCAGCCCATACTTCCTTAACTTGCTGGCAAGAACACTGTGGGAGACTGTATCAAAAGCTTTGCTAAAGTCAAGAAATAGCACATCCACTGCTTTCCCCTCATCCACAGAGCCAGTTATCTCATCATAGAAGGCAATTAGGTTAGTCAGGCATGACTTGCCCTTGGTGAATCCATGCTGACTGTTCCTGATCACTTTCCCCTCCTTTAAGTGGTTCAGAATTGATTCCTTGAGGACCTGTTCCATGATTTTTCCAGGGACTGAGGTGAGACTGACTGGCCTGTAGTTCCCCGGATCTTCCTTCTTCCCTTTTTTAAAGATGGGCACTACATTAGCTTTTTTCCAGTCATCCGGGACCTCCCCTGATTGCCATGATTTGTCAAAGATAATGGCCAATGGCTCTGCAATCACATCGGCCAACTCCTTTAGCACCCTCGTGCTAAAGAACAAGAACCAATGGCTGGAAACTGAAGCCGGTCAAATGTAAATTAGAAATAAGGCACAATATTTTATCATTACGGTTGATTAATCATTGGAGCAAACTACCACGGGATGTGGTGGATTATTCGTCTCTTGAAGTTTCCAAATCCAGACTGGCTGCCTTCCTGGAAGATGCTTTAGCCAAACACAAAAGTTACTGGGCTCAATACAGGGATAACTGGGTGAAATTCAGCCGCCTGTGATATACAGAAGATCAGACTAGATGATCGAATGGTTCCCTCTGGCCTTTAAAAATCTATTAAACCTGCTCCTCATGAAAGTCTCATCCCAGCCCCAATTGTTAGAGACACCCCGAAGCAGAAGGTTTTACCGTCCTGCCAACATTAACATTACCTGCTCTATCTCTGGATAGTCTTATTATCTTGTTACACGAGGACAACCCCTTTCTGTCTGGGCTTTAGCCTCAGGGTTTGGCACCAAGGGAGGCTTAGGGGTCCTGCTACTCACACCTGGGGAAAGCTTTTCAGGAGGGAGTCCCCCAGAGCCTCTTGCAGGAGCCACTCCTGGAGCAGAGTCCTTCAGTCCTTCTTATCTTTAGAGAAGGCCTTACAGGCATCGTATACCTTGGCCAAGACCCCTCCTTGAGGCAGGAGGCACTTTTCATTCCCACCAAAAATGGATCATTGTGGGGAAGAGGAACACCTCTTCAGCTGCAATCTCTGGGGCAGATCCGTCATCCTGGGCCCAGCCCAAGAAATCCAAACACAGCAAAACCTCAATACAAACAGCCAAATCCTCCCAAACCATGAACTGACATGAGTCTAAAATGATTTTGATTAATTATGCTACCTAAGAACTATTTCGCGCGTACCCGATGGTAAAGGGAGAGGCTGATTCTGTGTCCACTCCAGCTGGCAGAGAGGAGCTGAGGACAGGGATTTACACCTTTGGTCTATGTAAGTCCAGAATGCAGGGGAATTGTGCATCCCTGTTACTTACCACTCAGGAACGACCTGTAACTGACCACATGGCCAGCAGGGGCTGGGAAGCAATGCCAGAAGGTGGGAACATTATTGTTCATGATGGTGACAGACAGCAATTCTCTCTTCTGTTCTTATTCACTATTTAAGGCTGTCAGAGACCATTATGAACATCGAGTCGGATCTGCACAGCATAGGCCAGATAACCCCACCCAGCGATTCCTGCATTGAATGTATAACTGCTGGATGAGCTGCAGCATGGGAAAGACACTCCGTCCCAATTTAAAGACTCCAAGTGCTGGGGAATCTGCCACACCCCCTGGTAAGTTGTGCCAATGGTTAATTGCCCTCGCTATATAAATGTGCACCTTATTTCCAAACCTCGTCTAGTTTCAACTTCCAAGCATTGGATCTCCTCCAGCATTTGTTTGCTACACTAAAGAGTCTCTGCTATGAGAAATCTCTTCCCCTGGTGAGAATTTGTACACCATGATCAAGTCACCTCTTAACCTTCTCTGTGTTAAGCTAAATAAACAGCTCCTTTAGCCTCACTGCACGACAAGCATTCCAGACTGCAAATCATTCTTGCCCTACTCCGTTGTTCGCCGCACACTGTTCAACCTGAGCATCCAGAACTCAAGTCCTGCGATCCCGGATGAGGCGGGGTCTCATGGAAACTGCACCATGACATCGCATACCTAAGGCATCGGGGCAGAACGTGCTGATACATCCCAACTCTGGGAGCTTCACCTGGCAGCACTAACACCTGTCTCATCGGCTCGAGGGGTCTGTGCACTGCCTGCCTGCAGTAATACAGTTATGATGACAGACGGCCGCACACAGACAGGAGACATGGCCCTGCCCCAGAGACGCACCATCCTCACCAGACATGTAACACACCCATGAGCAGGGCAGCCTACCAGCCAGACACGAGTGCAACTTGACTCTAATGATTTGCCTCCTGGAAGAAACGTGAATGTAGACAGGGGCAAGGAAGACGAGAGTCACCATTCACCTGCTGCTATAGTTTTGATGTCGATAAGATACGCCAGTCTCTTGTTCTCCTCCATCCCTCTTTGCCTTCTCTCATTGATGCGAACGCTGTAATGGAGAAGAGTGAAGAATGACTGACAATGCTGTGCTCTTGCCAAACCACATGGGGCATCTCCCACCCTCCCCCAGAACCACCCCTGGTGTCCCCCTCCACCCATGGAACCGCACCTCCTGACCTGTGGCTCTCCCCACAACCACCTCAGTCTACCCATCAGGACCCATGGGTACTGTACAGCCCTCAGTCCCTGCAGATTGGTGGTTCTCTACCTAGAAGGGACAGTTACTCAAGTTACTCAGGATACAAGATATCCCTTGTATCACGGATCCGTGGGATAAGTCCTACGCCCCATCTTAAACAGTCTTTTGGAGGAACCCCATCAGTGTGCCAGACTCCCCAGGGGTCTCACTCTTCCTTCAGGTTAGGCTACACAGCCTCACTGCCTCTGAGATTGAGCCGGCCCGGCACTCTAGAATTCCTGCTTCACATTGGGAGCTCTGCTCAGCAGTCCAGCTGAGACAGACTCCTTGTTAGAGACTTGTTCACTCTTCAGGGACTAATGCTCCCTAGCCAGTATTTGTGGTGACACCACACCGGCCTTTCAAAACAGAGTAGGACGTATTAGGCAACTGGAACCCAGCAGTGGAAGGCCTGAGGTTAGCATTCAGAAAGGTTAAAGCATCATCCATTCTGGTCAAACCAGAGCACCCCACCAGCCAAGTCGTAGTGGATTCCATCTCAGGCTCGGTCCCTCTTTGGCTCCTTAGTCACTCCAAAGGGAGAGCAGCCAGCCTCCTCCAGAAGCCCACTCTTTATCCCTTGCTGGTCATGTCTCCTTGCTCTGTGCCATTGTTTGCTTAGTGTCAATGTTCTGGTCATTGGCGCTTTCCATTGTCTCTTTTGGATTCTCCTCCAGCCAGTTTTACAACCACCTCATTCACTGGAGCCCAGACAACAAGGCAATATCCTCACCTCATGTCCTGTGCTGCCCCCCAGAGGAAACTTAACCCTTTTTCCTTCCCGGGATAATAATGCACATGACAGAGGGAAACTGAGGCACACATAGAATTCATAAAACTGCCACAGATAATTCCCATTTCATCACATTGTGTGTGCAGGGTTCTCCATTCTTATAGCACAGGCTGAGCAACCCGTGAAGGCAGTGGAAGCAAATGGAGCAGGAGCCAGGACCCTCACATCACCACCCACTTGGGAGCGTCTGCACATTAGAGACAGCTTCCGGGAGGTGCAGGGGCCAGGCTCCCAGGCTGGTACGCCACAAGTTATCCCAAATAGGCTCTGGACACAAAAATGAGAGCAAATTAATAGATTCCTAGATTCCAAGGCCAGCAGGGGCCATTTTGACCACCTATTCTGACCCTCTGTATAACACAGGCCAGAGAATTGCCCCAAAATAATTCCTAGAGCATATCTTTTAAAAACACATCCAGTCTTGACACAAAAATTGTCAGTGATGGAGAATCACAACCCCTGGTACATTGTTCCAATGGTTAATTACTGTTAAATGTACACTCAGGATTGGAAGTTGTTCTAAAAGATCTGCTCTAGGAATAGTTTTGGGGAACTTCTCTGGCCTGTGTTATACAGGTCAGACTAGATGATCACAATGGTCTCTTCTAGTCTTAGAATCTATAAATCAATGAATAATTCTACCATTTCTATCTAGTAATGGACCAATACCATTGTTAGCATTCCTTTTGTTATTAACATACTTAAAAATTCCTTCTTATTGTCCTTAACTCTGTTGTCCATAGATTTCTTCTTGTGTCCCTTTCTTCCTTTATCAACTTCCTAAAATTCCTAGCATCTGATTTATACTCTCAGGACCCATAACATGCGCTGTCTGAGTCTGACCTAGTGGTTGGAGCCATGGGTAGCACTGGGGACATGGTCACGCCAAGAGTTATGTCACAGTCAGAAGTCATGCCAACAGTCAAGCCAGAGTTGGAGTCAGAAGTCACACGAAGGATCAAAGCCAGAGTCAACAACTGGGGCCAGGGCAAGGAAGCAGGAACCACGCTGGGTAGCAGCAACCAGGCAAGGAAGCAGGGACCCAGTCTTGGAGTTCTGAGTAACAATAGTTTGCCTGGTACTGAAGTTAGGCTTGTCGGCCTGTAATTGCCAGGATCACCGCTGGAACGTCTTTTAAAAATTGGCATCACATTAGCTATCCACCAGTCATCTGGTAAATAGGAGTGACAAAGAGTCCTGTGGCACCTTATAGACTAACAGACATATTGCTACTGTGATACAGCATGGCCAGAAGGCAGCAGGAGAGTGATCTAGGATGAGGAGAAGCCTTATTCCCTGTAGATTAATTAAAAGCACCTGAAACCAATTAGAGCACCTGAAGCCAGTCACCTGATAAAATCCCCCTGCTTCAATCAGCCAGAGGAGGAGCTGGAGCAGAGAGAGGAGGAGCTGGAGCAGAGTGGTTTGGTGGTGGAGCAGAGAGCAGTTTGGAGGAGTGAAGCAGAGTGGATTGGTGGTGGAGCAGAGAGCAGTTTGGAGGAGCTGAATCAGAGTGGTTTGGTGGTGGAGCAGAGAGCAGTTTGGAGGAGCTGAAGCAGAGTGGTTTGGTGGTGGCGCAGAGAGCAGTTTGGAGGAGTGAAGCAGAGTGGATTGGTGGTGGAACAAAGAGCAGTTCGAAGGAAGGTGGAGGAGAGTTTTGAGAAGTGCTGCAGCAGGCTAAGAAGACCAAGATCCTAGGTAAAGGGACACCTGGCTTGTGCAGAGGGAAGGCAGGAAGCCCCACAAGCTGAAGGTCAGGAGAGGGAAGTAGCCCAGGGGAAAGAATCACTGGTACAAGTGGTTCACCTACTATCATAGGGCCCCTGGGTTGGGACCCGGAGTAGAGGGCGGGCCTGGGTCCCTCCCTCTCCACTCCCCTTCCCTGGGATACTAGTAGGATAGCTGTTACCCCAGTTCAGGGGCAAGAAATGGCACCCTGAAACCCCCCACAAGAAGAAAAAGTGAGGGACCCATCATAGTAGTGCCGGCAATTTGCCACACGTGGTGTCAAGGGTGGGATCTACGCACTGGGGACTTAAACCAGGGTTAGCCAAAACAATCCAGCCCTCAAGATGGACGACGTAATCAAGGCCCTAATACAAGCCACCGCGGCCCAGCAGGAGGCTACCCGGGTCCAAGCAACCGCCCAACAGGAGGCGACTAGGGTACAGCAAGAGACTAATCGTCTGTTGATGAGTCAGGCTGCCCAGGACCGAGCCATGCTGCAGGAGCTGGTGAACCAGATGAAGGCCCTTATGGAGCGAAGCCAGAACGGCGATGGGACCCGGACTATACGGGCCAGCCACTGCCTACAGAAAATGACACGGGAGGATGATGTGGAGGCATACCTCCTGGCTTTTGAGAGAGCAGCCCTGCGGGAGGCCTGGCCCCGAGACAAGTGGTCCGGAATCCTTGCCCCGTTCCTGTGTGGGGAGGCCCAGAAGGTATACTACGATATGGCCGCAGAGACTGCAGCAGACTACCCTCAGCTGAAGGCAGAGATCCTGGCCAGATCTGGAGTAACTACGGCATTGCGAGCCCAGAGGTTCCATGAGTGGCAGTACACAGAGGACAAGACACCCAGATCGCAATTGTTTGACCTGATCCACCTGACCCGGAAATGGCTGCGCCCTGAGGCCCTCAGCTCTGAGAAGATGATGGAGCTCCTGGTACTGGACCGGTATATGAGGGGGCTACCACCAGGCCTCCGGGCTTGGGTTGGCCAGAATGACCCCTCCACCTATGATGAGTTGGTCTCCCTCGTGGAAAGACAGCTAGCAGCCCGTGAACTGTTCCAGACCCCAGGGGGTGAAACAGGGCAATCCAGGAAGCCAGCCCCAAACCCAAGGTCCCAGACCGCCGAGAACTACAGGAGAACTATAACTGGGAGAAAAGACATTGAGGAATGGCCCGAGTCCAAGAAGGGACCTGGGGGTTTGGGAAGAGAGGGCTGGGGGGGCCGACCAAATAGCCCCAGGCAGAGGGCGGCAACCGGGATAAGGGGTCGGTGTTACGAATGTGGGGAATTGGGGCATATAGCAGCCCAATGCCCCAACAGGGAAGAGCCTATGCAGTGCAATCTGGGGGATCCTGGGGAACAATGTGGCCTAATTGGCCTGGTAGGGGTCGCAACGACCCCACATGGGTATACAAGGTCAGTAAAAATGAATGGTATTGTGACCACAGCATTAGTAGATTCCAGGAGTGCTGTCACGCTGGTCTCGGGGAAGTTGGTGGGGCAAGACCAACTAACCCGGGCCAAAACCACAGGGGTAACGTGCGTTCATGGCACCGTAAATTTCTACCCCACAATCCCAGTATGGATTGAGATCCAGGGGAACACTACCAGGGTAACTGCAGCGGTGGTCCCTAGGCTCCCCTACCCGGTCTTAATTGGTAGGGACTTCCCTGGGTTTGAGAACTTACTCCCCCCAGTAGAGCCAAGGGAGGGTAGCAACCCCCGGGCTGAAATGGAGGCACCTACAGATAGCTTCACTCCAATTTTTGCTGAATTTGCCCCAGAGCTATTCTCATCCCCTGGGAAACCCCGAAAGTCTAGGCGGGAAAGGAGGGCAGATAAAAGGCTAGGGACCAGGATTCTAGCAGAGAACCAGAGAGCCTCCCTTGTTGGTAAGCGAACCCGTTCAGGAGGCCAGGAGACAATCCAGGCCAGTGAGGACTCAGAGGCAGTTCCTAGCCCAAGTAGGGGCAACCCAGGGGGCGGAGTAGAAATAGGCCCCCTGGAATTAGGTTAGATCGGTACCACCCGTGAGAATTTCAGGCAGGACCAAGCCAATGACCCGCTATATGCGAATGTGAGGGAGGAGGTAGTGGAAGTAAATGGCGTACCGGTGGAAGGAAAGACCAAAGGCCCGGGGCCGTATTATGTGATCCAACGTGATCTGTTGTACCGAATAGTGCAGATCCGAGGGGAAGAAGTAGAGCAGCTCTTAGTCCCACGGAAACACACAAGGGCAGTACTACAGCTAGCTCACAGTCATTTATTTGGGGGACATCTAGGAATAGACAAGACACTGGATAGAGTCCTAAGAAGGTTTTTATTGGCCAGGAATACGTGCGGAGGTCCAACGCTATTGTGCCTCCTGCCCAGAATGCCAGTTGCATAGCCCTCGACCTCACTTGCGGGCCCCATTAGTACCTTTGCCTATTACTGAAGTCCCGTTCGAAAGGACAGCCATGGACCTTGTGGGCCCGCTGGAAAGATCAGCACGGGGTCACTGAAACGTACTAGTCATCCTTGACTATGCCACACGATATCCAGAAGCCATTCCTTTAAGAAACCCCACATCCAAGGCAGTAGCAAAAGAACTACTCCAGGTTTTTGCCAGAGTGGGCATCCCTAAGGAGATCCTGACTGACCAAGGAACCCCTTTCATGTCGAAATTAATGAAGGACTTATGTACCCTGCTCCGCATCCATGCCATAAGGACCTCAGTCTACCATCCTCAAACAGACGGCCTGGTCGAGCGGTTTAACTGCACCCTTAAAGGTATGATCCGGAAGGTGGTAGCACAGGATGGAAAAGACTGGGATACCCTTCTACCATACCTAATGTTTGCAATACGGGAAGTCCCCCAGGCGTCCACCGGTTTCTCTCCCTTTGAGCTACTATACGGACGCCACCCACGCGGAATATTAGACATCGCTAAGGAGGATTGGGAAGAACCCAACCCAGGAAAGAATGTCATTGAGCACGTGACACAGATGAGAGAGCGAATAGCTCGAGTAACCCCTATAGTACGGGAACATTTGGAAAAAGCACAAGAGACCCAGCGGACATATTACAACCGCCAGGCGAAAGTACGGAAATTTCAGCCAGGAGAACGGGTGATGGTGCTAGTGCTGACAGCAGAAAGCAAACTCCTAGCCAGCTGGCATGGGCCGTATGAGATAGTGGAAGCCATTGGGGAAGTGGACTATAAGGTCAGACAACCAGACCGCCGAAGACCAGAGCAGATCTACCATGTAAACTTGCTGAAGCCCTGGCGTGACCGAGAGACGTGCCTGGTCATTCGGAGAGCTCCATCCCAGACGGACGACCGACAGGGGCAGGTGAGGATATCCCGAGTTAGCCCCAGAACAACGAACAGAGGTCATTGATATGATCCAACGGAACCAAGATGTGTTCTGTACACAGCTGGGCCGTACGACACTGGTCCAACATCATATCGTCACCAAGCCTGGAATAAGGGTGACGATAAGACCATACCGGATACCGGAAGCTAAAAGAGAGGAAATTAGGACAGAAGTGAAGAAGATGTTGGAACTTGGGGTTATTGAAGAATCCCACAGCCAGTGGTCCAGTCCTATCATCTTAGTATCCAAGCCTGATGGCACCTGGAGGTTTTGTAATGACTTCCGGAAGTTGAATGAAGTATCCCAATTCGATGCCTATCCAATACCACGTGTCGACGAGCTAGTTGATCAGTTAGGCAAGGCCCGATACCTAACCACTCTGGACCTGACTAAAGGATATTGGCAAATTCCCCTGGCCAAGAATGCCAAGGAGAAGACAGCTTTCTCTACACCTGATGGACTGTTCCAATACACTGTCCTCCCTTTCGGACTCCATGGGGCCCCAGCAACATTCCAACGACTTATGGATAAATTGTTGCGACCCCATGCCAGGCATGCCACCGCCTATTTAGACGATATAGTCATCCATAGCCCTGACTGGGAAACGCACCTAGTAAAAGTAGAAGCAGTACTAGACACCCTGAGGAAGGCTGGCCTCACTGCCAACCCTCTCAAGTGCGTGATAGGACTAGCTGAAGCCAGATACCTTGGGTATGTAGTAGGGAGAGGTTTGGTAAAACCCCAATGGAACAAAGTGGAGGCAATACAAAATTGGCCTCGGCCAATCCGTAAAAAGCAGGTCAGAGCATTTCTCGGGTTGGTTAGGGTACTATCGGAGATTCATCCCTCATTTTGCCACAAGAGCAGGGCCATTGACTGACCTGATAAAGGCTCGGGGCCCCGAGATAGTAAAGTGGTCTGATGCAGCAGAAGGGGCATTCGCAGATTTAAGGACAGCCCTTTGCTGCCATCCTGTACTTATAGCCCCAGACTTCAAGAAAGAATTCGTTCTACAAACAGATGCCTCGGAGGTAGGGCTAGGAGCTGTCCTTTCGCAGATGGTAGGGGAGGAGGAACACCCGATCCTGTACCTCAGCCGGAAGCTCCTCCCCAGGGAACAAAAGTACGCCGTCGTTGAAAAGGAATGTCTGGCGATAAAATGGGCCATGGAAACTCTACGTTACTACCTACTGGGGCGGCGATTTACCCTGGTGACAGACCATGCCCCGCTCCAGTGGATGCACAGAAACAAGGAGAAGAATGCAAGAGTGACTAGATGGTTCCTATCTCTGCAACCTTTTCATTTCCGAGTACAGCATAGGGCCGGAAGCCAACACGGCAACGCAGATGGCTTGTCACGAAAGCATTGCCTCTCGTCCCAAGCTGCCCAACCCCATGGTGTTGAGCAGGGGGGGAGGATATGTGATACAGCATGGCCAGAAGGCAGCAGGAGAGTGATCTAGGATGAGGAGAAGCCTTATTCCCTGTAGATTAATTAAAAGCACCTGAAACCAATTAGAGCACCTGAAGCCAGTCACCTGATAAAATCCCCCTGCTTCAATCAGCCAGAGGAGGAGCTGGAGCAGAGTGAGGAGGAGCTGGAGCAGAGTGGATTGGTGGTGGAACAAAGAGCAGTTCGAAGGAAGGTTACAGAAAAAGAAAGGAGTAACCCCTCCCTCTCACACAGGGAACGTACCAACCAAAATAAACAGAAATCTACTCGCTATGCTATCTAAACTTACTTTAGACAAGTGAGGATTTGATGAAAAGATGACTGATTCCTTTTTACTCCAAGATCACTCCGTGTCTGACAAAGACACACACAAAGCTTTCCCCCTCCCAAGATTTGAAAGTATCTTGTCCCCTTATTGGTCAGATGCCAGCCAGGTCAGGTGTCAGTCTGGCTACCTGCATTTCTTAACCCTTTACTGGTAAGAGGATTTTATCTGCATCAGACCCTCTCCCCTTTCCCTTTATATTTATGACAAGGACCACATTCGATTTTTGAAGGGGCTTTGCGGGCCGGCTTTAGGGAGTGTGGGGCCCGATTTCGATGGAGCCCTGCCGCTGAAATACCGCCAAGGCGGCAGCAGCGTTTGAGCTGCCACCAAAGTGCCGCCAAGGCAGCGGCAGCAATTGGTTGGGAGGCCGGACAAATTGAAGCCGCGGGCCGGATCTGGCCCTCGGGCCGTAGTTTGGAGACCCCTGCTCTATCATATCCCCCCTTAGTGATCTCTTTTCCAATCTGAGAAGTCACAATCTTATTAATATCTCCTCATATGGAATCTGTTTCGTATACCTAATAATTTTTGTTGCCCTTTTCTGAACCTTTTCCAATTCCAATATATCTTTTTTGAGATGGAGCAACCACATCTTCACGCCGTATTCAAGGTGTGGGAGTACCATGGATTTATATAGAGGCAATATGATATTTTCTGTCTTATTATCGATACCTTTCTTAATGATGTCTAACATTCTGTTAGCTTTTTTGACAGCCGCTGCACATTAAGTGGATGTTTTCAAGAACTATCCATGATGACTCTAAGATCTCTCTTGAGTGGTAACAGCTAATTTAGACCCCATCATTTTATATGTATAGTTTGGATTATGTTTTCCAATGTGATTACTTTGCATTTATCAACATTGAAATTCACCTGTCATTTCGTTTCCCAGTCACCCAGTTTTGGGAGTCCCTTTGCAGCTCTTCGCAGTCTGCTTTGGACTTAACTATTGTGACGGGGCAAGGCCAGATGGCTATAGTAAAGTGTTGAGGAACAGGTATGTTAGCCCCAGGCTAAACAAATCCCTGGTACCATGGTAACCAAATGGCAGTTGCTCCAGGTTAATCAAGACACCTGGGGCGAATTAAGATCCTTCTAGAAAGCAGTGGAGACAGCTAGGTAGATTGGAACACCTGAAGCCAATCAAGGGCTGGCTGGAACTAGTTAAAAGCCTCCCAGTTAGTCAGTGAGGCATGTGTGTCAGGAGCTGTAGGAGGAAGCTACGCTGTTGGAGGAACAAAGCAGTACAAATCCATATTAAGTGCAAGGAAGGAGGCCCTGAGGTAATGGTGAAGGAGATATTGAGTGAGGGCTGCTGTGAGGAAGTGGCCCAGGGAAATGTATACAGAGACTGTACGAGGGAGGGTTGCTTCTCCTCATTTCCCTTGCTGGTTTATGATGAAAATGGCTCAGAAGGCTGTGACCCTTGCCTCTAGAGAGACAGAAGGGCTATGTGGAGGGTCACAGTGAGCCTCTGAGGCCAGCAAAATCCGCCAGGAAGCGCAGGACCCACTGAGACAAGGACAGAGCTTTGTCACACTATCTTGAGTAGTTTTGTATCATCTGCAAATTTTGCCACCTCACTGTTTACCGCTTTTTTCAGATCATTTATGAATATGTTAAATAGTACTGGTCCCAGTACATATCCATGGGAGACACCACTATTTACCTCTCTCCATTTTGAAAATTGACCATTTATTCCTACCCTTTGTTTCCTATCCTTTAGCCAGTTACCAATCCATGAGAGGACCTTCCCTCTTATCCCACGACAGCTTACTTTGCTTAAGAGCCTTTGGGGAGGGACCTCATCTAAGGCTTTCTGAAAATCGAAGTGCATTATATCCACTGGATCCCACTTGTCCACATGCTTGTTGACCCCCTCAAGGAATTCTAGTAGACTGGTGAGACATGATTTCCCTCTACAAAACCATGTTGATTCTTCCCCAGCAAATTATGTTCATCTATGCGTCGTCTTGACAATACTGCTGTTTACTATAGTTTCAGCTAGTTTGCCTGGTACTGACGTCAGGCTTACTGGCCGATAATTGCCAGGATCACCTCAGGAGTCCTTTTTAAAAATTAGCATCACATTAGCTATCCTCCAGTCATTTGGTACAGAAGCTTTACAAACTACATAGTTTACAAACTATAGTTAGGAGTTCTGCAATTTCACATTTGAGTTCCTTCAGAACTCTTGGGTGAATACCATCAGGTCCTGGTGACTTATTACTGTTCAATTTATCAATTTGTTCCAAAACCTCCTCTACTGCCACCTCAATTTGGGACAGTTCCTCAGATTTGTCACCTAAGAAGAATGGCTCAGGTTTGGGAATCTCCCTCACATCCTCAGCCGTGAAGACCAATGCAAATAATTCATTTAGTTTCTCCGCAATGGCCTCAGTCCCAGGCCCCAGGTCACATTGCGTCTCAGGGCTAGGACCCATGCAATGGGAACAATTTGGGATGTGATGTCTCCCGATCAGTCCCATGCCGTCTCAAGGCAGTGCCTGTGGTGGGGATAAGGAAGGGGCGACACTTACCTGATGAGATGAGGGTTCATAAACTCTGTGCGGACAGATCCCAGAATGTCATTGCTTCCATATTCCACTAAAGTCAGCTCTCCGGCATTGAAGATCATGCAGACCTGTAGGGAGACAGAAGACAGGACTCCTATAGCAGGCAGTGTGAGAGGAGGGGCTCAGGGGAGGGCACAGATACTAGCTGGGTTTATGGAAGGGATGCCCTGAACCCTGACCTGGATTTACCCTCTAGGGCCAGGAGGAGAGCGGAGTCTTTGGAGTTCACTCCATCGTTGGTCTCACTGCTGTGACTGCCACTAATCAGTACCAATGGGCTGAGGTTTCTTGTCCTATAGAAGCCAGGCTGGAAACACTGCCCATGGAGCTCCCATACCAAAGGTTTGTTCTGTTCCCTGAAACATGGGCAGTGTAGGGAGCAGACCACAGGCTGCAGGAGTTGGGTGGACAGCATGAGGCATGGCAAAGAAATGGGCCACCCCAGGGGACAGACTTCGTGTTTGCAGTCTGTGACGAAATAGGACTGCTGTTAATGTTTTCCCTGAGTACTGTGTGGGTGCCTCGGTTTCCCTATGTAGTGCTTGAGTATCTAGGTGGTGGGACAAGGGTGTATGATTGTTACAGAGGGGCCTGGACACAGAGAATGGCTGACACTCTGTCTCCTAGCAACTGATGGCCCCGGCCCCTCCCCTGCAAAGGTGAGAGCTGAAGGTGTTCGAACAAAGGAATCAGGTGACCTCCTGGCCCGGGAAGGAGACAAAGGAGGGAGGAGGGGCTGGACAGTTTCAGTTTGGAGCTGGCTGGGGAACATGGAGGGAAACGCAGACAGAGTCTGGCCTCCCTGCCCCCCTTTTGGAGCTGTGGGGTAAAACGCAGGGAGCCCCCGGGCTGGGGTCTAAGCTCCCTGCCACCCGGAAGGGCCCGACTGAGGGGTCCTGGTGGTACTGACAAGTTCTGTTTGGACTGTGTTCCTGGCATATCTAATAAACCTTCTGTTCTACTGGCTGGCTGAGACTCCCAGTGAATCCGGGGAAGAGGGGTGCAGGCGCTGACTCCCCCACACTCCGTGACAACTGGTGGCAGCGGTGGGATGTTCTGCACCCCAGGAACGGCGCTTCCTGCAGTAAGTAACTGGGGAGCAGTAGAACGAAGGGGGGCTAATGAGGACCAGGCGTGCTGAAGGCTCACAGAGGAGCTGTTTCGGGGAGCGGAGGAGCTACGCTTAACCCCTGGGAGTGTGTGACCAGCGAGGACTGTGCAATGATGGGGTCCCCCTGGGGGCTGCGGTGAGCAGTCCCAGGGGCAGAGGAGCCTGCGGCTTGGCCCTGGGAGACAGAAGGATTTTTGCAGTGACAGGGTCCCCCTGGGGGTGCCGTGAGTGGACCCAGGGGCGGAGGAGCTGCAGCTCGATCCTGGCAAAGAGGCGGTGACCTGGAGAAGGGCTGGCACACTTGGGGTTCATCCTGGAAACCGTGGGGAGCTAAGAGCACACAGGCCTGCGAATCCACAGCAACTTGGGAGCAGTGAAGTGATGGCGTATCGCCTTCTCCTTAAAACAAGCATTGTAACCCTGTGCAAAAAGAGAAGGATACGCATTGGGAAGTTCACTAAAGCGCAGTTAATCGTGCAGCTGGAGGAGGATGACCATTCTAAGGAGCAGATTCCTGACCCAGATGGGGCTACAGCAGGATCTGGGAACAGCTGGAACGGTAGCCTGGCATCCCCAAGAGTCTGGTCCCCAACCAGACGGGGGTCTTCACGATTGGGTTCCCCAGCAGGGGATCGGAGACGGATGGGACTGGAGCTGAGTCCGAGAGAGCAAGAGGACTGTGAGAGACAGCGAGAGCCCGAGAAAGGGCTACAGGAGAAGCAGCAGCAGCAGCATGAACTGGCGGTGGTGGATCGGAGAGGCATAGGGGACTGGCCAGGGGGGATGGGGAGGCCCACCTCACTGCCTTTGAGCGGGCTGGCGATTTGAACCAGGGAGACCCTGCAGAAAGGCCCCGGGATCCAGCTTCCTTGCTGGGTCCCAAGGCCATAAACTCCGTCAGCCAGATGGGTGGGATGGTGGATGGATTTCCACTCCTGGCCCCAACCTATATGTCTGCGGGGAGTCTCCTGGGCTCAGGCCCTGCAGACCCCCAGTGGGAGCGGAAGGTGATAGTCAATGGAGAGATATTCTTGGGGTGGCGAGACCCCGGGACAGAGAGAAGTGGTCAGGCCCCGGGTGGTGCACCCCCACCAGATGCTGAGGGGCTGTGTGACCTGGGTGAGGGTCCCAGAGATGGTACCATTCGCCCTGCCTATGGCCCAGATCCCGGTACAGACCCAGGAGGGGTCGGGCTGGCTGGTGGTTGGGGTTCTCCAGGATATCGGCTGTGTATCTTTGGGACAGGATCCAGGCCCTGGCCCTGTAACGGCCAAGGATTTGAATTTGAACTCAGGGAACCAATTGGCTAAGAGGGAAATGGTCAGTGAAAATGCAAATGACCTGGCTGGCAGAGGGGAGGAGCTGATAGGCCCCGGTTACCTGCCTGCCTGTAACCAGACCCCTAGGACGGGGTGGGACAGAGAGATGCTCCCCGTCCCCCTGCACAATGGAGAGGGTGCTCACGCTGGCTCTGATGCAGAGAGCAAAGCAGTGAGCTCACTGCCTGGCCCCACAGGGACAGCCAGAGCAGCACTGAGCATGGGGGGAGCAGGACCCCAGCTGAGTGGGGGGACACACAGACAGGGCAGGACGGCTGCCAACCAGGCTTGCCTGGGCCAGAGGTGCTGCCGGGAAGTGATTCCACGGCAGGGAGGGAGCCACCAGGGACAGGGCTCAGTGGGGCGGTGACCCCAGGCCCAGCCAGTGAGCTGCAGAAGGATCCCGCCTTGGAGAAGCTGAGGGAACTTGCTGGCCACAGCGCTGCAAACCCCCTTGGGGAAGGCTGCAGAGACAGATCCCTGTGGGAGAAGGGATTCCGGTGCCGGGAATGGGCTTCCCCAGGGGAAGTAGAACGGTGGGGAATCAGGAGGCAGCCGGTGGGGCCCCAGAAGTATCATCACCGGCTATTGTACCTGGCCCAGGGTAAGGGAGAAGATCCCTGGAGGTCCCTGCCCATCAGAGAGGAACCTTTCCAGAAGGTGGCTATGGATAGAGTGGGGGTCCCCGGCAAGCTCCTTACAGACCAGGGATCCAAGGTCATGTCAGCCCTGCTCCGGGGCGTGTGGGAGAATGGTGGGGTCTGGCCCACCTGGGCCTCTGCATATCACCCTCAGTCCAACGGGCTGGTGGAGAGAGTTCAGGGGACCGTGAGGCTGATGCTGAGGACTTGTATAAATCAGCATCCACAGGACTGGGACAAGTACCTGCCCCACCGATGGCACAGGGAAGTACCTCAGGAATCACCAGGGGGCTTCCCTTTCAAGCTGTGGTATGGGAGGAGAGTAAGGGGACCCCTAGAACTGGTAAGGGAGCCAGACAAGGCAGTCTGGACCGAGCAGGGCCAGAGGGCTCTCTGTGCGCTGAAGGAGGCTCTAATCCAGGGCCCAATAGATCGAGTAAACCCAGACCGGGCCAAGCCCTGTACAGTGTTCACCGAAGCCTCAGACACAGGGCTGGGCGTGGTGCTGATGCAGGCCTATGCGAAGGGGGGGAGACACCCCATCGGGTATCTGAGCAAGGAGCTGCTGCCCTGGAGGCAGAACGGTCAGGCCATAGAGAGGGAATGCCTGGCCATGGTGCAGGCCCTTAAGAAGCGGCAGCCGGATCTGTGTGGGTGGCGCTTTACGGTGTATATTCACCACCTCACCCCGACGTGGCTGCATCCAGGCAAAGGGGCCGATGCCGAGCGGCTGGTGACAGAGACACGTGGTCAGAGAGGAGACCAGATCAAGAGGGAGGCTCTTAACCAAGAGAGCCCGAATTACAGCCCTCCAGACTGGAGCGCTGGGAGAAGACCTGATCTCAGCTTGAACCCCAGGGGTTTTGGGATGGGAAAAGGGCACGGGCCGCATAAACCTTCCCACATGCGGCCTGCGGGTGCCATCAAGCACACCCGACCTAAGGGAGCACGTCGAACTGGAACGGCCTGGTGTAACCAGGTTCGAACTTCCCCAGGTCACTGGCTAAAGTGACCCCGCTCAGTTCGGTCTCGAAGGGGGGAGAGATGTGACGAAATAGGACTGCTGTTAATGTTTTCCCTGAGTACTGTGTGGGTGCCTCGGTTTCCCTATGTAGTGCTTGAGTATCTAGGTGGTGGGACAAGGGTGTATGATTGTTACAGAGGGTCCTGGACACAGAGAATGGCTGACACTCTGTCTCCTAGCAACTGATGGCCCCGGCCCCTCCCCTGCAAAGGTGAGAGCTGAAGGTGTTCGAACAAAGGGATCAGGTGACCTCCTGGCCCGGGAAGGAGACAAAGGAGGGAGGAGGGGCTGGACAGTTTCAGTTTGTTGCTGGCTGGGGAACATGGAGGGAAGCGCAGACAGAGTCTGGCCTCCCTGCCCCCCTTTTGGAGCTGTGGGGTAAAACGCAGGGAGCCCCCGGGCTGGGGTCTAAGCTCCCTGCCCCCCGGAAGGGCCCGACTGAGGGGTCCTGGTGGTACTGACAAGCTCTGTTTGGACTGTGTTCCTGGCATCTCTAATAAACCTTCTGTTCTACTGGCTGGCTGAGACTCCCAGTGAATCCGGGGAAGAGGGGTGCAGGCGCTGACTCCCCCACACTCCGTGACACAGTCTGCGACTAGTGTATTCAGCCAGGAGGGGAAGAGTTTCATCCAATCCAACTCACATTCTCGTTGTCAAAGAAAAACTTCTCGTTCCCTCCGGATCCTTGCCAGGCCACCTGCAACACAAGGGTGTGGAGTGAATGAGCGCTGCCCTGGTGGTCCTTTGGCTGCTGTCCCTGCACTGCAGGAATCTCAAGCTGCAGCCACCACGGGATCTGGGGGCAGCGAGATGGATTCCAGCTAGCGATCAAAGCAGCACAAGCATTTCAGCGCTTACTTCGTCTCGATTGTTACATCTGAAATCTCACTGCTAGTCGGCTCTGTGGAACTAACCTCCTCCCATGCTCTGCAGCAGCACAGACAAGCCTGGTGCCTTCCATGCCAACAGCCTGAGTCGGCACAGTGAGGGATGCTGCACAAGAGTCCACCTCCCAACGCTCCAGGTGCCTGCACTGCCAGCGAGCAGTTTGCACTGCCATTCCTCCTACTTTTCCAGGTAATAAGACCCCCACCCTCATCACTGGCTCCCCACTGAGCTGGTGTCAAATTCGAGCTCCATGTCTTTGCTCCCAGGGCCCCAGCCCACACCTTGGACCTGGGCTCCTTTCACATTCCCTCCACTGACAACGCAGCCTGTCTATCCCTTCATCTCCTTCTCTCTGTGCCTTCCTCCATGCTGCCCCCATGCATGGAACGCTCCCCAAGCTACCTCCATGGCCTCAGTTAAACTCCTCTGCAGAACTCAGTGGTGCTGAAGTCCAGGAGAAAGGAGGGGAAGGGACAGAACCTCTGCCTGCCGTCTCCTCACCTTACTGTTTATGCTCTCACTTGCTGTGTGTCATGCTGACTACAGATCTGTCTCCCTTCTGTGCCAGAAGGTGCCTTTCCCCAGTCTCTCTGGCTACGTCTACACTGCAGCTAGGAGCTGTAATTCCCAGCGTGGGTAGACATGCATTCACTAGCTACTCGGCAGCTACCCAAAGCTGCCGCCTGTGCCACTGTGGCCACATGGCTATCCTTAGTGCGCTAGCTTGAGCAGCGCTAACGCATGATATCTACCAGAGCTGAGAAGGACAGCTCCCAGCTGCAGTGTAGAGGTACCCTGTGAGGTGCCCAGCACACCTTTGGCAACTCAAAATAATTAACAACAGAACCATTGTAGTGATGTCAAAGGGCAGTAAACGGACTGAGGCAACAAACCCAGCCAGCCAGAGAAAGCGGCTGCAGTTGGCCCTTCCTCCCGCAAGCAGGGGCTCTCAATCATAGCTTCAAGGAGCACAGGCAAGATAAACGGGAGAGTAAACTGGCCACGCCAAGACCTGATTCCTTACTAGAAACAAGCATGGCTGGACACGTGAGAGGAATACTGTGCTTGGTGCTGAGCACTGGAGAGATAAACCTGGAGATTAACTCCAGCCAACGCCTGCTCTGATTACCAAGCAGCAGTGTCCACAGGCTCAAGTTTCTGAACAGGTGCTATTGTTCCCAGCCCAGTTTAGCACTGTAACTGGGGGCCATACATACGGCATCCCTTCCCCTGAGGATGCTACCAAAGCTAGGGAACTGATGTCAGCAAGAGCTGCAACGGAGACAAGAACTTCAGACTTGGCTGCTGAGCACAAAGCCCTTGACTCGGTCTTGGGAAGAGCTCTGCGAGTGGCTGAACCCTGTGGGGCATTTCACCTGGCCTTTGTAGCACACTGGCTTCTGATTTGCTTCCAGGTGTAATACAAGGCGCCGACTAAAGAGACATGCCATATAGGTAAACAAAGCATCTCTTGATCTCTTATTGCTGTGACCTTCAAACTTCCCACACACCCTTAGTCTGTCACCCCCTCTGGGGCTGGGGTGCCTGTGAGGTCTCATCCACACCGATAGGTACTGCACAGATAAAGATGAATCTCTGTACAGTTTGAATTGTGGCTGTTGGAGAGACTGCCTCTCTCCCTGCACATTCAGACCAGCTGCGGTGCTCTCACTGACAGTCTGTCAGAGCCTGTACACGAGCAGACTGAACTAATGGTTGGAACCCAGAATAGTGTTGGGGTCAGGAGTCACAGCCAGAGTCAGTAATCGGAGTTAGGGCAAGGGAGGAGCACCACACGGAATGAGGTGAGGTAACAGGACCAAAGAGCGGGAACCAGGTGAGAAGGCAGGAACTGAGTCTCTGAGGTCTGGTCAGCAGCAGGCCCTGCTACCAGTTGCTCAGACAAGGGGTGTGGCAGGAACAGGAAGCTTTAAGAGGTGACCAATCAGCAGTCTGCTGCTAGTCAGCTGAGCCTGCTGAGTCAGTGGGTGCACCCTCTGTTTGCACTGTATCAGCTGCAGTTTCCTTGTCTGGCCTTCACAACATCCCCTGGCAATGAGTTCCACAGGTTGACTGTGCATTGTGTGAAGAAGAACTTCCTTTTGTTTGTTTTAAACTTGCTGCCTAATAATTTCATTGGGTGACCCCTAATTCTTGTGTTATGTGAAGGGGTAAATGACACTTCCTTAGTCACTTTATCCACACCAGTCATGATTTTATAGACCTCTATCATATCCCCCCCTAATTATCACTTTTCTAAGCTGAACTGCCCCAGTCTTTTTAATCTCTCCTCATATGGAAGCTGGTTCATACCCCTAATCATTTTTGTTGCCCTTCTCTGTTCTTTTTCAAAATCTAATATTTCTTTTTTGAGATGGGGCAGCCAGAGCTACATGCACTATTCAAGGTGTGGGAGTACCATGGGTTTATACAGTGGCATTATGATATTTTCTGTCTTGTTATCTATCTCTTTCCACTGCACATCGAGCAGACGTTTTCAGAGAACTATCCATGATGACTCCTAGATCTTTCTTGAGTGGTAACAGCTAATTTAGACCCCATCACTTTGTATGTATAGTTGGGGACTATGTTTTCCAATGTGCATTACTTTGTATTTATCAACACTGAATTTCATCTGACTTTTTGTTGCCCAGTCACCCAGTTTTGTGAGACCCCTTTGTAACTCTTCGCAGTCTGCTTTGGACTTAACTATCTGGAGTAATTTTGTATCATCTGCAAACTTTGCCACCTCACTGTTTACCCCTTTTTCCAAATCGTTTATGAATATGTTGAACAGCCATATGGTTCCAGTGCAGATCCTTGTGGGACCCCACTATTTACATCTTTCCACTGGGAAAACTGACCATTTAGGCCTACCCTTTGTTTCCTGTCCTTTAACCAGTTACTGACCTGTGAGAGGATCTTCCCTTTTATCCCATGACTGCTCACTCCTATTAAATTAAAGTCAATAGGATGGGACTGGTTCCTGGCAAAATGTTATTAGCTGGAAGTCGTTAATATCAGGGTTGCTATTAGGGAGCATATACTATAATTATTTTTACTGTATCTATTGCATAGCACCCACAATGTGCTAGATACGGCACAAGCCCATAAGGAGATACAGATGCTACCCTGAAGAGCATATAACATGCACAGCCCAGACAAACATACAAGCTGAACATGTCAATAGAGATGTTACAAATCCTGCCCCTGGGCTCGGGCTCCTTACTAGATTGGAATCAAGGCCCCCCAAGACGATAAAGACCTGTCATGCCAACTGGGCATACAAATTTACCCCAATTGTCGGCTCAACTGTAAAAAAGCATGTAAAAGTTTGTAAGATGTTATGATAACCTATAACAACAAATATTAAGGGAGAAGATATGAAAGGGAGACACAACACCCATCACTCCATTTCTGGGTCCAAAGAAAATGATTTGGTGGGGAAAGTATGGAAAGAACAAAACAAAAAGAACAGCTGGAAAGAACAGACAGACGCTACTGGAGCAAGCTTCACCATCACGGCTGCCACTCCTGCCGTTTCCTGGGACCCCAGCCTTCATCATCCTGATCCCGTGAGGTGTCCTGGCCAGAACAGGCCAGGGGAGGGGGGGGAAAAACAGATGACATCGCCACCTCCACCAGCCCCAGCTGAATCCCAGACACCACCTGGGATGACAGTTATTACCATGGTCCATACCATCTAAGAGACGGTCAAACAGCTGGGGGATTTTCCTTCTAAAAACTCTCCAGCTAAAGGGCAAGGGAACAAGGGATGCTGTTAAAATGAAAGATTTATTTAATACTTTAAAATGCAAATGCTTAGCCCATTTACTCCATCTAAATTAACAGAACAGGCCCCAGATCCCACTACCAATTCTCTGAGCTAACCAGTCCCCTCCAACTTATTAAAACCACGAGTTGTTTTTAACCAACACACTATTCAGACGCCCGTGAGTCTGCCTGGGAATCCAGAGACACCAGGTCAACCAGAAGGTCCTGCAGCAATTTCCAGTACCTCACTGAGCTTGTTGGAGTTCAGATCCCCCAGCAGCAGTGTGTCTGAGGTATGGGCCACAAGGTACCTCTCCTTCCCCAAAATCTTCACCTCATCAATCTCATAGCCATAGTGGGATTTCAGCACCACTCTGGTTCCTGTAGAGAGGTTCTTCACAATGACCTGGAGAGAGCAGAGCGAGAGGTCAGGAAGCTGGCTGGCCCCTACAGGCGCACAACACAAGAGCCCTCGCCCTAAGGAAGGCACATGTCTATCTGCCTGGGCAGTTCTATGCCCCAGACCCTCACAAACACAGCACCCCTGAAGGAAAGGGAGCATTACCTCCCCCGCCCATTGTACCCAGGAGGAGCTATGGCACAAGGAAACTGAGTGACTTGTTCAAGGACACACAATGAGTCTATGTTAGAGCCAGAAACTGACGCCAGGTCTGTCATCCCAGCTGCCCTCCACCACTCACCCACACTGAATCTTGTTCCTAAAATATGCAAAAATGTACACACTTCCCATCAAACTGGTGGAGATGGATCCCTTGGCTAGCAATGGGGTTTTACCCTCTCCTGGTAATGCACTGTGTTGACTTCTGTGTATATTTTCCAAATTTTAGGGGCCAAAGTTTGGCTTGGGGTGGGCATGAGGGCAAGGGAGAGGCTGGATTCCGTTTCCAGACTTTTTAATGTTTGGGTGTTTTAGAAGGCACAGGGCTTTCCAAGCCAGTGGAATTGTTTAAGCACTTTGCTGAATTCCAATGGTACCCTTTACTCTTTTGAACAGAATTTTTTAAACAAAGCCAATGTTTTATTGGGGCTGGTGTAAGCAGGAGCCCAGCTGTGAGAGCTTATGAGACCCATCACAGCAGACTGCAGTGAGTCTACAGGAGGGTCTGGGGACCGGGAGCGGGCTGGGGAGGCAGACCTGGGTGAGACAGGAGGGTAGCAGACAGTACTGAGGACTCCAAGCATACCAGGTGCCTGATTATCACAGCTTCACTCACAGACACCCGCTTCACACAGGCTCCGAACGGCTTACCTGGCTCGGGCCCACGTACGTCATTTCAAATTTATTCTTGTAAATGCTTCTGCGAAGGCAGCAGTCAAACTGCTCCACCCCTCCACAAAGGGTGCCCTGGGGAGCAAACACAAGGCAGGTAGAGTGCAGCAAGTGAAGGTCCTTAGATACTGTAATCAAGTCACTCTTCAGTCTTCTTTTCGATAAGCTAAACAGATGAAGCTCTCTCACCGTAAGGCATTTGCTCCAGCCCTTCAATAACCTTTGTGGCTCTTTTCTGCACCCTCTCCAATTTTTCAATATCCTTCTTAAAAAGTGGACATCAGAACTGCATGAGTATTCCAGTACTGGTCTCACCAATGCTGTATACACAGGTAAAATCTCCTCCCGACTCCTACTCACTACTCCCCTGCTTATCTATCCAAGGATCACATTAGCGTTTTTCGCTAGCGCGTTGCTCTGGGTGCTCATGTTGAACTGTCTGTCCAATATGATCCCTTTCAGAGTCACTGCTTTCCAAGATAGAGTCTCTATTCTATAGGTATGGCCTACATTCCTTCTTCCTAGATGTCTGACCTTCTATTTGGCTGCATTTAAAACACATTTTGTTTGAATGGGCCCAGCTTACCAGCTATCCAGACTGCTCTGTATGACTGCCCTGTCCTCATAGTTATTTACCATTACACCAATCTTTGCATCACCACAAATTTGATCAGCAGTGATTTTATATTTACTTTTAGATCATTGAAGAAAATGTAGAATAGTGTCAGGCCTAGTACGATCCCTGTGGAATCCCGCTAGAAACACCGCCATTTAATGATGGATTCTCCATTGACAACTACTTTGTGAGGTCTGTCAGCCAGTTCTTAATCCATTAACATGTACTCATTTTTTAAATCAGAATAGCATGCAGTACTAAGCCAAATGCCTTTCCACAGTCTCAGTATATTACATCGACTCAGTTACCCTCATCAACCAAACTTCTTATCAAAGAATGAAACCAGGTTTGTTTGAAAGACCAAGGTCTTAAATGTGTAGGGGGAAGCAAGGGACAGCTTTGTAGGGCACATCTTTTGCCCAGGGACTTTCAGCCTGGGATAACTTTGAGCAGAATCCCTAGGGCAGACAGGTGCACTCTCTGGTCCCTGGAAGGGATAGCTCAGTGGTTTGAGCATTGGCCTGCTAAACCCAGGGTTGTGAGCTCAATCCTTGAGGAGGCCATTTAGGGATCTGGGGCAAAAATTGGGGATTGGTCCTGCTTTGAGCAGGGGGTTGGACTAGATGACCTCCTAAGGTCCCTTCCAACTCTGATATTCTATGATGCTAAGGGGTTAATGCCAGTTTAGCTCCTTCCCCCCACACCAGGTGCTATGGGGAGACAGAGGGCAGACTGCATTTGGGAAGGCCAGGCCGAACCCCTTCTGTTGTTTTCCCTGGAGGAAAGGATCTTGCTGCTGCCGCTAAACCATCCCTTGTGCCATTTCTCCAACTCATATGACTCTCATCACATATCAGACTGCAGCAACTTCTTTCCCACCCTAGATTCCAGCCCACCCCTCCTCCTTGTGTTTCCAGGTCCCATCCCTCCCCCTTGGTCTCTGGCTGGCCCTCCCAGTGCCATGTCTCATGGACTGCAGGGACACAGATGAGACTCCGCCATGCAGCAGCCGGACTGTCACTCCAGCACACCTCAGGGTGGCTCTGGAGGATGGCTCGAGGCTATCAATTCATGGTACACACCGCACAGAGCCGCGAGCCATCCCTCTTCCATGCTAAGGCTGTGATAGTGTAGAGGTGTGCGATTTCTTTGGGTTTGGCTTCCTCCCAGGCACTCCTGCGGGGGCTCCAGTTCAACACCCTCAGCCTGTGGGAAGAGATGAGGAAGCAGTGACCTTGAAAACCTGCAAGCGGCAGGTGAGGAAGGCTGTTCTAAAGGAAAGGCCCAGCCATTAGGCACCATACCTGTCGTAGCTGCCAATGACAACTGACTGGCCCCCGGGGCTAGTGGCGGCTGTGGTGAACTCCTTCTCCAAGGGGTCCCGGCTATAATCAAAGGTTTGAATTATGTGGCCTTCCTTTCCATAAGCTATAATCTTCTTATCGCAGCCTGCAGCCACGACACTGCTGGAAGCCCAGGTGAGGGCATATGGAGGGCAGGGGTGCGTCACCAGTTTACCCTGCAACAAACAAGACAGAAAGTCCTGAACAGAGCAGCAGCACCTGTTGTACTCAAAGTACTGTACAGGATCTTTTCAAGGGGATTAAGGCAAAACGCCACATTTATTAGTAATACAGGTATCAATCAATACTCTAGCATATGCATATGATATATATCTCACACTCATGAACTACACACACGCAGACACAAACACACTCCGTCTTGCTGTCGTTACCAACTGGTTGCTCCCCTTAACTGCACTGGCCAGGTGAGTTAGATGGGGGAGGGGTGGAGCCGGGCTTCTGCCGATCCGGATCGATGCTCCGATGGTGACAAGACGAGACCCGGGGTCCTCTGCAAGACACCTCACTTTTATAGCAGCTTCCCTCTTATGCAAATCCACTCCAGATTCAAAATCTGGGTCTGTGTCCGTTGGTCTTTGTGCTGCTTTTCTCTGGGTGTTGTCCCAAGGCTGCTCAAAGAGGGTGTTTCCCAAAGGTGGTGCTTGCTTCTAATCCCCAAGGCCGTCAATATGTCTGCTCTTCTTTGATTGTCCTTTGATCTGGCTCCCATCCCCTCTCCAACTGTTGCAGTGTCTGGAGGTGGGTGTCTTCCAAGCCTCACTCATTCACACCTCATTCAGTCAATAGGGCAATTGATTACAGAGTGGGGGAAGATCTTATGCTACTCCTAGCAAAAAGGCACATGTTTCTTCTACTTTAACTCTACTATCCTTAGGGGCTATAACATCTGATACAAAGTTTCCTACAAGTTTTCTATATAGGGATCTAATACAAAGTTCCCATATCAAATAGGGATCTAATACAAAATGGGGATCTAATACAAAGTTGTATGAAAATAGAGAGGCACAATGCCAAGTCATATAAATACAAAATAACACAATGCAACTCACAATACAACATCATAAAGATTCATAGAGATACTTAATACAGAGATTTCTCTACACACCGCAGCAGACTGAGCAGACCAGGTACAAAACCCCCTGCGAGCCACCAGCGGCTTGTTTAAAAAGTATGTTTCTAGAGAGTTTCTAGGGCTGACTGCCAAGTTGCCACAGAAACAGCCTGAAACCAGAGCTCTGAGAGGAATGAGCTGCCCCATCACCTTAATGTGTGTTAACTCTGAACTCGACTGTCGACACTGTTAACTAGAGTGTTGCACACTTCATAGCTTCTCCCAAAAGACAGGCAGAAAAACAAATAAAAAAGAGATCAAGTTGCTCGGCCAAATATTTCACTGCTGATCATTGCAGCAAAAACATCCTGATTGTATGGATATAGCATTGCAGGACACAGGGCTGGATCTGGGGTGGGGTGGAGCACATAGGGGAGCCTGGTTGCTCTTCTTGAGTTGCTGGGACCAGGAACTATTACTACCAATAATAATAGTAACAGGAGTTCAAGCCCCCTAAAATCTTCTGTCACCCCTGCTGCTGTCCACAGGGGCAGGGAAAGAGAAGATGCACCCCACACCCAGATGCCAAAACCCACCATTATTTACCATGGTGACTGTGGTTTTCTAGGAACACAGGAACTGCCAGACTGGATCAGAACCAGGGCTCATCTAGCCCAGGAAAGGTAAAAGAACCCCGCAATAGCAGAAGTAGAATAATCTGTCCCCCACATGAGGTCTCTCTGGGTACATCTACACTGCAGTTGGGAGTGTAATTTTCAGCCTGGGCAGACGTACTCGCCCTAGTTTGATCGAGCTAGCACACTAAAAACAGCACTGTAGCCATGACTACACGGGCAGTGGCATGGGCTAGACACTCAAGTATGTACCTAGGGGTTTGGGCAGAACTGTACTCATGCAGCTAGATTTTGCCTCCACACATGTAGCCATGGCTACACTGCTATTTTTCGCACACTAGTTCGATCGAAGTGAGCAAGGGTATGTCTACCTGAGCCAAAAATTACTCCCCGGGCTGCAGTGCAGACATACCCGCGTAGTTCGAGATCAGCTTAAGCCCGGAAAGAGGTTTAACATCCCTGCCAGAATTTGGTTAGCATTCATTATGACAGCTCTGCATATTCTTGCTAGCCATGTAAACATCCAACCCCTTTTTGAATCTTGTTACGTTCTTGGCCTCAAAAATCTTCCTGTGAGTTCCACAATCTAATTACATGTTGTGTGAAAAAGTATTTCCCTTTACCCATTCTGAATTCCCCCCTTTCACTTTCATCCAGCGTCCCCTAGTTCTTGTGTACAGTGTTACCTCTGCACAGATGCACTCATGGGATGCACCTCCTGGGAAGCAGTGCCTGTTGGGGCTGCATAACCAATCTCATGTGGCAACAGATATTAGAAACTGAGGCTGTAAGAGGGTCAGGTGCCTCAATTCCTCTTGCTAAAGCCAAGTGCTTCATGAGAGCAGCCCTCCAAGGAAGAGCGGAAGGCAGCAGGAGGGGAGTAGCATGAATATTACTCTCGGGGGAATTTTGCGCTACTGCGCGCTTGCATAATTAACGAGCCCCACAGATTTCTAATTTTTTGCGCAGAAAAAAGCTTCTGCCAAATGTTGCTGCAGTTCTGACTTTTTCCCATGAGAGGGCGCTATGGCACAAGAACAGCAGCAGCTCCCAGCAGAAAGTAACTTCTGCAGTTCCGCCTTTTGCTCACCAGATGGCGCTGTGGTGATAGAACAAAGCTGCAGCTCACCGCCAGCAAGGGAAGAGAGCTGCCTTCTTCGCAGAGCTTGTCTGACCAGGTCAGAAGACAGGGGCTACAGGGAGACAGACAGCGTGGGGGGCTGGAGGGGTCAGACAGGGGCTCATAAGGGCTAGTGGGGGAAGACAGACTGGGGCAGGGGCTGAATGGGAGGGGAAAAGTGGCACAGGGCCACGGGGGGATGGAGGAGCAGAGCTACACAGGAACAGTGGAATGGCTGGGTGGGGGCACAGAGACACATGGGGATGGGGGCAGATGTGCCTGACTGAATGGGAGAGGCTAGGGGTCAGCCAGGGTCTGCATGGGGGAAGCTCCCTAACAATCCTTCCCAGCCCCCCCTTTCCCCTCCATATGTTCCATATTTTTCCCATCCATACCCAACAACCCTCCAAGTTCACACTCAGGCTCCTTCCCTGCAATTTACTTCCCTCTCTCTCAGCTCTTCCATTACCCCTGACTCCCCCCAGCCTTTGCACTGCTTCTGAGGGGTGTGGGAAATATGGTTCTGTATTGTACTTTAAATGAATTACTCAGAATTCTGTATTACTATGCCTAGTAAGAAATCTATTTGACAAAAAACATTTCCTGAATCTTTTTTGTTGTCTGTATTGTTATAGACGTACTTGCTGACAGGTATTTTGCAATAAATGACCAAAAATAATTGAAACTGGTGTGATTATATTGTGTTATTTTGACAAATAAAATATGCAGAATTTTAAAATATTGTGCGCAGAATTTTTAATTTTTTTGCGCAGAATTCCACCACGAGTAGAATATGCAGCGGCAATGCATGGGGAACCAAACAGTTCTCTAAGGTTGCCTCTGCATATTCTCACCTGTGGGAAGCCAGCAAGTCCTGGTCAAACATAGTTTGCAGATCTGCCCCACCCCAGAGCAAATATCAGATCTAGATGTTATGCTACAGCAGCACTGAGTACGTGTGAAAGAACTCCTGGTAGCAGCCCTGCAGATTTCTGTAACAGAAACATTACAGAGGCAGGACTGTTAGTAGTAGTAGTATTACCATAGCACCTAGAAGACCTTGTCATGGACCAGGACGTCACAGTGCTCAGCGCTGTACAAACAGAACAAAAAGTCCCAGACCCAAAAGCTGACAATCTAACGTAGGCCAAGAGACAATACCTAGATACAGACAGACCAACAAGAAACAATGGGATGCTACTGTCAGCACGACAGGCTGTGTACTCAGTACACGCTGGTGGTGATACTGGGAAACTGGAGTGTCTAAGGGAATTGCTTGTGTGACTTGTGGTTAGCTAGTGGGGTAAAACCAAAGTCTCCTCTGTCTGGCTGGTCTGGTTTGCCTTAGAGGTGGAAGAACCCCAGCCTTGGGCTGTAACTGCCCTGCGTGAAGCAATTGGTCCTGAATTGGCACTCTCAGTTGGGTCCCACCAGAACCAGCATCGTTACAGGGAGTCTTTTCCAAAGAGCCACTCAGTACCTGTGATTCACCTGAGCCTTCGTCATCAAAGAAGTAGCGCACAATGGTTCCATCCGCATGGCCAGACAGGATCCCCTTCCCCGACACGCTGTCAAGAGACACCAGGACAAGTCGGCATAGAGTCACAGCAGCACTCATTGTCCCACTTTTCCCTCCCATTCCCAGCTGATCTGATTCTCATGGGGTTGAGGAACCAATGGCAGCCCTCTGTTTCTCCTTAGTTATTTCTGATAGTGCCCACAATCTGCCCGTTGGCACACACATACCAAGGAGGTCTGGATCCTGCCCCAGAGAACTCAAAGTCTCTGTAAAGACAAAACAGACAGACGGACATGGGGAGGGGAAGGTGGGAAGGGAAGGGTATAGTGACCGGGTGGCATGTCCTGATAACGCAATGTTACAGTATTGTTGGTAAAATACACCAAGGCCGGGAACCCCAAAGGGGGGGGGAGGCCCTCTGGGCTTATTTATCTTTACAGTGGAGCCTATGAAGCTGCCCCATCAGCACTAAGGAGGCCTCTTCAGAGCCAGCAGCTGGGTCAGGAGACTGAGCTGGGGCAGTGGGAGCCTGCGGCAGCACCATACTCACTTGGAGGTTAATGAGACCACAAAAGAATCTGTCCCGTAAATGGTGGAGGACTTGTTGGTCTTTGTATTTGCTAAACGAACCTGAGGGAGAGAAGGACACTGGTCAGTGCAGTCTCTGTCCTCATGTCAGAAACAGATTCACTCCTGGTGCAGCACAAGATGGCTTTTAAACAGAATGAGGGAGAGGCTCTCATCTGTGCTGGGCTGGCACCTTTAGGCCAAGCAGCAAGGTAAGAAATCACATGGAGCTCTGTGGTCTCTGGTGGGTTGTGGGGGAGGAGTGGAAGCTGGAGTGGATGAATAACTCACTCTCACGCCACGCTGAACAGTCTCCTGAGAGACTCACAGGGAATTGGTGCAGGAGAGCAAGTCACCAATATAATCCCTTCACTTCTGAGCAGTGCCCGGGGCCTACAACTCAGTGACAGCATTAGGCTTCTCTACCTTCCCCTCGGCGAGTCCAAAGACAATGATGTTCTCCGCTGGCCACAGCAAACAGGTTACTGCGCTCTGTCAGGGAAAGGCACCAAGAGGTTAGAGCTCTCAGCCAAGCTAGAAGGCTTCCTGCCCCACAGGCACCAATGCCACTCCGATTCGACACAGAGCTCATGGCACATGGAGCCTGGAGCAGATAGTAACGGGACAGCATCCAGAAACCTGGTGAGACTGAGATGAGAATCCCCATGGAATAGTCTGGATTGGGCCCATTTGTGACGTTGTATGGAATATGGGTGACCATTTATAATATTATGGATACCAATATTACAAATTGCAATGAGTCATACAGGATATGCCATATAAGGTCTCAGTGGAAAAGTTATAATTGCCAAATATAATACTCTTGTTTATATGTTCAACTACCTGAAAGGGGGTTCCAAAGAGGATGGATCTAGACTGTTCTCAGTGGTAGAAGATGACAGAACAAGGAGTAATGGTCTCAAGTTGCAGAGGGGGAGGTTTAGGTTGGATATTAGGAAAAACTTTTTCACTAGTAGGGTGGTGAAGCACTGGAATGGGTTATCTAGGGAGGTGGTGGAATCTCCTTCCTTAGATGTTTTTAAGGTCAGGCTTGACAAAGCCCTGGCTGGGATGATCTAATTGGGTTTGGTCCTGCTTTGAGCAGGGGGTTGGACTAGATGACCTCCTGAGGTCCCTTCCAACCCTGAGATTCTATGATTCTATGATTCTATGTATGTATCATCTTTGTATGAGTTATAAATAGGTGTGATATACTGATATCTTAAACTTGTGCTGTGTATCTGGGTGACACCCCCAGACAGATTGGCCTCAGCATTATTTAGCCTGCTTAATGGCCCATCAAGGGCAATCAGCTGTACAATGAATCCACTGAGACAAGTGAGGAGCTATGAGTAGGGCTCCATGTCTGTCATGGATTCCGTGACTTCCTGCTACCTCCGTGACTTCTGCAGCAGCCGGTGTGGCTGACCGCAGGCTGCCCAAGCGGCTGGCCCCGGGGACCGCCTGAGCAGCGACCGATGCGGCTGGCCCTGGGAGCAGCCACAGTTCGGTGGCTCCCGGCAGCGGTCCAGGGGCGGCTGGAAAAGCGGCCGGCCCGCTCCTGGTGGAGGTGAGAGCTCCTGCTGGGCCCCCGGGGCTTTCCCCCCCCTCCCCCCGGCGGCAGCTGAAGCGGCAGCAGGCCCCACAGGGCTTTTCCCCTGGCCGCAGGCCCCCCCCTCCCCCCCACAGCAGAGGTCAGAGCAGCAGTGGGTTCCCCCCAGGGTTTCCCCCCACCCCACAGCTGGTGCAGCAGGCCCCCCAGGCTTCCCCCCAAGATTCAATCAGGATATTTATGGTATAAGTCATGGACAGGTCATAGGCTGTGATTTTTTGTTTCTTGCCCGTGACCTGTCCATGACTTTTACTAAAAATACCCATGATTAAATGGTAGCCTTAGCTATGAGTCAGCAGGATATGTAGGGATATGCCTGTGGACTGCGGAATCCAAGAGCTTTTCCATGCCCATGTGCTGTGAGCTTATGTTTGGGACAAAGGAAGTACAAGCCACTAGACAAATGATATAAAAGGCAGCTGCATCTTCTCCACTTTATCTTCAATCCTGCTTCTCACCACTGGAGCAACTTTTCTACAAACTGAAGCTTGAACAAAGGACTGATAGACCCATTCTGACACATGGCCAGAAAGGGTTGAGCACCTTGCAGGCTAACTGACCAAAATTCAACCTTTAGAAATATGTTAGAAAAGTATCTAAACCGGGGATAGCTCAGTTTTGTGGACAGCCAGACAGCCAGTTGGCTATGGAATCCCTCTTGGTGGTTGTTCTCTGCGTGCTTTACTTGTAAAGGGTTAACAAGCCCACAGGTAAAAGGAAAGGAGTGGGCACCTGACCAAAAGAGCCAATGGGAGGGCTAGAACTTTTTAAAATTGGGAAAAAACTTCCCCTTGTCTGTGTGTTGTTGTTCTCCGGGAAAGACGGGAACAGGGAGCAGTTATGCTGTAAGAAGCTGAAAGCCAGGTATGAAAAACCATCAGATCATACCTAGAGATTGCTTATCTGAAACCCTAGATATGTAAGTAAATTAGGGAATGTCTAGGAAGACGCGATTAGGTTTATTTCTGTTTATTTCTTATTGGCTTGTGGACTCCTCTGTGCTAACCCCAAATGCTTTTTGTTTTGCTTGTAATCTTTAAGCTGGACCTCAAGAAGGTTATTCTTGATGTTTAATTTTTGTAAGTCGGTTTTTTAATTCTAGCAAAAGCCTAAATTCCAGATGCATTTTTTTTCTGTTTTTAATCAAATTTACCTTTTTTAAGAACAGGTTTGGATTTTTGGTGTACTAAGAGGTTTGTGCATATGTTGTTTAATTAGCTGGTGGCAACAACTGATTTCCTTTGTTTTTCTTTCTCAGCTCTTCCCCCGGGGGGCGGGGGTGTGTGAAAGGGCTTGAAGGTACCCCACAGGAAGGAATTTCCAAGTGCGCCTTTCTGGTTTCAAAGGGTTTTTTTGCACTTGGGTGGTGGCAGCATCTATCCATCCAAAGTCAGAGAGAAGTTTAATACAGGAGTTTAATACAAGCCTGGAATGGCCAGTATTAATATTTAAAATCCTTGCGGGCCCCACTTCTGCACTCGGCGTGACTGTGTATCTGTACTTCAAATGTAGTTACACCTGGGTGATGCCCACTAGACAAGATGCTTTCAGTCTAGATAGTAGGTGGGAAAGGGACATTAGGGAAGAACAACAGGCCTTAGAAGAAGCTTACCTCCCACCCAGGGAGCCTTCCTGTGAATGCTCCAAATAGCCTGTGAGTGATGGCTGCTATGACTCGACAAGGACATGTGATGAGACCACATGTCTCTGGACTCCATCTCGGGATGTCAGTGTTTTTCCACAGACCAGTCTTGGAACCAAGCTTTGTAACAAAGGATTCCCGCCATATGCAAAAACTATATAAGGCAGGGAGTGACATCATCTGGTGTTCTTCACTCCCTACCCAAGAAGACTCCTGGAAACACCTGAGGAAAAAAGACTGAACTGGGGGAAGTGCTGGACCCAGGCTAAAGGGATTTTTAGCCCGTGAATGGAACACCTGGGGATTCCAAGCTGTAAAGCAAGGGCAGCTTGTCCCTTAAGAACCTGCAGCCTGCTTATATCATCTTTTAGGGTGAGAATCTGCTATTCATATCCAATCTATTTAGTATATTAAGTTTAGTTTGCGTTTTTTGTTTATTTGCTAGTAATCTGCTTTGATCTGCTTGCTATTACTTAAAATCTATCTTGTGTAGTTAATACGCTTGTTTTTGCTTTATCTAAACCAGTGTGTGGGAATCATAACTCGGGGCAAAAGGCTGTTGCATATTCCTCTCTACATTGAGGAAGGGGGTGAATTTTATGAGCTTATGCTGTCCAGTTCCCTGTGCAGCGCAAGATGGTGTAATTTTGGGTTTATACTCCAGAGGGGATCCGTGCCTGAGGAGCTGGAAGTAGCTTTCCCATGAACAGCCTGGACAGACAGCCTGCTTGTAACTGCAGCTGGGTATGTCCATACCTGTATGTATGCTGGTGAAAGTGCAGGCTGGAAGGCTTTGTAGCTTGTCACAGCAGTACAGTGTTAGCGGGAGCCCCAACTGGTGGGTCAGGGCACACAGTGGTACCCCAGTTCCAGGTGGCACCCCGGGGGAACCAGGGCCAGGGTCACAAGGGCCATTCCATGTTAGATGGGCTAGAACTTTGAAATGCAAATCTATATTGGTAGAGAATCATTGTCTATATGTCTCTCTTTAAAGTTTGTGGTAAACTGTATATGAACTGCTCAATGAATAATTACCTTATGTTAATCCATGTAGTTAACTACCAGTGATGCTTAGGAAACAGAAAGTTAGTTCAAAAGCCTATTGTTCACCCAGGGCTGTATGGTCAAGAGGCTGCCAGAAAACTATATAAAAACTTTTGGGACCTGATCCTTTCATCTCAGATCTGCTTGATGCTTTATGCAGGGGAAGTTGAGTCATAAGACTGAGATCTCCAGTCCCATCTGGATCACCCTGGATATGAACATTGGACTATAACCCATGGACTAATTCTAAAAAAACTTTTTGCATCTACAGAGCTCACCATCTCTACTATGAATCTGGTCTCAGAACTGTACTCATGTCTGTATGTATACTGATATTTTAACTAATTCTCTCTTTTCTTTTTAAATAAATTTTAGTTTAATTGTTAAGAACTGGCTGTAAGCGTGCATTTGGGTAAGATCTGGAATATTCACTAACTTGGGAGGTAATGTGTCCAATCCTTTGGGATTGGTAGAACTTTCTTATTTGACTTGGCTATCTGGGAGGGAGCCCAAAGGCTGGGTTGCTTCAAGGGCACTGTGTTTTGGCTTCTGCTTAACCAGTACATAAGAACGGCCCTGCTGGTTCAGACCAAAGGTCCATCTAGCCCAGTATCCTGTCTTCCCACAGTGGCCAGTGCCAGGTGCCGCAGAGGGAATGAACAGAATGGGTAATCATCAAGTGATTCATCCCCTGTCGCACATTCCCAGCTTCTGGCAAACAGAGGCTAGGGCCACCATCCCTGTATTATAGGTATTATAGAAGCTGTTTTGTGCTGGCTTGGTAAATCTAAGTATTGGAATCTCCACTAGCTTTGGGGGATTGTCTGTCCCATTATTTGCAGTTTGCCCTAATTGAGTAACCTCAGTGTGGCCCCTCGCAGGGACCCCAGTCATAGAATCATAGAATATCAGGGTTGGAAGGGACCTTAGGAGGTCATCTAGTCCAACCCCCTGCTCAAAGCAGGACCAATCCCCAATTTTTGCCCCAGATCCCTAAATGGCCCCCTCAAGGATTGAACTCACAACCCTGGGTTTAGCAGGCCAATGCTCAAACCACTGAGCTATCCCTCCAAACCCCTCAAAGCTTTGGATGTGTTCCAGAGGGACTTTACAAACCAGCAAACTCACCAATGCTGCTAAGAACCTGATATATGGACTCTCAAGTCATATGTATGTACCTGATTGCTTTGACCATTTAACAACTCACTTCTCTTTCCTTTCTTTTATAATAAATAAACCTTTAGTTTTAGATAATAAAAGATTGGCTGGCAGCATGGTATTTTGGGTAAAATCCAAACTAGTACTGATCTGGTAATGTGGCTGGTTGGGGATCAGAAGAACATTTTGTATAGTGAGTAGAGTTTTAAGTAACTTCTCACTATACTGGACCCATTTGCTGACTGGGAGCCTGAAACTGGAATGCAATAAAGGGGGCTGTGTGATTTCTTTTTTTTGTTTGGCCTCTTGATAACTAGTGTGGGGGATCAGAAGCGCAGTTTGTGATTCTTTGGTGAATCTAACTACTGTATTAACCACCAGTTTTGGGAAAATCTGCTCTTCTTTTTGCAGCCTGCCCTGACCTTGGCATTTTCAATATGGGCTACCCTAGGCACCTCGGGTCACACCATTAGCTGGGAAGGAAAGATTACTTCCCTTGTAGAGTAACTAGTGTTCTTCAAGATGTGCCCCCATGGGTAATCCACTTCAGGATGCGCATGTGCCTGTGTGCTCTTGATCAGAGATTTTCATCAGCAGGGTCTTCCAGTTCATGCCTGTGCCCTAGATATCCTCGTGTTCTGGTGCCAGGGGAGATGGAGAAGGGCAGGGTGTGGACCCGCTGCCACTCCATTCCTTCTCAACCATGAAAATCCAGTGAAAAGACTCTGAGGCAGGAGGGAAGGAATGTGGTGTGTGGAGCTTCCACAGGGACACCCATCTCAAAGAACTCAACTTACTGTGAACATAAGAACGGCCATACTGGGTCAGACCAAAGGTCCATCAAGCCCAGTATCCTGTCCTCTGACAGTGGCCAGTGCCAGGTGCCCCAAAAGGAATGAACAGACAGGTTATCATCAAGTGATCCATGCCCTGTAACTCAATCCCAGCTTCTGGCAAACAGGCTAGGGACACCATTCCTGCCCATCCTGGCTAACAGCCACTGATGGACCTATCCTCCATGAATCTATACAACTCCCTTTTGAACCTCGTTATAATACTGGCCTTCACAACACCCTCTGGCAAGGAGTTCCAGAGCTTGACAGTGCGTTGCGTGAAAAAATACTTTCTTGTGTTTGTTTTAAACCTGCTACCTATTAATTTCATTTGGTGGCCCCTTGCTCTTGTATTATGAGGAGTAAATAACACTTCCTTATTGACTTTCGCTATACCACTCATGATTTTATAGACCTCTATCATATTCCCCCTTAGTTACCTCTTTTCCAATCTGAAAAGTCCCAGTCTTATTAATCTCTCCTCATACGGAAGCCGTTCTATGCCCCTAATAATTTTTGTTGCCCTTTTCTGAACCTTTTCCAATTCTAATACATCTTTTTTCAGATGGGGCAACCACATCTGCATGCAGTATTCAAGGTGTGGGCGTACCATGGATTTATATAGAGGCAACATGATATTTTCTGTCTTATTATCTATCCCTTTCTTGATGATTCCCAACATTCTGTTCACTTTTTTGATTGCCGCTGCACATTGAGTGAATGATTTCAAAGAACTATCCCCAATGACTCTAAGATCTCTTTCTTGAGTGGTAACAGCTAATTTAATTTCACATATAGTGCCACTCCCCCACAAGCACGACCTGTTCTGTCCTTCCGATATATTTTGTACCCTGGTATTACTGTGTCCCACTGATTATCCTCATTCCACCAGGTTTCTGTGATGCTTATTATATCAATATCCTCATTTAATACTAGGCACTCTAGTTCACCCATATTATTTAGACTTCTAGCATTGGTATATAAGCATTTTAAAAACTTGTCATTTTTTGGCTGTCCCCTATAGCATGATGTAATTGAATGGGACTTTTTTTCATTTGACTGTTTCTCATCGGATTGTCCCTATATTTTATCATTTTCCATCCTCTCCGCCTTATTAGGACATAGGGAATCTCCATTTATAGATCCTCCCCTAAGGGTTCTGGAGTCCCAAGCTGGCAAAGAAAATGGGCTCAGAGGTAGTTTCAACACATCAGGTGACAGTCCTAAGGGGGGGGTCTCTATAACTGAACCCGTCACAGGCCCACAGGGATCGGTTGTTGGACCTACACTATTTAACATTTTTATTAATGACCTGGAAGAAAACAAAATCATTAATGATAAAGTTTGCAGATGACACAAAGATTGGGGGAGTGGTAAAATAATGAAGAGGACAGGTCAGTGACACAGAGCAATCTAGATTGCTTGGTAAGCTGGGCACAAGCAAACAATGTGCATTTTAATACAGCCAAACATACCACTTTACAGTTAGGAACAAAGAACACCATACTCAGGCTGTCTATGTGCAACAGTTGCAGAGCTGCAGCTATGCCTACATGAATGGAAGGGGTTTTCTGTTGATGTAGATGTACTTTATGATATTTTCACCAGATTGTGTACTTTTGGATAATCTAAGCACTACACCCAGATATACAGCCACTCTTCCTTTAACCTGTGGCTATTATTATATAATAATAATTATAATAAAAATAATTATATAATTTAAGCACTAGCTTTAATAAAAAATGTAAATCTGTTCTTATCAGTTTAAAATTTACCTCCCTGAGCAGTGGTACCTAGGTTGATGGAAGAATCTACAACAAAAGTGACGTTGGCTGAACCGTAATACTTTGATCCAATTCTGTTTCTGTTTGGATTTGGTGTGGGGGTGGTGTTTCATGGCCTGTGATACACAGGATGTCCAACTACATGATCTCGTGTTCCCTTCTGGTCGTAAAACTCTAAGAGCTCCCAGTACAATGCTGTGGCCAAAAGGGCTAATGCAATCTTTGGATATATAAACTGGGGAATCTCAAGTAGGAGTAGGGAGGTTCTATTATCTCTGTATTCGGCACTGGTGTGACCGCTGCTGGAATACTGTGTCCAGCTTTGGTGCCTACAATTCAAGAAGGATGTGGAAAAATTGGAGAGGGCTCAGAGAAGGGCCATGAGAACAATTAAAGGACTGGAAAACATGCCTTACAGTGATAGACTCAAGGAGCTCAATCTATTTATCTTAACAAAGAGAAGATTAAGGGGTGTCTTGATCACAGTTGCAAGTATCTACATGGGGAACACAAATTTGACTAGTGGGTCATGCACTTCATTGCTTCTTTAGGTCGAGCTCATTGCACATGCCCTCCCATCCCATTCTATTTCAAGGACTTGCTGCAAGCCCTCATCCCCTCCTTCATACTAGGGCCTCTGTGTGTGCCCCCTTCCTTTTAATACCAGGGTCCCCCATTTGTCCGCCCCAGCCAGGGATGCTGTGTGTAACCTTATTCCCCCTTCCCTCCTTACCAGGGACCTCCCTTTACCCCATAACCCATGGGCTCTGTGTGCAGCCCCATTCCCTTTACCAGGGTCCCCATTCTCCCCTACCAAGCCACTGGTTCTGTGTGCACCCCTTCTCCCACATTATTTCCCCTTTTTCTGCCTGGGAAATAAGTCCTTTAGGGTGCCAACATATTAAACTGCATTGGGAGAAATGAAATAGAGGTATTGTCATGCTGGAGGATGCTAATGGCTGCCATTCAATCAGTTCTTTGATCTATAGACAATTGCAGAGGTGCTTGAAGCTGTGGCTCTGCTAAACAGATAGCAGGGGCTCCATGTGTCCCCCATTTTTTCCTTCTGGTTTTCCAATTTTCCCCAAGAGCAACAGGGGAAAACATCACTGATGCCGAAAACATTCCGTGGCATTTTGGAACTGATCAGATATGCCATTCAGAAGTTGTTGCCATTCAGAAGTTGTCGTGTTACATCCAGAACAGACAAATGTCATTGGGTTGGGGATAGGGACTCATAAGCTTGGCCAGTAATAGGCTAGAAAGCTCTGCAGTCTAGCAGGCAAAGGTATAACAAGGTCCAATGGCTGGAAACTTGAGTCTAAATTTGTCTAGCTTCAAATAATGGGCAATTTTTTACAGTGAGAGTAATTAACCATAGGAACAACTTATTAAGCGCTGTGGTGGATCCTCCAACACTGGCAATTTTAAAATCGAGATTGGATATTTTTCTCAACAATATGCTCCAGTTCAAACAGGAGTTAAATCAGAGTCCTTTGACATGTGTTATCCAGGAGGTCAGACTAGAGGACCACAATTGTCTCTTCAGGTCTTATGAATCAATAGCTTAGGCCTGGTCTACACTGGGGGTGGGAGTGTCGATCTAAGTTACGCAACTTCAGCTACGTGAATGATGTAGCTGAAGTCGACGTACTTAGACCTACTCACCACGATGTCTTCACTGTGGTGAGTCGACTGCTGCCGCTCCCTCGTCAACTGTGCCTGCGCCTCTCGCAGCGGTGGAGTACAGGAGTCGACGGGAGAGCGCTCTGGGGTCGATTTATCGCGTCTAGACTAGATACGATAAATCGACCCCTGCTGGATCGATCGCTGCCCCCCCGATCGATCCAGCAGGGGTCGATTTATCGCATCTAAGACATACCCTAAGTCTTAAAGGAAGACAGCAGAGCCCCCAGAGCGGGGACCTTAAACACACAGGGCTAGATTTTCAAAAGTAATTAGGTGTCTACAAATGCAGATAAGTGCCTAAGATGGTTTTGGAAGTCCCTCTGGGCACCTATCTGCATCATTAGACAACTAAATACCGTTGACAATCTGGCTCATCACACCCAAGAGCCAGAGGAAAGACCTACAGTAGGCCTTGCCCTTACGCTGCAGCGTAAGGGAGCTGAAAGGGAGGCTGGAACTTACCGTCTGAATGAACTTGTTGCAGATCACCTTCTTATCACCCCTGCAGAAAAAGAAATACACAAATACAATTACAGTCAGGGCTGGTAACACTTCCTATTAGTAAGGTTGCCTGACACTTCCATTATAAGACCCTGTTTTCAGTTGCTTATACTTTTGCCATGTTAATTTTATACTGTTCTAGTTTTTTTTAATCAAAATGTCATGCAGTACCAAGTGAAATGCTTTACAGAAGATAAAGACATTAGATCAACACTCTTATCTTTATCAAGCAAACTTGTAATCTCATAAAAAATGACATAAAGTTGACAGGATCTATTTTCCATAAGCCCATGTTGAGTGGGTTAATTATATCACCCTCATTTAGTTCTTTACATCCTGGGGGACTTCAATTTGAGTGATATATGTTGGAGGTCTGATGCTACCAGTACGAAAACATTCCTTGGAATTTCTAAATATGGTAGATGACAATTTCTTAACTCAGAAAACGCTGAACCCAACATGGGGAAACTCTATATTAGACCTTGCCTTGACACATACAGAAGAACTGATCACATAATTAAAAGTTAATGGTAGCTGAAAGTTAAAAGCTAACAGTAGCTTAGGTACAAGTGATTATGGCTTGATCACATTTATAATATGCAAACAGAATAAAGTCCAGAGAAGTAACATACATACACTTGGCGCTTTAAAAAGGCCATTTTCACAAAGCTGAAAACAATTATGAGCCAAATCAGCTTGCAGAATTTAATACGAAAAATCTGAATGATAATTGGGAATTGTTTCAGAACACTTTACTAGATGCCCAAAATACAACAATCAAGGGAGAAGGCTGCATTGGTTAAAAAACCAACCTGCTTTAGAGGAGAACAAAGGCAGCTATAAAAATTAAAAAATAATATATAATAAATGGAAGAACGGGGAAGTTGATAATTATGAATATAAATCAAAAGCTAGTAACTGTAGAAAATTGATGAAGCAAAGGGACACAAGAAGAAATCTATGGCCAGCAGAGTTAAAGAGAATAAGGAGTTTCTGAAGTATATTTAGGAAGAAAAAGAATCCTGACAATGGTATTGGTCCACTACTAGATGGAAATGGTAGAATTATCAATAATGCAAAAAAGGAAGAAGTGTTCAGTAAATATTTCTGTTCTGTATTTGAGGGGAAAACAGATGATGTAGTCATATCATATAATGATTCATAGATTCATAGATTCTAGGGCTGGAAGGGACCTCGAGAGGTCATCGAGTCCAGACCCCTGCCCTCATGGCAGGACCAATTACTGTCTAGACCATCCCTGATAGACATTTATCTAACCTACTCTTAAATATCTCCAGAGATGGAGATTCCACAACCGCCCTGGGCAGTTTATTCCAGTGTTTAACCACCCTGACAGTTAGGAACTTTTTCCTAATGTCCAACCTAAACCTCCCTTGCTGCAGTTTAAGCCCATTGCTTCTTGTTCTATCCTCAGATGCTAAGATGAACAAGTTTTCTCCCTCCTCCTTATGACACCCTTTTAGATACCTGATAGTGAAATACTTTTCATTCCACTAGCATCTCAGGAGGATGTTAAACAGCAGCTACTAAATGTAGACATTTTTAAATCAGCAGGTCCAGATAACTTGAATTCAAAAGTTTTAGAAGAGCTGGTAGAGGCGCTCACTGGACCATTCATGTTCTTTTTCAATAAGTCTTTGAACACCAGGGAAGTTCCAGAAGACTGGAAGAAAGCTAATGTTGTGCCAGTATTTAAAAAGGGTAAACAGGATGACCCAGATAATTATAGGCCTGTCAGTCTGACATCGATTTGGGCAAGGTAATGGAGTGGCTGTCAGGAATAAGACCCTGCGGCTATGCCGGCCGAGTCTCCTGACAGCCTGATGAACAGAGCTGGGCTGCATGAGCCAGACTGCCTGATTAAACAACCTGCTTGACTGGCTGAGGAAGCCAGCAGTAGCAGCAGCTTGCTAAGGTTGTGATCGTTCCTGCCTCACTCCCAGCCCTACTCCTGCCTTGCCTCACTCCACGTAACCTCGGCTCAAATTCCTGACTTCAACTCTGACCCTTGGCTCTAGCATCTCATACTGGCTCTGACCCTGGACTCCTATTCCTGGCAGCAATTCCTGCTCCAACCAGTAGGCCCGACTGCCCACGTCCCAGTCCCTGACAGTGGCTGACACGGGACGCAGTTAACAAAGAATTAAAGGAGGGTAACATAATTATTGTCAATCAATATAGGTTCATGGAAAATATGGAAAAGGTAATAGTGTTGATGAAAGGGCATTTGACCTGGTATCACATGACATTCTGATTAAAAAACTAGAAAGCAGGGTGGATTTGATTAAATCACTACTCAGGAAGACTCGATTTAATCATGGATTTCTACATAAAAGTGCATTCTTGTTGGTTGTTACCAACCTGAAGATCCTGCATGTTCACACATGTTCCTTTCATCATCTTCAACGCAGCTTCCTCCTGAGAAGGAACACTTCTCATGATGTTGTTTCATTCGGGCAACCAGGCCTTGCATTTCTTTGTTGCGCTGTTTGCATTTTGCACACATGCCTGTCTTACCCACAGGTAGAGGAACTTCATTAAAATATTCCAAACCGGGTCTCTTTTACGGCCTGCTGCCATTATACGTTTTCCCTTCTAGTGAGAGAATGCTATGGTAGATCTCAAATCAATAAAGGCTACACTCAGAAAGACCTCAAGACTTCTGGAATATGCTGCTCAGTTTCACGTTTGTTTCTACTGCCTGTCCCTCCCTTCTCACATTTATCTCCAGACTTCTTCTCCTTGTCCAGATCTATTCTGCCCCCAACAATCTTCTATTCATTGAACTTTTTGAAACTTTGCACTTTTAGAGAGAGCTAAGGGATTGACTCTGTGTACACAAATTTGCAGAGGGACAATAGGGTTGAGGTCTGGTATTTCTCACCTCTATATATTATTTATTTATTTGTTTAAAAACATTTTTGCTGTTAACAAGCATGTTACCTCTGGAGACACAAATCCACAGTTTGAGAACTGCAAAACTAAGCATCTCTGATGGTATCTTCTAGACTGAGCACTGAGTCCCATTGGGTAGATAGAAAAATTAACCTAAATAATCTATACAGAAGCCGCTGGAATCCCATAAAATTGGGCCCCTAATCCATGAACTATTGGAACTCATTTACAAAACTTTTCTTAAACATTACATGAATATATCGTCTCATACTATAGAATTAGAATTTATAATCCCTATTCCATGATGAGATACATTATAGCTCAAAGATATCTTAATTAAAACTATCTTTAGATAGGTTTTTTCCTCAAAAAACATTTTATCAAAAAAAAAAATCCGATTTAAATAAAAAAATCCGATTTTCCTGATTTAAAAAAAAAAATCATTGATTTTTATACATCCTGCTAGAAAGAGATCAAATTAACATGGCACACATTAAATAGATTAAAAACTGGCTAATTGATAGGTCTCAACTGTACATCATAGAATCATAGAACTGGTAGGGACCTTGAGAGGTCATCTAGTCCAGTCCCCTGCACTCAAGGCAAGACTAAGTATTATCTAGACCATCCCTGGTAGATGTTTGTCCATCCTGCTCTTAAAAATTCCCAATGATGGAGATTCCACAACCTCCCTAGACAATTTATTTCAGTGCTTAACCACCCTGACAGTTAGGAAGTTTTTCCTAATGTCTAAATTAAAAAACCCTTGCTGCAATTTAAGACCATTACTTCTTGTCCAATCCTCAGAGGTTAAGAAGAACAATTTTTCTCCCTCCTCCTTGTAACAACCTTTTATGTACATGAAAATTGTTATGTTCCCTCTCAGTCTTCTCTTCTCCAGATTGAACAAACCCAGTTTTTTTAATCTGCCCTCATAGGTCATGTTTTCTAGACCTTTAATCATTTTTGTTGCTCTTCTCTGGACTTTCTCCAATTTGTCCACATCCTTCCTGAAATGTTGTGCCCAGAACTGGACACAATACTCCAGTTAAGGCCTAATCAGCGCGGAGTAGAGCGGAAGAATTACTTGTCATGTCTTGCTTACAATACTCCTGCTAATACATCCCACAATGATGTTTGGTTTTTTTGCAACAGCGTTACACTGTTGACTCATATTTATCTTGTGATCCACTATGACCCCCAGATCCCTGATCAAATGGGAGTGTTTCTCTTGAGGTCCTACAAGGATCAGTTCTTGGCCCTACACTACATAACATTTTTATTGACGTCCTAGACGAAAACTGAAAATCATCATTGATAAAGTCTGCAGATGACAGAAAAAATCGAGGGAGTGGTAAACAATGAAGAGGACAGGTCACTGATACAGAGCGATCTGAATCACTTGGGAAGCTGGGTGCAAGCAAACAATATGCGTTTCAATACAATTAAATGTATACATCTGGGAACAAAGAATGTAGGCCATACTTATAGGATGGGGGACTCCATCCTGGGAAGCAATGACTCTGAAAGAGATCTGGGGGTCAAGGTGGATAATCAGCTGAACATGAGCTCCCAGCGTGCCCAAAAGGGCTAATGCAATCCTTGGATGCAGAAACATGGGACTATCAAGCAGGAATAAAGAAGTTATTTTACCTTTGTATTTGGCACTGATGTGACTGCTTCTGGAACAGTGAGCCCAGTTTTGGTGCCCACAGTTCAAGAACGCTGATAAAATGGAGAGGGTTCAGAGAAGAGCCACAAAAATGGTTACAAGACTGGAAAACATGCCACACAGTGACAGACTCACAGAGCTCAATCTATTTATCTTAACCAAAAGAAGATTAAGAGGTGCCTTGATTATAGTCTGTAAGTACCTTAACAGAGAACAAGTATTTGATAATAGGCTCTTCAATTTAACAGAGAAAGATCTAACAAGATCCAATGGTTGGAAGCTGAAGCTAGACAAATTCAGAACAGAAATAAGGCCTAAAGTTTTAAATGAGAGTAATTAACCACTGGAACAATTTACCAAGCGTCATGGTGGATTATCCATCACAGGCAATTTTTCCATCAAGACTGGATGTTTTGCTAAAACAACTGCTCCAGGAATTATTTTTGTAAACTGCGGAACGGGCCTGACAATTCGAGTTTTGTCAGGCCCGAGAGGGGACTGTGAAAGTCATAAGCTACGGTGAACCCCCTTAACAGCCAGCAGCTATGGCAACCAGAGGCCACTAGGGGGAAGTAGATGCCTCGCCTATGCAAGACCTTGCATTTTTACAGTTGTCCTTCGCTTACACAAGAACAGTGTTTTTTTCAGCTGAGACAGCTATCCTATACCAGTTTTTACTGACCATATAGCAGACATCCAAGGTCTAGCAAACACCAATCAAATGTTAACACACCAGGGCTTTGTCTAAGTGTGTATAAAAGACCTGTAATTTCTGTGTTAATTAGAGTTCTGTATCAAGATACAGTCTCTCCTTTTTTCTGCAGAATAAAGTTAACTTTCTTTCCTTATCCCTGTCTGGCTGTTATTGGCTCTCAGCTAGGCGGACCCAATATTTCGGTAACAGTTCCATGGTCTGTGTTATACAGGAAGTCAGACTAGATGATCACAATAGTACCTTCTGGCCTTGGAATCTATGAGATTATTTTATAAATTGTTAATTTATAGTTACTTCCATACATTTTAGTCTTGCGAAACAGGCCCTTGTTTGGGCCGCTCCCCTGCTATATGTTCTCAGGGCAGTGGTGAGTCTGGGTACTGAGCAGGCACAGAATTCTCTTACTCTGTGTAGCAGCTTTCATGCAGCAGCAGGAACATCTCCCTGCAGAGGGATAAAGTGGAGCCCAAACAGCTCCCTAGAACCATACGCAGGGGGAGCAGACCATCATGGGGAGGGGGAAGCAGGCCTTTAAAACAGTTACTTCCCAGAACAACTGCAGTTCTTGTAGGTAAGGGCCTCTACAGATCCACACTGCAGGGGATGTATGTGTCCTGGGTGCATCAGCACTGACCTTCTAACTAGCAATGTCCACTGGGGCTGTGCACACTGCCCATTTCCTCACTCCCCACTCACCTCAGCATACATAGGAGAACATGGTGACCTACATTCGATTTGCAGGAGGGCCACAGCTTGAGAGTGGAGGGATTTGACTTCTGCCACATTAGTACAGCCTGCAGTGGAGCAGGAAAGGCACAAGCAAGCCTGGGCCAAAACAAAATGCCTGATGGGGCTCAATATCCCGAACACTAACTATAGGAATGACAGACATTGAGAAAAGCCAAACTTCTATAAAAGGGAGCTGAATTCCTATTGCCCCAACTGTCCCCAGAAGGAATTGAGGAGCAGTCATATCTGCACTCCTTATAAGGCCCCGGCAAGACAGAGGGCACAAAGAAGCAGGCAGGGTGTGCATAGGCCCTATAGCCTGCTCCTCCAGACCTCTGGCTGGCACACACCTGCAGAAGGGATCTGGCAGGTAGTACTTGAAGAACCTTTATGCTGTTCAACAAAACCACTCAGTGTAACCAGTGTAACGGGGGACCGCAGTTCAGGGTTGGGTAAGGTATGATTTGAAGGGGAGGTGAGGGCTAGTGTAGAGTGAGATCTGGCTGAACACCAGGGCAAAAATCCTGGGCGTGAAGAACACATTGTGCATTTCCAAAGCAGCCTGCAGTACTGGCAGAAAGGAGGCCCCCCACACACAGAGGCAGGGCACCACTACACACAGTGATGATATACCGAGGGCCTCACCATTCCTCTCCGATCTTGTAGACATAAATGATGTTGTCTGTTTGTCCAATGGCGATTTTGGTGGAGTCAGGAGAGAATGCCATGCCTTTCACCATGTAGCTCTTCCTGCCATACTGGGGAGAGGAGAAGGGAGGAAGCATGGACCGAGGGTGAGGTTAATAAAACATGTCCCAAAAGAACCTCAAGACAGACCCAGAGTAAGGATCACAGGTCAACCCACTCAGTGGTGTAAAGGCCCATACAATGCACAAGCTGATCCCATTCCCATCCCACCTCCCTGGTGTGAGCTTCCTGCAGTTATGGACTACACTGATCTAGTGTTGCCAGGCACCTGGCTGTGGGTTATTGCTGTTATATACAATACCTAGCAGGGAGGTTAATGAGAGTAACTAACCACTGGAACTTACCAAGGGCCATGGGGGATTCTCCATCACCGACAATTTTTCAATCAAGATTGGATGTTTTTCTAAAAGCTACATTCTAGGAATTAGTTTGGGGACGTTCTATAGCCTGTGTTATACAGGAGGTCAGACTACATGATCACAATGGTCCCTCCTGGCCTTGGGATCTATGGAATGAGGGTGGATCAGTGTGAGTGAGATACCCCAGCCCAGCAGAGCCAGCTGAAGGATTAGGTAACCTGCTAGCTCAGTCTCATTTCTCCTTCTGTACAAGTTATTATCTGGATGCATGCTAGGCAATTAGAGACATGGCTCCCTATTGCTGTGTTTATGCACACAGAAGCACAAGCTTACTCCCATGGGTGCACATGGCCAAACACCACTGCCAGACCACGTACAAAAGCATGCACACTCAGATACGCACAGGTGCATGCATGCTCACAGTGGCAGCCCTTAAATACACATACAGGTATACACACTCACAGATAGGTGGATGGCACATACACTGGATATAAGAACATAAGAACAGTTATACTAGGTGTGACAGAATGTATCCCTGGGTCCAAGCCCTAACACTATTGTAAGAAAACTTTGTACAAAGTATGCCTTGTGAAGTACCATTTGAAAACTCATAATTTACTGGTCATTATTGTCCTGGCAAAATATTGTGTGGCAACATTTTATGTGAAGTTATAAGGTTTTCCAGTATGATGTTATTAACATGCTCCAAATCACAGATCTCCCCAAGCAGAAGTTGGCAAATAGGTCTGTCCTAAACAAAGGAATGTGTGCTCTGCTTAATTTGCAGTAAACAGAGTCATCAAGCAGGAAGGGGAAACACAGGAAGCTCAAACAGATGAGAAAAAGCAGCAGGGAATGTCCTTCCGCATAGACTTTTTCTCTCCTGGTACCCATCTGGAAATGTTTTACAAAAGGGGGGACTGAAACTATAAAAAGGAAGGGAGAATACCCCAATATACCCCTCTCTCTTCCCTTTCCCATCGCATTCTCTACACCTGAAGTAACAAAGGAAGCCTTCACTGGATTCTGAGGGAAGGAGTTCTGACCTAGAAGGTTTGGTCAGAAAGACTGCCGAAAGCATATGGTGAGAAACTTTGCTTGAATCTGATATAGTTTGTTAATTTGGCACCAGTAGGGTTTTAACTTTATTTTAGGGCTGTCAAACGATTACAAAAATTAATCGTGATTAATCGCGAGATTAAAAAAGAAATCATGATTAATTGCAGCTTTAATCGCACTGTTAAACAATAATAGAATACCATTTATTTAAATAGATCATAAACAGGGCATAAGAGCATGTTAGACAAACACCTGTCAGGGATTGTCTAGATAATATTTAGTCGTGCCATGAGTGCGAGGGACTGGACTAGATGACCTGCCCTGTATAGCAGCATGTAAAGTATCAGTATGTCACAGACCAAGAGGGTAGAGTGCCCAGTTACACAGAAGCAAACAGACAAACTCTTTACCTTTGCATCAGCAGGCTTGGTGGAAAATTTGTCCCTTCTCTCTCCATGTTCATCATACAGAAGCACAACCCTATCTACAGTGCAGACAGCAAACTTGGCATTGTTGTGGGACCAAGCCATGCAGGTGACCTTTGCAGCACCATCCTGGAAGAAAACATAGCCACTGCCAGTCTGGACCGGACCGGGTCCATAAGAACGGCCATACTGGGCCAGATCAAAGGTCCATCTAGCCCAGTATCCTGTCTTCCGACTGTTGTCAATGTCAGATGCCCCAGATGGAATGAACAGAACATCCAGTGATCCATCCCGTTGCCCATTCACAGCTTCTGCCAAACAGAGGCTAGGGACACCATCCCTGCCTATCCTGGCTAAAAGCCACTGACTCCAAGATCTCTTTTCTTGAGTGCTAACAGCTAATTTAGACTCCGTCTAAACATGTGACCGCATGTAAACAGTGAGGTGGCAAAGTTTGCAGATGATACCAAACTGCTCAAGATAGTTAAGACCAAAGCAGACTGCGAAGAACTTCAAAAAGATCTCACAAAACTAAGTGATTGGGCAACAAAATGGCAAATGAAATGTAATGTGAATAAATATAAAGTAACGACTATACATACAATATGATGGGGGCTAATTTAGTTACAACTGATCAGGAAAAAGATCTTGGAGTAATCGTGGATAGTTTGCTGAAGACATCCACTCAGTGTGCAGCGGCAGTCAAAAAAGCAAACAAAAAAAGCAATAGTAAACGGTTTTATAGCCATATAAATAGGAAGAAAACAAAGAAAGAAGAAGTGGGACCGATAAACACTGAGGATGGAGTGGAGGTTAAGGATAATCTAGGCATGGCCCAATATCTAAACAAATACTTTGCCTCAGTCTTTAATGAGGCTAATGAGGATCTTAAGAATAGTGGCAGCATGACAAATGGTAAAAAGGATGTGGGGGTAGATATTACCATATCCGAGGTAGAAGCCAAACTTGAACGGCTTAATGAGAGTAAATCAGGCAGCCCAGATAATCTTCATCCAAGAATATTAAAGGAACTGGCACATGAAATTGCAAGCCCATTAGCAACATTTTTTAATGAATCTCTAAACTCAGGGGTTGTACCATTTGACTGGAGAATAGCTAATATAGTTCCTATTTTTAAGAAAGGGAAAAAAAGTGACCCGGGTAACTACAGGCCTGTTAGTTTGACATCTGTAGTATGCAAGGTCTTGGAAAAAATTTTGAAGGAGAAAGTAGTTAAGGACCTTGAGGTCAATGGCAATTGGGACAAATTACAACATGGTTTTACAAAAGGTAGATCGTGCCAAACCAACTTGATCTCCTTCTTTGAGAAAGTAACAGATTTTTTAGATAAAGGAAACGCAGTGGATCTAATCTACCTCGATTTCAGTAAGGCATTTGATACAGTAACACATGAGGAATTATTGGTTAAACTGGAAAAGATGGGGATCAATATGAAAACTGAGAGGTGGATAAGGAACTGGTTAAAGGGGAGACTACAGCGGGTCATACTGAAAGGTGAACTGTCAGGTTGGAGGGAGGTTACTAGTGAAGTTCCTCAAGGTTCAGTTTTGGGACCAATTTTATTTAATCTTTTTATTACTGACCTCAGAACCAAAAGTGGGAGTGTGCTAATAAAGTTTGTGGATGACACAAAGTTGGGAGGTATTGCCAGTTTAGAAAAGGATCGGGATATCCTACAGGAAGATCTGGATGACCTTGTAAACTGGAGTAATAGTAATAGGATGAAATTTAACAGTGAGAAGTGTAAGGTTATGCATTTAGGGATTAATAACAAGAATTTTAGTTATAAGCTGGGGACGCATCAGTTGGAAGTAACAGAAGAAGAGAAGGACCTCGGAGTCCTGGTTGATCACAGGATGACTATGAGTCGCCAATGTGATGTGGCCGTGAAAAAAGCTAATGCGGTCTTGGGATGCATTAGGCGAGGTATTTCTAGTAGAGAAAAGGAGGTGTTAGTACCATGATACAAGGCATTGGTGAGACCTTATCTGGAATACTATGTGCAGTTCTGGTCTCCCATGTTTAAGAAGGATGAATTCAAACTGGAACAGGTACAGAGAAGGGCCACTAGGATGATCCGAGGAATGGAAAACCTGTCGTATGAAAGGAGACTCAAGGAGCTTGGTTTGTTTACCTTAACCAAAAGAAGGCTAAGGGGAGATATGCTTGCTCTCTTTAAATATATCAGAGGGATAAATACCAGGGAGGGAGAGGAATTATTTCAGCTCAGTACCAATGTGGACACAAGAACAAATGGATATAAACTGGCCATCAGGAAGTTTAGACTTGAAATTAGACGAAGGTTTCTAACCATCAGAGGAGTGAAGTTCTGGAACAGCCTTCCAAGGGAAGCAGTGGGGGCAAAAGACCTATCTGGCTTCAAGATTAAGCTAGATAAGTTTATGGAGGGGATGGTTTGATGGGATAACATGATCTTAGTCAAAGGTCAATTAATTGCCATCAGTGGTAAATAGGACCAATGGTCAATGATGGGATGTTAGAAGTTACTACAGAGAACTTTTTCCTGGGTGTCTGGCTGGTGAGTCTTGCCCACATGCTCGGGGTTCAGCTGATCGCCATATTTGGGGTCGGGAAGGAATTTTCCTCCAGGGTAGATTGGCAGAGGACCTGGAGGTTTTTTGCCTTCCTCTGCAGCATGGGGCACGGGTCACTTACTGGAGGATTGTCTGCATCTTGAAGTCTTTAAACCATGATTTGAGGACTTCAATAGCTGAGACATAGGTGCGAGGATTATTCCAGGAGTGGGTGGGTGAGATTCTGTGGCCTGCATTGTGCAGGAGGTCAGACTAGATGATCATAATGGTCCCTTCTGACCTTAAAGTCTATGAGTCTATGAGGATGTTAGGAATCATTTAAAAAGGGATAGAGAATAAGACGGCGAATATCTTAATGCCCTTATATAAATCCATAGTACGCCCACATCTTGAATACTGTGTACAGATGTGGTCTCATCTCAAAAAAGATATACTGGCATTAGAAAAGGTTCAGAGAAGGGCAACTAAAATGATTAGGGGTTTGGAACGGGTCCCATATGAGGAGAGATTAAAAAGGCTAGGACTTTTTAGCTTGGAAAAGAGGAGACTAATGGGGGATATTCTTATCCACAGTATTCTTGCCAGCAAGTTAAAGAAGTATGGGCTGGATGAATGGACGGTAAGGTGGATAGAAAACTGGCTAGATGGTCGGGCTCAACGGGTAGTGATCAATGGCTCCATGTCTAGTTGGCAGCCGGTATCAAGTGGAGTGCCCCAAGGGTCGGTGCTGGGGCCGGTTTTGTTCAATATCTTCATCAACGATCTGGAGGATGGTGTGGACTGCACCCTTAGCAAGTTTGCAGATGACACTAAATTGGGAGGAGTGGTTGATATGCTGGAGGGTAGGGACAGGATACAGAGGGACCTAGCCAAATTAGAGGATTGGGCCAAAAGAAATCTGATGAGGTTCAACAAGGACAAGTGCAGAGTCCTGCACTTAGGACGGAAGAATCCCATGCACTGCTACAGACTAGGGACCGAATGGCTGGGCAGCAGTTCTGCAGAAAAGGACCTAGGAGTTACGGTGGACAAAAAGCTGAATATGAGTCAACAGTGTGCCCTTGTTGCCAAGAAGGCTAACAGCATTTTGGGCTGTATAAGTAGGGGCATTTCCAGCCGATCGAGGGACGTGATTATTCCCCTCTATTCGGCACTGGTGAGGCCTCATTTGGAGTACTGTGTCCAGTTTTGGGCCCCACACTACAAGAAGGATGTGGATAAATTGGAAAGAGTCCAACGGAGGGCAACAAAAATGATTAGGGGGCTGGAGCACATGACTTATGAGGAGAGGCTGAGGGAACTGGGATTGTTTAGCCTGCAGAAGAGAAGAATGAGGGGGGATTTGATAGCTGCTTTCAACTACCTAAAAGGGGGTTCCAAAGAGGATGGATCTAGACTGTTCTCAGTGGTAGAAGATGACAGAACAAGGAGTAATGGTCTCAAGTTGCAGAGGGGGAGGTTTAGGCTGGATATTAGGAAAAACTTTTTCACTAGTAGGGTGGTGAATCACTGGAATGGGTTACCTAGGGAGGTGGTGGAATCTCCTTCCTTTAGAGGTTTTTAAGGTCAGGCTTGACAAAGCCCTGGCTGGGATGATCTAATTGGGGTTGGTCCTGCTTTGAGCAGGGGGTTGGACTAGATGACCTCCTGAGGTCCCTTCTAACCCTGAGATTCTATGATTCTATGATATGACAGAGGTATATAAAATTATGAGTGGCGTGCAGAAAGTGAATAAGGAAAAGTTATTTACTTGTTCCCATAATATAGAAACTAGGGGCCACCCAATGAAATTAGTGGGCGGCAGGTTTAAAATAAATAAAAGGAAGTTCTTCTTCACACAGCGCACAACCTGTGGAACTCCTTGCCTGAGGAGACTGTGAAGGCTAGAACTATAACAGGGTTTAAGACAGAACTGGGTAAATTCATGGAGGTTAAGTCCATTAATGGCTATTAGCCAGGATGGGTAAGGAATGGTGTCCTTAGCCTCTGTTTGTCAGAGGGGGGTGATGGATGGCAGGAGAGAGATCACTTGATCATTACCTGTTGGGTCCACTCACTCCGGGGCACCTGGCATTGGCCACTGTCGGTGGACAGGAGACTGGGCTGGATGGACCTTTGGTCTGACCCAGTACGGCCTCTCTTATGTTTAAGTATAGTTGGGATGAAGTTTTCCAATGTGCATTACGTTGCATTTGTCCATCTAGTCCACAGTCTCGGTGCAGATCCCCAGTGGCCATGAGGGGAACCTGCCCCCCCGCCCTGGAGCCCACCCCGAGCTCTGGTTGGAGCGATGGTATTCGCTCTCGTGTTTCGGGGGGCCCGCTCTGTGACTGCTGCCAGGCTCTGGGCCCCAGTCAGGTCCTGTGGCAGGGAGTTCCACAGCCCCCTTGTGCCCTGTGTGAACAGATTCCCACGCTCCGACCCGCCAGGCCGCCCTCTGCCGCCCCCCACGCGCCCGGACTCCTGGGTCCCGCCCGCATCTACCCGGGAGTCGGGGGCTGACCTGTGGGGTGAGCAGCGTCCGCACGTGCCGCAGCTGCATCCCGAGGCCTCCACGCCGGCTCCGCGTCTCCCGCCTCGGCGCGTTGCCCCGGTAACAGTCCGCCGAACACCACAGCAACGGACGGCACGCGCACACCCAGCGCACAAACAGGCTACGTCACAGGGAGCGACCCGCATCGCGCATGCGCCAAGCCAGGCAGCGCCTCAGGGTTAGCTGTATGGACTCCGCCCTCACGCGCGACGCTCGGCGGCTTCACCTCACCCACAAGCTCCGCCCATTCCACAGAGCCCCGCCTCCATCAAGCGCGCGCCGCGCCCTCTTCCACAAGCCCCGCCCACTCACGGAGCCTGATGTGCCCAGGCTCTCCGACACAGCAAGCCCCGCCCCCGGAGCCAGTCGCGTGCTCGATCGATTCGGCGTGTCCCGGGGGGCCGGGGCCCCGTGGGGGCTGGGGCGGGAGCGCGCGCTGGCCCCGCCCCCCAGGCCCCGCCCCGCCCCGCCCCGCCAGGGGCTGCGCGCTAGAGCCGCGGGGATGGAGGCGCTGCGGGCGGCGGGACGGGCTGTGCTGCGGAGCCCCCGACTCGCCCGCCACGGCCTGGGGCTCTGCTGGCACCGCAGTGAGTGTGGGGCGCTGGGGGGCACTGAGGGGGAAGGGCGGGGGCTGAGGGGTATTGAGGGTGTGGTGGGGGCTGAGGGGTATTGAGGGTGTGGTGGGGGCTGAGAGGGTATTGAAGGCAGGGTGGGTTGTGTGGGGTGGGGGTACTGAGGGGGGCTGTGAGGTTGGTACTGAGGGGAAGGGTGGGGTTGGGGCTGAGGGGTATTGAGGGTGTGGTGGGGGCTGAGGGGGGGCTGTGAGGGTATTGAAGGCCGGTTGGGGTTGTGTGGGGTGGGGGTACTGAGGGGGGCTGTGAGGTTGGGGGTACTGAGGGGAAGGGCGGGGTGGGGGCTGAGGGGTATTGAGAGTGTGGTGGGGGCTGAGGGGGGGCTGTGAGGGTATTGAAGGCAGGGTGGGTTGTGTGGGGTGGGGGTACTGAGGGGGGCTGTGAGGTCGGGGGTACTGAGGGGAAGGGCGGGGTGGGGGCTGAGGGGTATTGAGGGTGTGGTGGGGGCTGAGGGGGGGCTGTGAGGGTATTGAAGGCAGGGTGGGGTTGTGTGGGGTGGGGGTACTGAGGGGGGCAGTGAGGTTGGGGGTACTGAGGGGAAGGGTGGGGTGGGGGCTGAGGGGGTATTGAGGGTGTGGTGGGGGCTGAGGGGGGGCTGTGAGGGTATTGAAGGCAGGGTGGGTTGTGTGGGGTGGGGGTACTGAGGGGGGCTGTGAGGTTGGGGGCACTGAGGGGAAGGGTGGGGTTGGGGCTGAGGGGTATTGAGGGTGTGGTGGGGGCTGAGGGGGGGCTGTGAGGGTATTGAAGGCAGGGTGGGGTTGTGTGGGGTGGGGGTACTGAGGGGAAGGGCGGGGTGGGGGCTGAGGGGTATTGAGGGTGTGGTGGGGGGCTGAGGGGGGGCTGTGAGGGTATTGAAGGCAGGGCGGGGTTGTGTGGGTTGGGGGCACTGAGGGGAAGGGTGGGGTGGGGGCTGAGGGGTATTGAGGGTGTGGTGGGGGCTGAGGGGGGGCTGTGAGGGTATTGAAGGCAGGGTGGGGTTGTGTGGGGTGGGGGTACTGAGAGGGGCTGTGAGGTTGGGGGTACTGAGGGGAAGGGCGGGGTGGGGGCTGAGGGGTATTGAGAGTGTGGTGCGGGGTTGAGGGGGGGCTGAGGGGTATTGAAGGCAGGGTGGGGTTGTGTGGGGTGCGGGTACTGAGGGGGGCTGTGAGGTTGGGGGTACTGAGGGGAAGGGCGGGGTGGGGGCTGAGGGGGTATTGAGGGTGTGGTGGGGGGCTGAGGGGGGGCTGTGAGGGAATTGAAGGCAGGGTGGGGTTGTGTGGGGTGGGGGTACTGAGGGGGGCTGTGAGGTTGGGGGTACTGAGGGGAAGGGCGGGGTGGGGGCTGAGGGGTATTGAGGGTGTGGTGGGGGCTGAGGGGGGGCTGTGAGGGTATTGAAGGCAGGGTGGGTTGTGTGGGGTGGGGGTACTGAGGGGGGCTGTGAGGTCGGGGGTACTGAGGGGAAGGGCGGGGTGGGGGCTGAGGGGTATTGAGGGTGTGGTGGGGGCTGAGGGGGGGCTGTGAGGGTATTGAAGGCAGGGTGGGGTTGTGTGGGGTGGGGGTACTGAGGGGGGCAGTGAGGTTGGGGGTACTGAGGGGAAGGGCGGGGTGGGGGCTGAGGGGTATTGAGGGTGTGGTGGGGGGCTGAGGGGGGGCTGTGAGGGTATTGAAGGCAGGGCGGGGTTGTGTGGGGTGGGGGTACTGAGGGGGGCAGTGAGGTTGGGGGTACTGAGGGGAAGGGTGGGGTGGGGGCTGAGGGGTATTGAGAGTGAGGTGGGGAGCTGAGGGGGGGCTGTGAGGGTACTGAAGGCAGGTTGGGGTTGTGTGGGGTGGGGGTACTGAGGGGCTGTGAGGTTGGTACTGAGGGGAAGGGTGTGGTGGGGGCTGAGGGTTATTGAGGGTGTGGTGGGGCTGAGGGGGGGCTGTGAGGGTATTGAAGGCAGGGTGGGGTTGTGTGGGGTGGCGGTACTGAGGGGAAGGGCGGGGTGGGGGCTGAGGGGTATTGAGGGTGTGGTGGGGGCTGAGGGGGGCTGAGGGGGGCTGTGAGGGTATTGAAGGCAGGGTGGGGTGGTGTGGGGTGGGGGTACTGAGAGGGGCTGTGAGGTTGGGGGTACTGAGGGGAAGGGCGGGGTGGGGGCTGAGGGGTATTGAGGGTGTGGTGGGGGCTGAGGGGGGGCTGTGAGGGTATTGAAGGCAGGGTGGGTTGTGTGGGGTGGGGGTACTGAGGGGGCTGTGAGGTTGGGGGTACTGATGGGAAGGGCGGGGTGGGGGCTGAGGGGTATTGAGGGTGTGGTGGGGGCTGAGGGGGGGCTGTGAGGGTATTGAAGGCAGGGTGGGGTTGTGTGGGGTGGGGGTACTGAGAGGGGCTGTGAGGTTGGGGGCACTGAGGGGAAGGGTGGGGTGGGGGCTGAGGGGTATTGAGGGTGTAGTGGGGGCTGAGGGGGGGCTGTGAGGGTATTGAAGGCAGGGTGGGGTTGTGTGGGGTGGGGGTACTGAGAGGGGCTGTGAGGTTGGGGGCACTGAGGGGAAGGGTGGGGTGGGGGCTGAGGGGTATTGAGGGTGTAGTGGGGGCTGAGGGGGGGCTGTGCGGGTATTGAAGGCAGGGTGGGGTTGTGTGGGGTGGGGGTACTGAGAGGGGCTGTGAGGTTGGGGGTACTGAGGGGAAGGGTGGGGTGGGGGCTGAGGGGTATTGAGAGTGAGGTGGGGAGCTGAGGGGGGGCTGTGAGGGTACTGAAGGCAGGTTGGGGTTGTGTGGGGTGGGGGTACTGAGGGGCTGTGAGGTTGGTACTGAGGGGAAGGGTGTGGTGGGGGCTGAGGGTTATTGAGGGTGTGGTGGGGCTGAGGGGGGGCTGTGAGGGTATTGAAGGCAGGGTGGGGTTGTGTGGGGTGGGGGTACTGAGGGGAAGGGCAGGGTGGGGGCTGAGGGGTATTGAGGGTGTGGTGGGGGCTGAGGGGGGCTGTGAGGGTATTGAAGGCAGGGTGGGGTGGTGTGGGGTGGGGGTACTGAGAGGGGCTGTGAGGTCGGGGGTACTGAGGGGAAGGGCGGGGTGGGGGCTGAGGGGTATTGAGGGTGTGGTGGGGGCTGAGGGGGGGCTGTGAGGGTATTGAAGGCAGGGTGGGTTGTGTGGGGTGGGGGTACTGAGGGGGGCTGTGAGGTTGGGGGTACTGAGGGGAAGGGCGGGGTGGGGGCTGAGGGGTATTGAGGGTGTGGTGGGGGCTGAGGGGGGGCTGTGAGGGTATTGAAGGCAGGGTGGGTTGTGTGGGGTGGGGGTACTGAGGGGGGCTGTGAGGTTGGGGGTACTGAGGGGAAGGGCGGGGTTGGGGCTGAGGGGTATTGAGGGTGTGGTGGGGGCTGAGGGGGGGCTGTGAGGGTATTGAAGGCAGGGTGGGGTTGTGTGGGGTGGGGGTACTGAGAGGGGCTGTGAGGTTGGGGGTACTGAGGGGAAGGGCGGGGTGGGGGCTGAGGGGTATTGAGAGTGTGGTGCGGGGTTGAGGGGGGGCTGAGGGGTATTGAAGGCAGGGTGGGGTTGTGTGGGGTGCGGGTACTGAGGGGGGCTGTGAGGTTGGGGGTACTGAGGGGAAGGGCGGGGTGGGGGCTGAGGGGGTATTGAGGGTGTGGTGGGGGGCTGAGGGGGGGCTGTGAGGGAATTGAAGGCAGGGTGGGGTTGTGTGGGGTGGGGGTACTGAGGGGGGCTGTGAGGTTGGGGGTACTGAGGGGAAGGGCAGGGTGGGGGCTGAGGGGTATTGAGGGTGTGGTGGGGGCTGAGGGGGGGCTGTGAGGGTATTGAAGGCAGGGTGGGGTTGTGTGGGGTGGGGGTACTGAGGGGAAGGGCGGGGTGGGGGCTGAGGGGTATTGAGGGTGTGGTGGGGGCTGAGGGGGGGCTGTGAGGGTATTGAAGGCAGGGTGGGGTTGGGGTACTGAGAGGGGCTGTGAGGTTGGGGGTACTGAGGGGAAGGGCGGGGTGGGGGCTGAGGGGTATTGAGAGTGAGGTGGGGGGCTGTGAGGGTATTGAAGGCAGGGTGGGGTTGTGTGGGTTGGGGGTACTGAGGGGCTGTGAGGTTGGGGGTACTGAGGGGAAGGGTGGGGTGGGGGCTGAGGGGTATTGAGAGTGAGGTGGGGAGCTGAGGGGGGGCTGTGAGGGTACTGAAGGCAGGTTGGGGTTGTGTGGGGTGGGGGTACTGAGGGGCTGTGAGGTTGGTACTGAGGGGAAGGGTGTGGTGGTTGCTGAGGGTTATTGAGGGTGTGGTGGGGGCTGAGGGGGGGCTGTGAGGGTATTGAAGGCAGGGTGGGGTTGTGTGGGGTGGGGATACTGAGGGGGGCAGTGAGGTTGGGGGTACTGAGGGGAAGGGCGGGGTGGGGGCTGAGGGGTATTGAGGGTGTGGTGGGGAGCTGTGGGGGAGCTGTGAGGGTATTGAAGGCAGGGCGGGGTTGTGTGGCGTGGGGGTACTGAGAGGGGCTGTGAGGTTGGGGGTACTGAGGGGAAGGGCGGGGTGGGGGCTGAGGGGGTATTGAGGGTGTGGTGGGGGGCTGAGGGGGGGCTGTGAGGGTATTGAAGGCAGGGTGGGGTTGTGTGGGGTGGGGGTACTGAGAGGGGCTGTGAGGTTGGGGGTACTGAGGGGAAGGGCGGGGTGGGGGCTGAGGGGTATTGAGAGTGTGTTGGGGGGCTGAGGGGGGGCTGTGAGGGTATTGAAGGCAGGGTGGGGTTGTGTGGGGTGGGGGTACTGAGGGGAAGGGCAGGGTGGGGGCTGAGGGGTATTGAGTGTGTGGTGGGGGCTGAGGGGGGGCTGTGAGGGTATTGAAGGCAGGGTGGGGTTGTGTGGGGTGGGGGTACTGAGAGGGGCTGTGAGGTTGGGGGTACTGAGGGGAAGGGTGGGGTGGGGGCTGAGGGGTATTGAGGGTGTAGTGGGGGCTGAGGGGGGGCTGTGAGGGTATTGAAGGCCGGTTGGGGTTGTGTGGGGTGGGGGTACTGAGGGGGGCTGTGAGGTTGGGGGTACTGAGGGGAAGGGTGGGGTGGGGGCTTAGGGGTATTGAGGGTGTGGTGGGGGCTGAGGGGGGGCTGTGAGGGTATTGAAGGCAGGGTGGGGTTGTGTGGGGTGGGGGTACTGAGGGGAAGGGCGGGGTGGGGGCTGAGGTGTATTGAGGGTGTGGTGGGGAGCTGGGGGGGCTGTGAGGGTATTGAAGGCAGGGTGGGTTTGTGTGGGGTGGAGGTACTGAGGGGGGCTGTGAGGTTAGGGGTACTGAGGGGAAGGGCAGGGTGGGGGTTGAGGGGGTATTGAGGGCGTGGTGGGGAGCTGAGGGGGAGGTGTGAGGGTTTTGAACGCAGGGTGGGGTTGTGTGGGGTGGGGGTACTGAGGGGGGCTGTGAGGTTGGGGTACTGAGTGGAGTCTGGGGGTGTTGAGGGTGAATTCGGACCATGGGGTTACTGAACGGGAGGGTGGGGTGGGGGGCTGTGGGGTATTGAGGGGGGTGGGATACTGAGGGGGGACTGTGGGTTCTGGGGGTATTGAGGGCAAGGATTGGGTGCACGGTACTACGGGGGTGGTGGGGGTATTGAGGGTGGGATGGAGGTACTCGGGGGCTATGGGGATATTGAGGGTGAAGGTGGGGTGGGGGTACTGAGGGGCATTGTGGGGGTATTGAGGGCAAGGGGGGACAGTGTACTGAGGGGGGGCTGTGGGGTTACTGAAGGCAAGGGCGTGAGGGGGTCTTTGGGGGTATTGAGGGCAGGGTGGGGTTGTTGAGGGTGGGGTGGGGGTACTGTGGGGGGTGGGGATACTAGGGGTGTGGGGGGTGTTGAAGCTGAGGGTGGGGTGGGGATATTGAGGGGGGATGTGGGGGTATTGAGGATGAGGTGGGGGTATTGAGGGTGAGGGCAGGGTGGAGGGCTGTGGGAGTATTCAGGCTGGGGATACTGAGGGGGCTGTGGGAGTACTGTGGATGAGAGTGGTATACGGTACTGAAGGGAGTTGTGGGGGTACTGAGGGTGGGGTTGAGGGCTGTGGGAGTATTGAGGGTGAACGCAGGGTGGGGGTATTGAGGGTGGGGGGCAGTGAGAGCCCGGATTTAGATCTGTGGGTCAATCTGGCTGGTGGGGCTCTTTCTCTCAGCCTGGGTGGGGGCTCTGAGGGTGGAATGGCAGAGATCAGAGGGCAGATGGAAGCAGCAGGCAGGGTGGAGGGGTGCTGGGGTTGGGGTGAGTCTTGGCAGGTGGGGCCCTTTTCCTCCTCCAGCCCAGGTGGGGGGCAGTGAGTGCCAGGGGCCCCAGGAGCAGGAGCAGCCATGGCATTGCTGGGGGAGTGAGAGTCTGTACCCCCTACCCCTATATCTCAGGGCACCCCGTGGTCTAAGCGAGCCTTTTTCAAATCGTGGGTAGGTCACGGCATGTAAAGCGCTGGGTCGCCTTGCTCTGGTCAGCACCGCCAACTGGGACGTTAAAAGTCCCATCGGCGGTGCTGCCCAGCTAAGGCAGGCTAGTGCCTACCTTTTCCGACTCTGCGCTGTGCCCCGGAAGCAGCCAGCAGCCAGTCCATGGGTCTCCGCACACTGCCCCTGCTCCGAGCACTGGCTCAGGCCAATGGGAATGCGGGGGGTGGGGGTGGGGGAGAGAACGGTGCCTGTGGGCGAGACCCTCCCCCTAGGAGTCTGTGCCCCAACCCCATGCCCCAATCCCCAGCTCTGAGCCCCCCAAAACCTGGAACCCCTTCCTGCACCCCGAACCCCCCAGCCCAGAGCCCTGACCCCCTCCCACACCCCAACCTCCTGCCCCAGCCCAGAGCCCCCTCCCACACCCTAAACCCCTCATCCACAACTCTGTTGGGTCATGGGCATCAACAGTGTTCTTCAACTGAGTCCCCAGGCAAAAAGTTTGAAAACCGCTGGTCTAAGCAGGGTTGCCTCTGGGCTGCAGAGACACGATGAGTCTGAGCCCTAATCTCATGGGCTGGGAGTGTCCATAGCACTGTCCCCTTGGGTTCTGGAATGCCAGTTTGGGACCCCTGCTTCTCTCTGCAGTCAGAGATGACCCTGCACACAGACCATGGGGCAGCGAATAAAAGGGGGGCATCTTTCCAAACACAGTTGAACTTCTCCAAATGCTGTGGTCCCATCACTCAAAGATCCCAGTGATCTGGTGCTAAAGGAGCCCAGTAACAATTGCCCAGACCCTCTGGGAATCGGGTCATGTTCCTTCAGCACCTCTAGGGGACATGGTGCTATCTCAGATCCCAGACTCCAAGGATTAATCTCTTGTCTCCAAGATGGTTTTATACTTATGGATATGTGGCCAGTACTGTCTTTGTGTTTAGTGCCCAAAGACCCCATTTGGGGTGGGGCTCCACTGTCCTGGATGGTGCTGGACAAATGCTGGCCCCGCCCCATGGAGCTTGCCGTTTTAGGATGCAAAGTGCACCCATGTAGATTAACACATTCTTGAGATTTCTATTGTATTGGATATGAAGAATAATACAATCAGTACAGAGGTCCTCATTTCATAGTACATTCATTTGTTTGACAGAGTGGTCACATTTTCAATATGCTGCATATTTTTGTATCCATGAAGGAGACTGATGATTGGGGAAAGACAGCTTGAGTTCTTGGCACCCAGAAGTGAGGCAGCTCCTCTTTTTTCCTCCCATTATGAGGGAACTGACTTTAAATTCAAAAGAAAGAGGGAGGGGATTGAACTCCTCATTGCCTGCCTTTTCAACAGAAAGGAATCAGCACATTAACTGGCTATTTCTGCTAAAATGATCGGTAGTAAAATAATGAATGATGACACTGGGCTTCAGAGTCAACATCCCATTGGGATAATTTGGACAATTATACCTCTCAGGATATTGTTTGAGGCAGATTCAGGAACACAACGCTGCCCCTGTTGCAGCATAGGAAGGATGGGGAAGAGGGACATGGCTGGAGAGTTACAATTCCCACACAAAAACAATGAGGGGTCCTTGAGGCACCTTAGAGACTTATTTATTTGGGCATAAGCTTTCGTGGGCTAAAACCCACTTCATCAGATGCATGGAGTGAAAAATACAGTAAGCAGTGTATATATATACAGCACATGAAAAGATGGGAGTTGCCTTACCAAGTGGGGGGTCAGTGCCAACGAGGCCAATTAGAAGTGGCCTATTCTTAACAGCTGACAAAAAAGGGTGAATATCAAGAGAGGAAAATTACTTTTGTGGTGCTAACGAGGTCAGTGCAATCAATGTGGTCGGCCATTTCCAACAGTTGATAAGGTGTGAGTATCAGCAGAGGGAAAAAACGAGGAGTACTTGTGGCACCTTAGAGACTAAAATTTGTTTGGGCATAAGCTTCTGTGGACTAAAATAAATTTTAGTCTCTAAGGTGCCACAAGTACTCCTCATTCTTTTTGCGGATACTGACTAACACGGCTACCACTCTGAAACCTGTCAGCAGAGGGAAAATTACTTTTTGTAGTGACCCATCCACTCCCAGTCTTTGTTCAGGCCTAATTTGATGGTGTCCAGTTTGTAAATTAATTCCAGTTCTGCAGTTTCTCATTGTCTGTTTTTGAAGGGTTTTTTTGTTGAAGAATTGAAGAATTTGTTGAAGAATTAAGTCTGTTATTGAGTGTCCAGGGAGACTGAAGTTTTCTCCTACTGGTTTTTGAATGTTACAATTCTTGATGTCTGATTTGTGTTCATTTATTCTTTTGCGTAGAGACTGTCCGGTTTGGCCAATGTACATGGCAGAGGGGCATTGCTGGGACATAATGGCATATATCGCATTGATAGATGTGCAGGTGAACGAGCCCCTGATGGCGTGGCTGATGTGGTTAGGTCCTATGATGGTGTCCGTTGAATAGATATGTGGACAGAGTTGGCAACAACCTGCAGAACTGGAATTAATGTACAAACTGGACACCACCAAATTAGGCCTGAATAAAGACTGGGAGTGGGTTTTAGCCCACGAAAGCTTATGCCCAAATAAATTTTAGTCTCTAAGGTGCCACAAGGACTCCTCGTTGTTTGTGCTGATACAGACTAACACGGCTACCACTCTGAAAGCAGTTCCTACACAATAAGCCTTGAAAGCATTGAGCTGGGGCTGCTAGAGTACAGGGCCCAGCTGTGCAACCCGAAAGCAGTAGTACTGTGGGCATTCACACCTCACCTACACTGGACTGCCCAGCGTGCACTCACCATCACCTGTGTCTTTCCACCCTCGTGAATGCCCAGTGGCTTCATACAGATGTGAGTGAGGTCCCCGTCACAGTCTGGGAGATGTTATGGGGAAACAGCAAACGGGAGTGCTGCTGCTGCTGGAGAGTGATCTGAATTGGTAACTCAGTAGAAATGAGGAATCAAAATTTGCATTTGTAAAGTAAGGCTGCTTGTTGGCTGGTCAGAAGGAAGAGGGAGATGTTGATTGTGCAAGGCGCCTGGGGTGCGGAGACTGAGTGGAGCAATGGGGGTGCTGGAAGGGAGGTAGCTGTGATGGAGAAGGGGCACTGAAGAGCAGAGCTGGGGTGTTGAATGATTAAGCTGCTCTTTCCTTGCTCTGAGTGGCTTGGGCTGTGCCCCTTCTGGGGAAAGGGGCTCTATGCTCTCTGGATAGTGGGTGTGCAGGCCAGACTGTCTTCAGGAGGAGGTTGTGCAGAGCCTGAATGCTGTGGTGAAAGCAATTTGTGCTCCTGGCCCTGTTCTGCCTTTGGAGACTCACTTTTTTCCAGACCCCATGTTCCCCTGAGTGCAGGTGAAAGTGGAGCAGTTGGTGGTAGCAGGAGCATGTTGCTAAGATACAGGAAGCTGTGAAAGCTCAGCAGCCTCCTGTCTCTGGAGAGCTGCAGAGGGTGGGAAGAGCCAGAGTAGTCTAGCAGGTGGGGCCTGAGCCAGCATGAGGCCAGCCCCACAGTGATGGCTGGAGACCTCACACACATGCACCCTGATACTCCAGTGGGGATGGGCTTCCCCTGATCCATAGCCACGCAGGTGGGGGGACCACACACACAGCTGAAGGGGCAAAAGGATCTTAATGTGGGACATAGTTACTGAGCCAGCCTGACCTGGGGGATGCCAGCCCAGCTGTGTGTGGAGCTGGAGGGAAGGGAAGCGCTAGCCTGGCCCCATTTATTTAGTTTTCACTTACAGTTGAATCCTCCCCTTTCTAACTAGCAGTTTCTTGCCCTACTTTTTGAATCAAGGTCACTTGCTTCAGCTAGTGAAAGACGCTGCAGGAGGCAGTGACTGAGAGGGTTCCCTGGGAAGGCTTACGCTATCCAGATTGTACAGAGCACAGAACCAGGCTGTTCTCCCACTGATTCACGCCTGCCATGCACTCGGAGCAGTCTCCTTGTTAATGTGCCTTCTGTCTGTTGTACCTGCTGAGAGGCAGGGATCTAGATCCTTGAGCTGTGGGCCATGTGGGCTCTGTACAGATTGTGTCCAAACAATGCCATATAAAGCTATTACCCCGGACTCCAGTCGATAAGTTTCCACTCGTATGCCCCTCTTCTCATGCTCAGACTTTTGCACTTTGCATGTTTGGGCTTTGCCCAGAGGGGAATGACCCTGGAAAGTTTTAGCAAAATCTTGGGGAATGAAAAGTGCATGGAAGGCAAAAAGTAGGTCAAGAAACAAAAATGTGCTCCTAGTGCTTTAATCACACTTTTGCCCAGGGTAAGCTGCCTTGTGATCAGGGCTAGTAATGCCTTCATGTAGTCTCCAAGTTGTACATTTAATGTATGTGGCCCTGTCTCACCCGTCCCCAGTTGCGTTCCATATACACCGTCATGTCATGTTCCTATTTAGATTGTAAACACTGGTGGAGGCACTGTCTTATGTTTATACAGTACTCAGCACAATGGGGCACCAATTCTGGTTGAGGCTGCTGAGTGTTACTGTAATGCAGAAAATCATTTGCAAGATGATAGCAGAAAATCTGATTGTCAGACAAGAGTAATTAAAGCAATAGGAGCATATTTTGGTTTATTTACATCTTCACAAGTCTCCTGACCATGTGCTCCCTAGGTACATGTAGAATTAATTCAATTACAAATATTACAGAAAAAAATGAAGATTATAAACTTTCTTATGCAATTAATCCACTTGGATTATAATATACTCAACAGCAAGCTGTTCTGGAGCCTATTCATCCACCAGGAGAGTCTATGAACAAGATTATCGCTGACTTCAAACCAAGTGGGGCTCAAATTTAACCCAATGACTTAGGAGCAGCATAGATCTCTGAGTGCTGCTGGAATATTCTGCCTGGCATGAGTGCTGCATTCAGCACTAGCTGGAATTTCCAAATGCTGCTCCATGCCGCCATGATCCAGGCTTGAGTTTGCATTGGTCTAGTTAACTGCGCCAATTCCTGTCCTCAGAAGGAAAAGTAATCCCCTCTGGCTAAGCACCCTTAGAAAAAGTGCTGTTGTCCAGGCTGTTGCCTGGACTTCAGAAGCAGCTGGGGAGCCAACAAGTCCCTGAGCTGGGAGCCTGTGCAATGAATGGCAGGGAGCACGTGGGGGGCCAAAAGAGCCGTTTCTGCCACTTGCTTCCTTCCTCTTTCCCCTACCCCTCCAGCCTGCATGTGATACCTCAGTGCTGTCTGGACTGAGTCTCGGGCAGGTCCCAGTCTGCGAGGCCCTGGGTAAATTGTTTAATCAGTTCAGGAAAGAACTCTCTAGAGCTGTGTCTCATCAGCATCCTTAAGGCACTGCAGCTCCTCACTCATGGCTCCAGAGCCACCTTGGCAAGAGGGCTGGCAGAGTAGAGGCCCACAAGCACTCAATTGCCTGTGCTCGGAATGAGAGGAATGAACCCTTCTAGCCCTGCAAGGATCTGTTTGGGGCCTGTCCCTATCGAGTGCAGTAGGAGCTGTTACCCACACAAAATTCTCTGTTACACACGCTCTAGGGCACCCACCTTTACCCTTCTGTGTGCTCAAGGTATAAGGCACCCAACTGTACTCAAAATTTGTTACCTGCACACTCTAGGACACCCCACCTCTACCTAGTTCCTAGGGCTCAAGGCATAACCTGGTTGATTTAGGCACCCCCACCTTCTCCTGGTTCCTAGGGGTCCAGGCCATCCATGCCCAATTGCTAGGGCTCAGGGCATAATCTGTTGCGGGCTTATGGGGTCTTTTACTAGTGAAAGAGCATTACACAGTAATATCCTTAACCTCTATTGATTAGCGTGTGCATTCTGTTCTGGTGATTGTTAAGCATACAGTGCTCACCACTCCCAATGAGGCAGGTGAACTTTTCTTGATGGCCAGTTAGGATCAGGTCATCTGGGAACTCCAGCTTCTGCACCATGTGACTGACGGAGTTGAGGTCTGACAGCTCTGATTTTGGGGATGTCCTGGAGTTGGTTCCAAAGAACTTCCTTTTGGACCCCAGTTTATATAGTGAAACTTGAGTCTTACTTAGCTGTACCTTAGCCAATCATTTTACTAAAATATTACTAAACAATTTTCTAGCCAATCCTAACATATTGTAAAACAATTCTTTAGCCAATCATGCCCCACCACCCTAGTTGATTTATACCTTACAAAGTTAGTTATGCAACAGACAAACAATCAAAGAACTAGACAGAGACCATATAGATAAACAATAGAGAAATGGGGACCATAAGGACAAAACAATAAAGAAGTAGGGATTTCACAACCACAACTGTTGACAATTGATTTCTTGCCACAGAGAATCCTATTAAACAAAGTTTTCTTTAACCATCTTAAGATCTGTTTCATCTGGTGATGGTGGGCACTATTAGGACAGGATTGCCTTCTTAACAGCCCGATATTATGTTGTTTTAATGTAATTTAGATGGAATGTGAGGATGTGACTTTTTGCTTCTTGGCTCATGGCTCCTGCTCTCTTAATATGGCTGCAGAAAAAGGCCTCAGACCTTACAATATGGCTACAGGAAAAGGCCTCATCCTTACAGAGTGGGGTTGGGCTCTTGGTCATAACCTGCTTAAAAGCATCTGGAATGTGGGCTTTCACACTGTCTCTGTGGCAAACGCCTTTGTCCAAACCATTTCCAGCACTGAACTGAGCCTCTGACACATGGACTGGGGCCTTCCTGGAAGAGGTGAAACATGGTTCTGAAAAGAGGCTCAGTTGCAAGGAGCAGGAAAGACCCTGCCCTGTGCTGAGGAAATCCATGCCAGTCTGATGTTCACAATACCTGGCATTGGCCACTATGGGAAGACTAGGTGAACCTGTGGTCTGACCCAGTATGGCCGTTCTTATGTTCCTGCAAGATGCAGTGCACCCACCGCTCCCAGCAAAGTGAGTGGGAGCTGGGAGCACTCAGCACAGCATCTCACAGGATCAGGCTCTGTGTAGGCACCAGTTGGGTCAAGGAGTTTACAAGTTCTGCTGGCAAAGCAAATGCTTCCAGAACAAGGAGCTTAGAGCATCATGGGATTGAATTTTTTCCCATTCAGAAACAAAAAGCTGAGAAATTAAATGCACCCCCTGGTGCAGGTAGCAGCACTGAGAGGGGGAGCTACAGAAGGAGAAGTGCCCACTGTGCCATTAACTCTGCTGCAGGGCACCTGCTGCAAATAGTAACAAATTGCTGGAGAGAATCAAGCTAGGATCAGTCCCTCAGGTACCAGCCTGGCAGCTGTTTGTGCAGGTAATCACGCACACTAACCACACTCCTTCTGCCTCTGCAGAACTCCCAGAGAACTGGGCCGACATGCAGGAGCCCCTGCTGGAGGGGATCGGCTTCACGCTCAAGTACCTGGGCATGACGCTGGTGGAGAAACCCAAAGGAGAAGACATGGCAGCCAATGCCATCCGCCGGATCATCGCTATGGTAAGAGATGCCCCCCAATGCTGGACTTCAGAGTCTCTGCCTGCCTGGTGAGGGGGGTTGAAGAAAGTCAGTATTTAGGGACTCAGCCCCACAGAAGTAGGGGGAACTGAACTAAGTGATTGTTTCCCAGGTCCTATGCTCCTCTCAGCTCCTCACCTTCTGTTTCCAACATGCTCATGGTCTCACAGCCCATGTGTCCTGCACTCTGAGTCAAGCCTCCAGAGCATCAGATGGCAGCTGGCCCCTGTCCAGGCAGAGGAGGGGGCCCAGCAGGGGCCTTGCTGTCTGGGGAGGGAGACTCTCAGTTCCACTTGCGTGCAGGGGAGGGAGAGAGCCCCCCTCTCTGCCTGCCTCTAGCCCCTTCTCTGAGAATGTCAAAGCACTTTCCAGATGGGAAGCTTGATCAGTGACTTAAACCCTGTTACATACATGGGGAGCTTGAAGTGCAGAGAGGGGAAGGGATCTGCCCAGGGTCATGCAGTATGGCAGAGGCATGAACAGAACCCAGGAGTCCTGGCTTCAAGGGCAGTGCCAGAACCCCGGTCCAGCGTTTCTCGCTTCCTATGGTACTGACATTTGCTAGCTGAAATCCCAGTGCCTGGGATGCTGCAGAGGGTCTGGACTGCTGATTCCAATGGAGAGTGACAGGAGCCAGAATCGCGCACTGGGTTTTGGTCAGTGACTAAAGTGCCCCCGTGCATTTCCCCTCTCCCTACCTCCAGGCTCGTGTGGGAGCCAAGAAATTCCAGAAGGTGATTCTGACTGTCTCTCCAAGGGGCATCTCACTGCAGGACGCTGAGACCAAGGAGATGATAGAGTGTGTCTCCATTTACAGGTGTGTGTAGGGGCAGTGGAACAGAAAAGTGAAAGGTACTAGGCTACTAGGAATAGGGGGCGGGAGGATTTTGTCAGCCAGGAGGTCGTCCCCTGTGCCCTTTGTCAGTGGGAATGTCTTCCCTTCACCTTCCTAGTCAGCAAGCGGCCCTCCAGCCCTGCCCCATCGGTGACCCTAGTGCCCTGTCCCGGCCTCAAGCTCAGCTGACTTTGCACGAGGCTGTGGTGTGGGACTTTATGGAACTGTGCACACCCTGGCAGGCTGCAGTGGGATAGGTGCAGATGGGTGGCCCCACGTGCTGTGTATTGGTAAGAGATGCCAGGCCACATGTGCTGTGGTGGAGATAGGGGTTGGGGGGAAATGTGGTCCTGCACATCATGGGGAGGGGCAGGGTGTGGAAGGTTCTAGGCTTCCGCAGCACGAACCCTGCATTTGTCTATTGAGTGATCGTTCCCTTACCATGCTGCTTCCTTCGCCCCCCTACACACACTTCCTCTTCAGGGTCACCTGCTGCCCAGGGAACCACTGACCTGCAGTGACATTAGCCTCACACCGTGCCCAGACCACAGACACATTATCCTGAGTAGACAGCATGCAGCACAGGTGCAGTGGGACGGTTGCATGGGGCTCAGTGCAGAGGCAGCTGGGCCCTGTCTGTCTGATATTGCTGCCCACCACTGCAGAATCTGAGCATGTTCCACATTAAATCAATAACAGTAACACAGTCCCTGGTGGTCTCCGTGGAGTGTCTGATGCATCTCCATTTTCCCTGTCAAAACTCTGCTTAGGAGGGGGCAGTTGGATTTGGGGTTTATTTTTAGACTTTTTGGTTTGATTAGGATTGGAGGGGAAGAAGGGTGGGGTATGAGTATGTTGGGGGAGCCAGGGACATCTGTGTGTCTGGGTGGCAAAGGGGCATCTATGTTGGGGGGCATGGAGAGTGGAGAAAGGTCTGTGTGTTGGGAGGCAGGGGTGGCGCGGGTTGTGGGTTGGCAGGGTGTCTGTCGGGCTGGGCAGGGCAGAAGAGGGTTATCTGTGTTGGGGGTGTTGTGGAAGAGGGAGTCTCTGTGTGTCATGGGGTTGGGTGGGTGTCTGTCCGGGGTGGAGGGCAGAAGGAGGGAGTCTGTGTGTTGAGGGGGCAGAAGTAGAGGAGTTTGTGTGATTTTTAGGATGGAAAGGCCTCCTCCAAGAGGAAGGTTTTGCAGTGTTTCCTAGGCTAAGTCTGGATGCCCCTGGTCTCCCCTGGAAGCTTGTTACATAGCTGGTTCCTCTCCTCTGTGCTTTGTCCTGGGCTGTGTGATCTGCACCATCCCACAGCAGCAACACTGTCTCGGGGGTTCAGCGATTAAATTCAGTCTGTGTAGCTGGGGCTGAATCTAGTAATTGCTCTGCAGATTAGGATGAAGGCCTTAAACTGGCATCGATAGCTGACTGGGAGCCTTCCAATAGGAGGAGTGAAGGCAAATAACCTGACTAGTTTTGACACAGCTTGATAAATTTATGAACTGGAGTTGTCTGATAGCAGGGGACTTGGTGACCCCAGAGGTCCCTTGCAGTCCTATGTCATTTGTTCCTATGGAAGACAATGCTGGGACTTGAGCCCAGGCCTGATGTGCTCCCAGGGTATGTCTACACAACCTGCAGCAGCGAGAACCCAGCCTGGGTCGACACACTTGTGTTAGCGGGGCTCGCGCTAGTGCTCTAGCTAAGTAGCTAGAATTGCAGCACTTTGAAGTGGCAGCTCAGGCTGGAGCATGGGCTCTGAAGCCCATCCTCCTCCTCAGGCTTCAGGGTCTGAGCCACAGCTTCAAAGTGCTGTCTACTCAGCTATTTTAGAGCACTAGCATGAGCCCCACTAGCCCCAATCTGTCAGCCCCGGCTGGAGGGCACTGCCGTGGGCTGTGTAGACATACCCTAAGTGGCCTGGGCCAGGGAGAAGGCAGCCAGCCATGTACCAACTGGAGCCTGTGCATCAGCTTCACAGTCAGCTTCAGACAAAGTGAATTGCAGTTATCCAGCCTGGTGGTGATCAGTGCGTGGATCACTGTGGCCAGGTCCTCTTCTGGCAGAAGGGTGAGGGTCCCTAGCAAGCTGGAGGGAAAGGAGGCTACCTGGTCATCCAGCTCAGTGAGGAGTCCAGCAGGACCCTGAACCTAGACGCAGCTCAGAACAGGGGCTGTGAAGACAATGTCTTGGACAGCTCTTCAAAGTGTTCCCCATTCCAGCCACCATCACTTCAGTCGTGCCTGGGTTCAGCTTGGGCCTGGTGCTCTTCCTCTATCTTTAGCTAATATCCTGGACTCAGCACATGCTGGGTTCAGGCCAGGATACAGGATGGAAACCGATTTAGTGTCACTGATGGATGATCTGCTGTTGATGGATGGAGGACTGATCCTGAGCAAGACAAAGGTGATGCTGGTGTCAGAGGAAAGTACTGTAAGGAGTTCACAGCCCCAATGCAGTCTCCTCTGGTGGCAGGTTCATACCCACAATTGGTCAGTCCAGTTCAATCTGTAGTCTAGGAGACTCCTGGGTTCTTCACCAATGCTGAGCTCTCGCTCGGCAGTAGCTGTAACGCTGTATACCATCTCCATGGCTAGGAGACCCTGCACCATCCTGGTAGCTGATGACCAGCCTCAGTTATACATGCTTCATCCCCCGCCATCTGCATTACAGAATGCAATACGCCTGGAGCAGGAGCCTTCAGACCTTGGGGGACTCCAGCTAGCCCAGCCTGCTGCAGCACATCTCCCCAGCAACATGGGCTCCTGCGATCACATCACACCTGTGCACCACTCCCCACGCTGGCTGCCCATAGAATATGCAGTCAAGTTCAAGGTCTTGGTCCTTCTCTCCAAGGCGCTCCAGGGCCTTGGCTTAAATTCATGGTGTGGAAGCGGGTGCAGCCAGAGGAGGCAGGCAGGGGACAGTTTATAATCCTCCAGGATCTTGGGCACCCTTTATGCCCCTTGCTGGTAGGTCAGGCTATCTGGTCACTCAGGGCAGGAAACATGGTGGAGCCAGCACCAAACTACAGCCCCAACGAGTGCCTCGACCTCACCGCTCGCACCCAGGGAGCCTGTTGGGTGTTGCTGTACTGGGCTGCCATGGCCAGCATGGGGCTGGTAAAAGGGAGCAGCACATCCCCTCCCTGCTTGCTATCGGTGTTGCATGCTGTTGCCCCTCCTGACTCATCTGCCATGGGCGTCCCCTGTGTAAGACTCCCCAGCAACATATCAGCTCAGCCAGCTCAGTGCTGAACCCTGGGCCTCTGGCTGCTACCAAACCTGCCCAGTCACTTGGAGCTAGCACCGTCCTCCTGAATGGCTGTCCCTTCTTGCAGGATTTCCTACTGCACCACGGACAAGCTGCAGAACAAGGTGTTTGCCTACGTGGCGCAAAGCCAGCAGAGTGGGGCACTGGAGTTCCATGCCTTCCTCTCACCCAAGAAGAAGATCGTAAGCACCTGCCCTTAGCAAGAAGAGGTCCAGGATGGGTCCATCAAGTCCCCTCTGCCCAGGAGAGGGAAGGTCCCTGCTTCTCCAGCACCTCCAGGATCTAACCATCTGTTCATGCCATGTTTCAGAGGGTGCCATCCCTACTCTGCTGCCCAATGCCCCTCTCCCAGCAAGAACAGCATTCTTCCAATCACCTGTCACAGATCCACAGGCCCTGTGCTATGCCCCCACTTTTAAAGAGCCTCTTGGAGGAACCCCTTTAGTGTGGCACATCCCCAAGGGGTCCCACTCATCCTTCAGGGTTGGCCCTGCATCCTCACCACCTCTGAGACTGAGCTTCTGGGCTTCAGCCCTCCTGCTTTGTGCAGTGAGCTCTGTCCAGTGAGTCCAGCTGAGATAGACTCCTAGTCAGGATTTGTCCACGCCTCAGGGACTGATGCACCCCGCCCAGGCTTTTCAGTGACACCAGGCAGTGTTTTCCAAACAGAGCAGGGTTTATTAGTCACCTGGACACAGCACCAGGAGGTCCTTAAATTAGCCCCGAGAAACAGAGATTAAGCCATAGCCCAGTTGGCCAAGCCAGTGCAATCAGCCAGACAAGCTGCTATGGACTCCATTTCAGGCTCTGTCTCTCTTTCCTTTCTCAGTCCCAGGTGAGAGGTCGGGGGTCTATGTGGAGGGTAGCACTTAACCCTGACACCTTTCCCTTTGTTCCTGAGCTGGGGTGTTGGCTTGGCTTCCCTGCCGAGAGCTGGGGGTTGGAAATCTCCTTCCTCTGGAGGTTTGCTGGATGGGAATGTTCTGGGCAGTTGGGTGTCCCATTGTCTTTAAAAAAAAAAAAAAAAAAAAAAATCTCTGGTGATATGGGGAGTTTCAGTAGGTTCCAGCCAGTTTCTTAATGAGCTGGTCATTGCACCCTGGACAGTGAGGTGATTGTCACTCTCCTGGGTGCAATACAGACCAGGGAGGGGGTGTCACCATCTGCCCCACAACACTGGGTGCCTCGCAATGCTTTACTATTGTAGCTTCCAACCAGAGCTGCTCACAAACAGCCTACCAGCATGCAGGTCACACCCTGGTTGTCTCTGTATAGCTGCAGCCCTTGTCCAGCAGCTCTGACCCTAGCAGCCTGTCAGCAACACTCCAGTCACACGCTGGCTTCCACCAGCCGTGGTTACTACTTGCAGGGTTACCCCAAAACACTCCCAGTCCCAGATTTTCCCAAAAATGTGTGTTCTGCACTGTCTGGCCCTCTCCTGACAGTTCAGATATTAAAGGTTCATTGCCCCTGTAAAGGGACCGTATTCAACAATTCGCTGCTGTAACTGGAGTTACCAAACAATTCAGTTCAAACACAGCAGTGGATTAGTTTAGATTAAAAATGAAACAAGGTTGTTTAACCGCAGAGAAAGAGGTTTTAAGTGAGTACAAGTATGAAGGATTAAAGTCAGAAATGGTTACAAGAAAAATAAAGATAAAATGCTTTCTAGTAGCTAAAACTTTACAAGCTAGACGTGGTTCAAGGTAAAATCCTTACCACATGTTCCCAGCAACAGGGCTGACCAAATTCTCAGCTCAGGATCTCCTCCCAAAGTCAAAGGGCTGCTTTCTTTGTCATCTTAGGTGAGAGAGAGAAAGAGAGAGAACCTGGGGTATTTGTGCCTCTCAATTTTATAGTCCAGTTACCCTTTGAAATGCATTTTCCTGAGGGTTACCCCTAGATAACGCTCATTCCAGCTGTGAGGACAGAGATATGGAGGCCTGTGGTGAAAGAGGTTCCATGTTGTTTACTAAAATGCAGATTGTTCCTGCCCCCCTTTGTTGCCAAAGAATGGCCACTTGACCAGTGATTGCCAATCACCTTTGATGACAGCTGGCTAGAGGCATCAGCTTGTCCTGTGTCTTTGAGGAACTGGTTTACCCCCTGTCCAGACTTGTCTGGTAAACACACTGTAGTTATAATTTCAGCTTCTGTTCATAACTCTTAATACAGATTTCTTACATACGCTCCACAAAAATATTGATGATCAATGTGTGACTAGTTTTTAAATGATACCTCACAAGACAATTATAGTAATAGGTAGGGTGTGAATAGAGGGGTGCTTTCAGTCACAGTGACACACACACCTCATGTCTCCTACTCTGTCAAAGGAGCAGTGTTAACCCTTTCATAGAATATCAGGGTTGGAAGGGACATCAGGAGATCATCTAATCCAACCCCCTTCTTAAAGCAGGACCAATCCCCAGTTAAATCATCCCAACAGATTTTTGCCCCATATCCCTAAGTGGCCCTCTCAAGGATTGAACTCACAACCCTGGGTTTAGCAGGCCAATGCTGAAAGCACTAAGCTATCCCCCACCCCCTGAGTAGCAAAGGAAAGTACAGGGGGAAATTGAGGCACACATAGGCTCCATAAAAATATTACAGAAAATTCCCACTTCATCACAGCCCCCCAGCCCTTTCCCCTTCCCACCTAAAGTGTCTGCTGCTCCCAGCTGACTTGCACCTTGTCTGGCTAGTCCTTCAACCGCCAGCCCCCGTGGCTCATGTAGTTATGAGCCCTCCAGCCCCTGGTGCTTCTCAGCCGTAGAGAGAGTGGGCGAGAGAGACAAGTTCTTGGGAGGAGGGAGTTGGGGTGTGGGACTGGTTCCCCCATAGGCCCACCGACTACAGCACCCTCTATGGCTGCCCCCCACCCCAGGAAACTGGCCAATCCCTTCTGGACTGACCAGTGCTCTGTGAATTTATGAAAGCAATGAATGCAATCTTACCCTGATCCCCTTCCCCACAGCCTAGTGATCCCAGGACTCGTTCTGTTCCTGACACTTCGCTATGCTTGTGCCTTTCCCCGGTACCCTGGAGACCTGGTCACTCCTCCCTGGGAAACAGGCAGTCTGTGTGCTCTGACACACCCCGTCCCTGGAGGACTCTACCTTACTTTCTTTCTCCCCCTTTCAGCTCTGGGAATGCCGGACGTTGTGGGTGGTAGGGGTGCTGAAGGAAAAGATGATGGGCTTGTGGCCAAGGGGCATGGGGGAGGTGGGGGCAGGGATGCTGGGGCTTTGTGGGCAAGCGATGCTGGTGGGTTCAGGGGTGCTGGCCCTGGGGTACCTGGGGGCACTTGTAGAGGTTCTGGGTGAGCAGGAGGTTCTGGCGGGAGGGGTGCTGGTGCAGGAGTGGGTGCAGGCGGGCTGCCTCATTATTGACCCCCTTGTGTCTCTTGCGTACAGGCCCAAGCTGTGACTCTGACTGTGGCTCAGGCCTTCCAGGTGGCGCTAGATCACTGGGAAGCAGTGCAGGCAGGTAGGAGAGAACTGTCCCTGACACCTCTCTCTGACCAGCCCAGGATTCCCCCTGGGACTGAGCAGGGCTGCTCCCTGCACTTGCTGGGGAAATACACCACAGCATGAAGAGCAGCCGTCTCTGAGCCAGCACTCCTGGGTCCCTTTCGACCCCCACCCAAGTCCCTGGATCTCTGGCACTGGCAGTTCCCAGCTTGGCTTTAATCATGTAACACTTCCCCCATCTGCTGACTTTACATGCAGCTTGAAGCCCTGGAGACTCTGGGAGCCCACATGAAACCTGCCCCTGGGCTGGGGATTCCCAGCCTCCTCCTACCCCGAGCAGGTTCTAAGGTATCTGCCTCACCTGCTCCCAGGCTCTGTCTCTGCGTCTTTCACCCTATTTCAGGCTCTGTGCAGGAACAGTCCCACCCTGAGTGTACCCTGGAGAGCAACAAGCCAGGCAGCGCAAGTGAGCCATCTCCAGTCCCCACGGGGAGCACCCCATTCAAACACCACTTCGAGGTACAGTATATCCAGATCATTGCCCCTGTAAGGTGCAGACTGAGTCCTCCTGGGGCAGCAGAGAGTCTGGCTTGCCCATCCCCACCACAGTAGAGAGCAATGCAGCTGGGCCTGCCTCCCCCCCCCCCCCCCCCCCCCCGTATCTCCGGGGCTGGGATTCTGGTCATTGGGCATCAGGGAAGGTCAGAATGCTAGGGAAAAGCAATTCCTCCCCTGCTGTCTCCCCCTGGCTGAGACCCCCCCATCTCCTGGCTTGTGCTGCTGACTCCTGAGTCCTCTCACATGCTGGACAGAGCCGAGCGGCGGGGCAGGCTCTGGTGCAGGAGGAGGGTGAGCTCTCTGCTCTGAGTCCCTTTAACTGACTTCCAGGGATGGGGCAGGGCAGGGGTTTGCTGAGCAGTGCTTGCTGTGGAAGCTGTCATGGGAGCCTTAGCAGGTCCAGGATTGCAGTGAAGCTTGAAGGGCATATTGAGTGGGGTCCCTCAGGAATCAGGTCTGGGTCTGGTCAATGATTTAGACCAGGCCTGCACAACTCATAAAGCGGCAAGGGCCATATTACTCCAAAGAAAACAGCTGAGGGCCGAAACCCCCCGGCCCCGCAGAAACACCCCCCTCCCCCCCCAGTGCCAGCCGCCCCACAGAAACACACCCTCCTTCCCCAGCGCTGGGGTGTGGAAGCCTGTAGAGGGGGAAAGAAACAGCGCGCATAGGGTGACCAGATCACAGCAGTAAAATAGGACCCGCCCCCTCCCTGTTCGGCCCCACTATCACACCCCTCTTCACCCACCCAGGGGTCACTATATTACTGCACACAACAGTCAATCAGTGCAGCTGTAGATAAATCTCTGCATTATGCATTTTTATATGACTTTGTATCGAACCTTGGTAATATGTTATAGCGGGCCCCTAAGTTAGTATAATTAAGGTAAAATAAAAATGTCTTTTTGCTAGAAGTAGAATAAGATCTCCCCCCCACACACTTTGTATTCAATTGCCCTGTTGAATGAATGAGGTGTGAATGAGGAAGATGTGGAAGGCAGGCACCTCCAGACAGCTGCAACCCTTGGAGAGTGAGCCCATCTACTCACCCTCCCGCGGGCCGCACAGTGAGCCCACGCGGGCCGCATGTTGTGCAAGCCTGATTTAGATCATGGCATAGAGAGTACACTTATAAAGTTTGTGGACGATACCAAGCTGGGAGGGGTTGCGAGTGCTTTGGAGGACAGGATTAAAATTCAAAATGATCTGAACAAACTGGAGAAATGCTCTGAAGTAAATAGGATGAAACTCAATAAGGACAAATGCAAAGTACTCCACTCAGGAAGGAACAATCTGCTGCACACAATCAAAATGGGAACTGACTGCCCAGGAAGGAGTACAGCGGAAAGGGATCTGGGGGTCAGAGTGGATCACAAGCTAAATCATAGTGAGTGAAGAGTGGAACACTGTTGCAAAAAAGCAAACCTCATTCTGGGATGTATTAGCAGGAGTGTTGGAAGCAAGACAGAAGAAGTAATTCTTCTGCTCTACTCTGCGCTGATTAGGCCTCAACTGGAGTATTGTGTCTAGTTCTGGGCGCTACATTTCAGGAAAGATGTGGACAAATTGGAGAAAGTCCAGAGAAGAGCAACAAAATTGATTTAAAGGTCTAGAAAACATGACCTATGAGGGAAGATTGAAAAAATTGGGTTTGTGTAGTCTGGAGAAGAGAATACTGAGGGGGACATAACAATTTTCAAATACATAAAAGGTTGCTACAAGGAGGAGGGAGACAAATTGTTCTTCTTAACTTCTGAGGATTGGACAAGAAGTCATGGTCTTAAATTGCAGCAAGGGTTTTTTAAGTTAGACATTAGGAAAAACTTCTTTACTCTCAGGGTGATTAAGCACTGGAATAAATTGCTTAGAGAAGTTGTGGAATCTCCATTGCTAGAAATTTTTAAGAGCAGGTTAGACAAACACCTGTCAGGGATGGTCTAATACTTAGACCTTCCATGAGGCCAGGGGTCTGGACTAGATGACCTCTCGAGGTCCCTTCTAGTCCTACGATTCTATAATCCTATGAGCACCAGTCCCCGTTGTGCTCTCTGGACAGCCTTATTCTGTGTGTAACGGGCTTCTCTGACGCAAGTCTACTAACTCATGCCCCAGTTCAGACCCCAAGTGCAAGAACTCTGTGGTCTCTGGGCACCAAGAGAGCCAGGGTAGGAATTCTGTGTTCTCTCCCCTCCAAGCGCCATGGCCCTTCCTTTCTGCCCTAGCCCAAACAATTTCACTATGCACACTTGCAGGCTAAGCTACGGTTGACAGTGCCAGGACCCTCACCATGCTGATTCCCAGGAAAAGACCGTGCCCTTTTCAAGTGCAAAGCTTCATGGGGTTATTGTCCTATAGCTTGGGGCCGCGTGTGGGAGGTGTGGCCGGGGCATGAGGCCTGCATGTAGGAGGTGTAGCAAGGTCATTGGGGCCATGTTGCTGAGTGGGAGCAGTACCCCAGACGGAGTAATCTATTGGGATTTAAGCTTTCCTCTTTCTTGGTTTGCCAGGAGGATGATGATGATGAGGAAGATGATGATCTCGATGAAGCCTTTTCTGGGTAGGTGATCATAGGATAGCGGGGCCCACCCAAGCCCAGAGCTAACCTGAAGTCTGAGGAGGTGGGGCCATTTCCTGTCTTTAGATGAGATGAGTGCTCCGATTTCTCCTCCCTATGAAGATGTCAGCTCTGCGTCCTACTCCAGCCTGTTCCCGGGGTGCCCTTACCTTTACAGGCATAGTCAGATGTCAAAGGGGAACTGCATTGAAACAAACATTTGTGGGGAAGAGGAGTTGTCCCTGTGGCTTCGTCTTCCTTTGGAGAAGTCCCGGGGGAGCAGTGCTGAATGCTAACGCCCCAGAGATTCTACTCCTGGGGGAATTCTGCACCACTGTGCATGCACAGAATTTATGTCCCCCGCAAATTTCTTTGCTTCCCTGCAGAAAAATGACTTTCTGACAGGGAAGCCACAAGATTGGTCATGTGACCCTCCTCAGCAGTATGTTTTGGGGGCCCAGAGCAGCTGGCAGAGAGGTAAATCACTGTGGGGCAGGAGGCGGGACTGGGGAAGACCCGGCTGGTGGCTCCTACCCTGTGTCAGGCGCAGCTGCTAGTCTCGGCTGGGCTGGGGAGGATGGGACTTCCTCTTCTCTTGCATGGCATCCGGGGCTGGGTCAGATCCACCCCCAGATTTCTCCCCTGGCTGAAGGAAGCTCTGCAAACTCCCTCCCCCTTCCTACACCCATCGCTCCTCAGCTGCAGAGGGTGGGATCCCTGTACAGGGAGCTGCTCCCCCATCCACCCAACAGCTGTGCATCCAGACCTCCCTCATACCCAGACCCTCCCACCAAGCTTCACAGCCCCTCACTCAGAACCCATGTCCGCCCTCCCCACCTGATGAGCTCCACTCCCCCTGCACTGGACCACCCCGACAAGCCACCCCCACCCAACCAGGCCCCAACCAGCTGCATCTGAACCCTCCATTGAGCCCCGCACACCCATTCCCCCTGCCAAGCTGTATTCCCCCCACACCCAGACCCCTCAGGAGTAAGAGATGCACTCTTCGGGAAGGGCAGCAGAATTCTCTGCACTATGGGTAGTGAGGAAGGGGAATGAAAGCTGGTGCAGCCAGAGCAGGGCAGGAGCTTGTAAAGGACAGATCTCAATGGGCCAGATTGGTTTGATTGTTTCAATTAGTCACAGAATGTGCAAGAGTTAGCGAGCCATGATGGAGTGGGGGGAAGACCTGCAGATAGGGGGTATCCCGAAGGTGGGGAAGAGGGCACTCCTTGGAGTTTGGGGAAGCCTTTGATACTATATCTCCAAAACTCTTGCCTGAGATTGTCTTGTCCAGGAACATGGCTCAGTCGGTGCCCTGAGCCCCTACTGAAGGATTATTAACCCAGCAGAGTCTGCGCATTTGGGGACCCAGAGATTGCATTTGAGGTCCAGGCTCATCTAGAGTCTTCATTAAAGCTCTGCGAAGGATGAGGGTGATATCACATTAATGACACTAGATGGGGAGGAGCCGTGAGACAGAAATAACCTGGCCAGACACCACAGGGACAGGTGCGCAAGGAGATCCTGCAGACCATGTCTGCCTGCGAGTCATAGGTCCCAAGGTCAGAAGGGGCCACTGTAATCATCTAATCTGACCCCCTAAATAACACAGGCCAGAGACCTGCCCCACAAGAATGTATTGGTTTAGAAATTGCCATTGACGGAGAATCCATCACAAACTGATAAATTGTAACTGCGAGGCAGTGCAGTGCTTCATACGATCCCCCCTCTCTCTGGAGGAGAGAGTAAAAAGACTGGGACTTTTCAGTTTGGAAAAGAGACGACTAAGGGGGATACGATAGGGGTCTATAAAATGATGTGGAGAAATTGAATAAGTAAGCGTTATTTACTGCTTCTCAAAACACAAGAACCTAGGGGTCACCTAATGAAATTAATAGGCAGCAGGTTTCAAACAAAAGGAAGTATTTCTTCACAGAACGCTCAGTCAACCCGTGGAACTTATTACCAGGGGATGTTGTGAAGGCCAAAACTATAACGGGGGTCGAATAGCTGAGGATACGTCCATCAATGGCTCTTAGCCAAGGCAGTCAGGGATGCAGCACCATGCTCTGGGTGTCTCTAGCTTTGGATTGCCAGAACTGGGACTAGATGACGGGATGAATCACTCAATGACTGCCTGTTCTGTTCATTCCCTCTGGGGCACCTGGCATTGGCCACTGTTGGAAGACGGGACACTGGGCTAGATGGACCCTTGGTCTGACCCAGTGTGGTGGTTCTTATGGACTGGGCTCTCTGGGTGCTGCTGCTGAGCCAGCTCAGCTTGTGGGATCTGGTGGGGTCACAGCACAGGCAGATCAGCTGCAGTGAACAACACATTGATTTTCGTCTTACCTGCCCTGGCAAGTGCGTGGGGCTCCCTGCACGTCCTGGGGTTCCCCGTGGGTATATGGACCTGTGTTTTTGTTGTGCCCATGGCATTGATGGCCAGATGCCACCACAGTCCTGTTTCTCAGAAGGGTGTAATGTGTGCTGTCTTCTTTGTTCCAAGCTGCACTGAGGAGGGCACTCAAGACACAGCAGGTAAAGGGCTTTCTGTCGTATTTCTTCTCCTCTTTGCTCCCACCCAAGAATTCCCTGTAAAGACATGCTCCGGGGTGCAGTGTGGCTGGGGGTACTCATAGGCCCAACCCAGAGGGCTCCTGCAAGTTCTGCCTGCTCTCCTGTCCCCCGTCTCCTCCCTTGGCCCCATCCCCTCAGCCATCCCCTCACAGCTCTGGGGCTCATGCCCTTTTGTGTTTCAGACTTTGTCTCCCCCACACCAGGAGGCAGCTCGTCCATCATGCGCTTACCACAGAGCTGGACCCCACCTCGTGTGCCCCCGACACAGCAGGATGAAATGGGATGGGGGCACTGGAGGCCAAGCACCCACCTGCCACAAGGGACCTTCCTCTAAGGTTTCCAAGGTTAATGAGGCTTTGTCAGTCTTCCGGTGTTTATATATCACCAAAATGGGTTAACCAGTCAGAATCCTCTCTGTGCCTGAGGCTCAGACCAGTCGGCACCTGGAACGTGGACCAAGGAGCATCTCTTCCCTACATTGTGCCTGAGGCATTGCTCTCCTCTCTGCCCTGTGCCTTCGGACTAACTGGCAGCTCTCCCTGCTTTGCTCCTGGGACTTGGCCAGGCAGGTTTCCTTGACTCTTTTGTATGCTCATTTTTGCTGGTACTAGTGAAGCTTCCATGCCAACAACCTCTGGGCTTCCCCCCAACTAGGCTCAGCCCAGGCAGTGGCAGGGCTGGCTTCCCACACCCACTGGCCTGCTCTGTGCCACCACCCAGCCCTGCAGGGACTTCCACTAGAGGGCGAAAGGGAGTGCAGCATCCACGGCCTGCCTACTCCTCAGCCTATCCATGGATGGTCAATTGGAACTGGTGGGATGGGGCCACCCAGCCCTGTCCGCTCCAGAACGGCGCCTGTTGCATTGGCCGGGCTTGACCCCAAGACCAAGGGCGCTGCTTGTTCCCAGTACTGACGGGGCTGGCAACTCAATTAAGGCCTTTCCCTCCTCTGCTGTCTGGTTCCGGGGCACAGCTGTGTCAGGGCTTTGGCCTCCTCCATGTTGGGTAAATGCAGCATGCTAGAAAATGCGTTAGCCAGCAAACCGCGCTGAGCACCACTCAGCACCCAGTATGTGCAGCGCAGTTGTTCCTGAGCACGACCGCCCCATGCACATGGGTGTTCCCCACGGTTAGCTGAGCATGAGTTCCTGAGCGCGCACAGTGCACAGTGGGGCTCACCACGGTTAGCTGAGCGTGAGTTCCCGAGCACACTCAGTGCACAGTGGGGCTCACTGCTGTTAGCTGAGCATGAGTTCCAGTGTGCTCACCACGGTTAACTGGGCGTGAGTTCCTGAGCACACTCAGTGCACAGTGGTGCTCACTGCTGTTAGCTGGGTGTGCACTCCCAGGCACACTGAGTCCAGAGCATTGTTCAGTTTTCTCTGGCTCTCATGTTTTCTTGCTTGCTGTGCTTGCTCTGTGTAGAAGAGACCCATAGCTCCGGACTTCCCTGTCACTGTAGCTGAAGCATGGAAGTGTGAACTGAAGGACTGTGGGGATGATGCCCCCTGCAAGCCCTCTATCCTTACTGCCTCTCTCCTTGGGATAAGGGTCAGCAGATTCCTGCTTCTTAGGGGAGTCCTAGATTTAAGGCTAGGACGGAGTGCTCTGAGCGTCTGGTCTGACCTCCAGCCTAGCCAGGCCAGAGGGTGCTGCCCACAGATTCAGGCAGTGGAGGAAGGGGGTTATTCTCTCCTTCTGTGTAGGTGTCACACCCCTTTGCTGGTAGTCCCAGAGAACCCATCGCTTGTAGCCCAGAGAGAGCACAAAGCCACGGGCTCTGCTTGCTCCCCTTGCACCTGTGGGGTGGAGGTCCCCATAGCTCTGACACCTGCAGCCCCCACACCTTTACTACAGACCCTCACTGTCAGTGGTGAAATCGCTGGTTTTTAAATGAAAATGCCACCTTTGTAGAGTGCGATAAAATGAGTTTTTTAACATTGTAAGCTTGCCTCTGTCCTTGGGGCCTCTAGCAGAGATTTCCTGGGTCCCTCTGTTTGGGAGGGGAACGGTTACTGAGGAAGCAGGCCAGTGACTCTTTGTGCCCCTTGCTACCCACTTGGCTTGGTTTTTAAACCTTCAGCCCTGCCCCTTGTCAGGAAGCTCCCTCCCCTGCTGCCTGAGTGATGGTGATACCTTCAGTAGCTGATGACATGTCACCCTGGGATGAAGACAATCCAAGAGACTGTAAGGCAGAAGGAGAATGTCCCCGCCCTCAGCCATACCACTAGGCACCAGCTCTCTGAGGCGATGCTAAGGAGTGGCAGGTCCCCACACCTCTTCTGTGTGATCTGTCCACCCCAGCTCCATGACAGAACTGTGAAAGCACAGGCCACAAGCCTGATAGCAAAGGGGGCAAGTGATCCCTACCAGCAGGGGCTTCTGGGGGCAGTGGGATGTCCAGGTTCCACCCCCACCGCCACTCGTCTCGTTAAGTGAGGTCCCTTTAGGAACACAGGCTAATGCCTCCTCCCTCTGCTCGCACTTGGTATAACATGGTGGGCATGGCCCCTTTGTCTCAGCAGGAGATTCTAAGCCCTTCCATCTCCTCTGCCCGCTGGTGTCTCCCGCAGCATTCCCCTCCCAAGATGCAGATGGGGGAGCCCTGCTCCTGGCCCAGGAGGAGAACAGCCTGTGTAGGTTTCTCTTCTCCATGCTCTGGATCCTGCATCTTGTGTCTCTTGCTGCCATTTTCTCTTGAGACTCCATCCTGGGAGCGAACAAGGCCTTTGCTGTTCCCTCTTCAGCAGCCAGCCCCATTTCTCTGTCAAACTACTGTTCTGCCAAGTGCAGGTGGTCTGGCAGCCCCAAGCAGTGCCATGGCACTGCAGAGACGGAGGGCCAATTCTCCCACTACAAGGCCCTGTAGAGCAGTGGGACCATGGGGGGTGGAGGGGGGCAATGGGTGAATCACGTTCCCCAACATGGACTCCTGGCACAAACCTCCCAGCCTGGGCTGATGTCCTGTGCAAGGGAAGTGCGGGGTGGGAGGGGATAAGTGCTACACTAGCTAGGAATCACCAGCACCCCTTGATCTGCCGAATGACGGAGAACAGCAGAGGGGGGGCTACCAGCTTCTTGTGCATTTATGTGAGGGGGGTGGGGGTGAGAGAGAGATCCCCTCTCTACATATGACTCAGCCAGGAACAGCATTGTTGCTGGGCTCCAGCCATCAGCAGAGACCCCCCAGGCAGCAGTTCTGGTCACTGCCCACGCTGTCTGGAGAGACGCAGAGAGGCCATCTCCCTGATGGGCACGGACAGATGGCGGAAGGCCTGCTCCCCACGGGGAGAAGTATGCTGTCTCCAGAACTGCCCTGCCCCCGGGAGCAGGTCTGTGCCAAAGGTGGCTGGTGGGAGCATGAGGCTCCTAGCTGCTGGGGAAGGGGAGGCCTTTCTTTCAGGAGCCAGCAGAAGAAAAATCCAGGAGCAGAGCCACTGGGACTCCCATCCCTCAGCTCCAGTACAGCCCCTGCTGTCCCCCATTTTGCCATTGTCACTGCCCTGCATCAGAATCGCTGTCTCCTCTGTTCCCCCTGCCCAGCCCTACAGCACCATCCCATCATGTGCTGGTGGGTCTGTCCCTCGGCCTTGGCAGCTGGCTCCCAAGCACTGCACACATTGGACTAGCCGCCACAGGGACCCTTCTGCCTTTGAGCCAGAGACTTTTATTGAAAAGACCCTGCCGCAGAGAGTCACTTGTCCTGCCCCCTGATATGCCCATGGCAGGAGACGAGCAGCACCCGGAGGGAGAAGCCCTGAAAGTGCTTTGCTTGAAGATTAAGTTCCTGGAAGACGCTGGATCCTGTGATTCTCATCAATCCTGGGGCTGCACAGACAGCATCCCAGCCCCGGGGGGAGCAGGCTACAAACCTGTCCCTCCTCCAGTGGAGGTTGGTCTGTTCTCTTCTGATGGAGGAAGGCAGATGTGGGGGAGGGGCTGGGGTTGGTTTGGCCTCAGCCTTTTGGCTAGGAGCAATGCTGGTTCCAAATGACAGAATTCATTCCACGGTGATGTCACATGGACCCTGGGGTTTGGGTGCTAACGAGGTGTTCAGCTTTAACCGCCCTGGGTACTCTGCCCTGAACACTTCCCTGGCTGATGAGCAGCGAGCGGTGCAGACACCCTGCCGGACAAGCGGTTTGGTCCATACAGTACAAGAACTTGGTGGGGTTCATTGGTGTTTCCAAGTTGCTTGGGTCAGCTCCTGTCCAGCAGAAGGTCCTAGTGGAATAAGCACCTCCCTCTCCCATGGGAACCTGGGCCAGGGGGTGCTGCCTGCTCTGGGGGGAAGGAGTAACAGCTGCAGCCACAGAGCAGTGAGGCAGGAGTGGGACGATAACCCTGCTGGACTGGAAGCGTTTCCCCTACCTGACAGCGGAGGCACAGGCAAGGAAGGATTCAAGCTATAAAGACCTGCTGAGCCTGGGTCTGAGCACCCGGGTGGGGGTGTGACATAATGGACACTAGATAACTCAGGCGTAGAATCCTGCCCACCAGGCCCCTTGGCAGAGAGATTTAGCCCCAGGATCCCAGATGGCCTGGAAACTGCACGTCATGGCAGTGTCCGAGGCAGTCATTGGTGGGCACAGGAGGCTGCAAAGGGTGGTGGGGGGAGAACTCTGCCCATGTTTGGGGCTGATGATGTGAAGGGGGCGGGGGGGGGGGGGGGGGGCTGAGTAGCACATTTCCTAGTTGTGTGTTAGGGAGGGGGATGGCTCCCTGCACAGACTCTGACACCATTGCCTCCTGCGTAGAGCAGGCGCTGTGTGTCTGGGAAGCCCTGGGACAGCCTCTCTCCGGCAGCAGCATCTCCCGAGGGATGGAGACCAACCCCTTCTAGGCCATGCCCAGGAGTGTAAAGGAACTACCCCCTCGCACACTCCATAGGGACCCAACCCAAAACCACGCTGCAATCGGGGCAGGGCCTGCTGTGAGGCCTTCAGTGCTGGGGTTAACAACAGCCAAGAGCAGTAGGATAGAGCCGGGGCAGGCCCTATGGTGAGGCCTTGGCAGAGTGAGGGGCCTGGGGCAGAACCCTGAGCTGAGGCCTTTGCCTGATGGGCAGAGGCAGATGGGCCTCAGGCAGTTCGCGCTGAGGCCTTTGCCCCCCAGGGGCATGGGGATTCCACACGGTATTCTCTCCCTGCCACACACATTTCTCTGGGGCCTGCGGATGTTTCCCAGTGGCCCAGACTCTGGCTCCATGTGGCCTGCACCAGGGCTGCTGGAACAGAGCTTCTGCCTGCTGGAAGCCTCCAAGGGAGCCGGAGGCAGAGCTGCGTGTGCTAGATTTCCCTCCCACACCCAGAGCGGAAGCGTGACCTGGAGACCCAGGCAATGCAGTTAGCAGGGGATATGTTTTTACGGGCACTGGGTACGTCCCTGCTGCCCAGGGAGAACTCTCCTCTGCGTCCCGCTGCCTGCAGCAAGGCCCTGCTGTGCTCTCTGCTGGGCACAGCATGACGCAGCGTGGGCACTTCCTGGTCTGAGGTCCTCACCTCCCCGGGGTGGTCGCACTCGTACTAAGGGAAGGGATGGAAGCTCATCTGAGTCAGCTCAGTGACTGAGCCAACCTCCTGCTTCCGTGGGCTGGGATACCATCTCTGGTCGCGTCTGCAGGGGGCATGGGGCCATCCTGCAATTCAGACTGGGGAGTGCTGAGAAAACCTCCCCAGCTCCCATCAGTTCTCTTGCCAGCCCTTCCTGAGCTAGCACCTGCTCCACCTCCGTGGGCCCCACAGTCTAAGCTTCCAGGGTTAGGGGGCTGGAAAGTGGGCACTTCTCTGGGACCGTAAACAAACAGAAAATCCCCCTGAGGCTCCAGGCATGCTGGATGAGAACTAGGCCCCACCGTGGGCTCTCCGGTGACTGGAGCTATGTCTGTGGCCTGGCTTAGGTCTGACCGTACCTAAGGCTGTAACAGGCGTGAACATGAGGACACATTATGTAACAGCTGCGGAGTGACAAGGCCATGAGATCCGACTTCACGACAGTATCAGAGGGGTAGCTGTGTTAGTCGGGATCTGTAGAAGCGACAAAGAGTTCTGTGGCACCTTATAGACTAACAGAGGCATTGGAGCATAAGCTTTCGTGGGTGAATACCCACTTCTTCAGATGCAACATCCACGACATTATCCCTGCATCAGCGGGAGGCTCCCCCGTCCCTTGAAATCCCGATTTTGCTGTTTGTTCTTTCGGTGCTGTTCCAGGCTCCCCACTGACTCCCGAGCGGCCCATGGACAGTTACATGATAGGTGTGAGGCTGAGTTCTGCATGCATCATCCAAACGGTCTCCATGCAGATCCCCTCGGGGGGAGAAGGCCTTGGAAGAAGCATAATTTCTGATAAACAATTCTTTGCATGCTGAAGGTTGCAGGCTGGCAGCCCGGTGGTGTCCTTTTATCCCATGATCTTCCTCGGCTCTGGCAGCATTCCCAGGGCCCTAGGATCCAGAGCTGGACTGATCTCATACCTCAATGATATTGACAGAGAAAGACTTTTTCTACGAGAGAAAAATCAGCATTAAGACCAGATTTTCCCAAACGCTCAGGACCAGATTCCCCCTGGGTTCAGCGCGTCCTGCGCCACAGGGATCCGCTGTACTGAGCTCTTTTGGAGATCTGGTCCCAGTTGTGGGTACTGAGCCCTTCTGAGAGTTCCACTGATGTGCCAAGTGCGGGGTGTGCTCCCCTCTCCCATGGGCCCAATGACAGCACCCCCCCCATCCAAGCAGCAGTGCGCACCCCGCCTCCCATGGCCTGGTGCTGTGCTCTGGCTTTAGCCTCTCCTTGAGGTTTCTTTATAAAACTTGAGACTCAATAGAGGCTAAAGCACTTCATGGTGAACTGACTCCCTGCAAGAAATGCAGATAAACAACATCGGGCCCCCTCCCCCATCCAAACCACTGCCACCATTCCCTTCTGCCCCTGACTGGCATTGCCCCGCTTCCCTCCCCAATAAGCCCAACCCATCAGCACTGCCCCCCATGCCTCTAAGAAACCCAACTGACCAGCACAGAGAAAATAACATTAGAAAAAAACAAAACCCAAATCCCTCCCCAAACGGCGATTTTGCCCCAAAATGAGAGCTGAGCCAGCCATCCCAGTCTCTAGGCACTGGGCGATTGCTGGGAGTTTCAGGTGGACGGTGCTCAGATACGCGGTGATGGGCAGCCGTGTAAAACCCTGCGACAGACAGATAACAACTGCTTGGATCCCATGGGGATGAAGTTCTTTCCAGGCCATAAGTAACCGCATCTATGAGGTTAAACAGCATCCATGAGGGATAAACATTTAAAATCAGCAGGCTCGGAGAACTGTCACCGAAGAGTAAAACAAGAGTTGGCTGAGGGTCTCTGGCTGCTGATGTTCATTGTTAATAACTCTCAGACCACTAGCAAAATTCCAGATGACTGGAAGAGCCCTAGTGTTGTGCCCGTATTCAAAAAGGGAAAGCAGTGCCCAAGGTAACTATAGGCCAGTCAACCTGCTATAAACATACAGCTAAGGGTAGATAAAAACCCTGACATGCTGGCAGCGCGGTGGGATCCATAAAAACCCTGACACAACCCGATATCAATCCCAAGAGACTAATGGATAAGCTGATATGGGGTCGTATGGACTGTGTCACCCAGGAGGTCAGACTAGATCACAAGTGGTCCCTTCTGGCCTCGCAATCAAAGAAGAATGAGTATCAGAGAGCAGAGTGCTGTGGCTGGGGATGGAGATAATCACCCGCTCTGGTCACAGAGCCATGTGCCGGCCACACCGTTCTTGGCTCAAATTAATTAAACAAACAACAGAACTGGCAGCCTCAAAGGACCCCCATTGCCCCATATTTATTATTACCGGGGTGAACTCCAAAGCGCCATGGGGGTCGGAGCGCCCTTCCACTGGCTGCTGCCCATGACTATATAAGAGACAATCCCTGCCCCAAACTGCTCCTTGTCTTAAGGAATCAGAGGTCTCCCCACCTCCCAGTGCCTTGCACACCCAGTCCCCATCCCCCAGTGCCTCGCACACACAGACCCCATCTCCATCCCCAGTGCCTCACACACTCAGACCCCATCCCCCAGTGCCTCACACACCCAGACCCCATCTCCACCCTCCAGTGCCTCGCACACCCAGACCCCATCCCCCAGTGCCTCGCACACCCAGACCCCAGACCCCAGTGCCTCACACACACACCCCCCATCTCCACCCTCCAGTGCCTCACACACCCAGTCCCCATCCCCACCTCCCAGTGCCTCGCACACCCAGACCCCATCCCCATCCCCCAGTGCCTCACACACCCAGTCCCCATCCCCACCTCCCAGTGCCTCGCACACCCAGACCCCATCCCCATCCCCCAGTGCCTCACACACCCAGTCCCCATCCCCACCTCCCAGTGCCTCGCACACACAGACCCCATCCCCAGTGCCTCGCACACACAGACCCCATCCCCCCTCCCAGTGCCTCACACACCCAGACCCCATCCCCAGTGCCTCGCACACACAGACCCCATCTCCATCCCCAGTGCCTCACACACCCAGACCCCATCCCCCAGTGCCTCGCACTCCCAGACCCCATCTCCACCCTCCAGTGCCTCGCACACCCAGACCCCATACCCCAGTGCCTCACACACACACCCCCCATCTCCACCCTCCAGTGCCTCACACACCCAGACCCCATCCCCACCTCCCAGTGCCTCGCACACCCAGACCCCATCCCCATCCCCCAGTGCCTCACACACCCAGTCCCCATCCCCACCTCCCAGTGCCTCGCACACCCAGACCCCATCCCCATCCCCCAGTGCCTCACACATCCAGTCCCCATCCCCACCTCCCAGTGCCTTGCACACCCAGACCCCATCCCCAGTGCCTCGCACACACAGACCCCATCTCCATACCCAGTGCCTCACACACCCAGACCCCATCCCTAGTGCCTCGCACACACAGACCCCATCTCCATCCCCAGTGCCTCACACACTCAGACCCCATCCCCCAGTGCCTCGCACACCCAGTCCCCATCCCCCAGTGCCTCGCACACAGACCCCATCTCCATCCCCAGTGCCTCACACACTCAGACCCCATCCCCCAGTGCCTCGCACACTCAGACCCCATCCCCACCCCCAGTGCCTTGCACACCCAGACCCCATCCCCCAGTGCCTCGCACTCCCAGACCCCATCTCCACCCTCCAGTGCCTCGCACACCCAGACCCCATACCCCAGTGCCTCACACACACACACCCCATCTCCACCCTCCTGTGCCTCACACACCCAGACCCCATCCCCACCTCCCAGTGCCTCACACACCCAGACCCCATCCCCATCCCCCAGTGCCTCACACACCCAGTCCCCATACCCACCTCCCAGTGCCTCGCACACCCAGACCCCATCCCCACCTCCCAGTGCCTCGCACACCCAGACCCCATCCCCATCCCCCAGTGCCTCACACACCCAGACCCCATCCCCAGTGCCTCGCACACACAGACCCCATCTCCATCCCCAGTGCCTCACACACTCAGACCCCATCCCCCAGTGCCTCGCACACTCAGACCCCATCCCCACCCCCAGTGCTTTGTACACACAGACCCCATCCCCCAGTAGCCCGCTCCCCCCGTTACCTTGCTGCGCAGTAGCCCCCCCGTGGGACGCTCCGGGGTGCTGTGCTCTGAGGACGGCTTGGTCTTTTCCTTGTTGTTGTTGGAGTCGTTGTCCTTGATAATGTCATACTGTCTGCAGAAGAGCGCGATCACTGCTGCAGGGAGAGACAGACGTGGTTTGAGGGGGTGTCCCCAACCCTGTGCCCAACACCACCCCCTGCCCATAACACCGCCCCAAATACTGACTTCTTCCAACACCGCCATCCCCAACACTGTGCTCTTCCTGCAACTCACTGTCTCCAACACCACCCCCCTGGAAGTACCCCAACACTGCCCCTTCCCCACAACTTTCCCAACACCCTACCCCTTCCCACAACTCCCCCCTAAAGTATTTTTCAGAAAGGCAGCATGACTTGATTTTGAGACATCAAGAGATGAGACTCCACCACTTCCTTGAGAGTTTGTCCCAATGGCTCATTGCCCTCACTGTTAAACATTTGTGCCTAATTTCTCCTTTGAATTTGTTTGGCTTCATTGATTCTTAGTTGCCTTTTACTGGTAGACCAAAGAGCCCGTTAGTACTGGGGGTTTTCTCCCTATGAAGGTAATTAGACAATTCAAAAGAAAAATCTTCTTTTTCATAACTAAACAGATTGAAACACTCGTTTTCTCCAGCCTTTGAATAATTTGGTAGCTATTTTCTGCATGGTTTCCAATTTTTCAACATCCTGTTTAAAATGTGGACCCCAGGATTGGCTGCGCTACCAGTATCAGTCTCATCAGTACCATGTGCAGAGGAAAAAGAGAAAAGAAAAAAAATCGCAACAAAATCTCATTTAATCAAAATATCTAAAATTGTAGAAAGAAAAACATTGTTCACAAAGGTTTAGTTTCCTTCATAAAGCCTCTGCCATCAAAAATACATTTTGATTAAAACTTTTGCCTAGCTCTTGTGTTGCCCCCTACCCTGCTGCCCCCATTAGACCTCACCCCCCTGCAAAATGGCAATTGTCCATTGAAATAACTGACCGAGGGGAGTGGTGAATTCGCCTTTGCCTGGAGTCTCTACTTTGAGACTGGGTGTGCTTTTAATAGCTCTGCCGTAGCTCCACGGGAAGTAATGGGCTGGCTGCAGAAATCACTGGGGCAGGTTCTCTAGCTTGTGTTATGCAGCTCAGACTAGATGATCATGAGAGTCCCTTCTGGCTTTAGAATCTGGGAATCTCATTTGGCCTGTGTAGGCTGCCCCAAAGAGCCCTCTCCCTCTTAAGCTTCTCATGGATTCAGTAGGTTGGGCTTCTGGAGTCTTTCACTCTGAGGCACGTTTTCCAGGCTTCAAACAGGTTGTCAGCACCACAGCTGGGAGCAGGTCTCCCAGCCCGGGGGGACAGACTTTCGTTAGCAGGGCTGGAGCAAAAAATAGCAGTGTGAACATTGCAGCCCAGTGGCAGCCTGGACTCGCAAGCCCACCCAAGCCCTGGATCTGAGCTCCGGTGTCCAGTCGGAATCTCTCCTGCTGCTGCATTGGCCACACTACTATTGATAGCGCATTCGCTCCGGCCCCCAAGCGTGCGTCTGTGTCCTCAGGCTGCGAGGCTCACTCCCACTGCAGTGTACGCGACCCACACTTCCTGTGACTCTCTTCCGAACCCTTTCCAACTGGTCGCAATCTGTTTTGAAGGGTGGGCCCAGAACTGGAGACAGTATCTAGCAGTGGTCCCACTAATGCAAAGCGAAGAGGAAATAATACCTCCTTACTCTTGCTTATACAACCAAGGATCACCAGAGTCCTCTTAGCTACAGCACCATGCAGGGAGCTCAGGCTCAGTTGGTTATCTGTGATCAGGGTCAATTGACTTTCACCAAGTCCAGCCCCCTGCACTGTGACAGGACCAAGGAAACCTAGACTGTCCCTGACAGGGGTTTGTCCAACCTGCTCCTTAAAACCTCCCATTATGGGGATTCCACGGTCTCCCCTGGAAGACTTTTCCAGAGCTTAACTATCCTGAGAGTTAGGAAGTTTTCCCTAAGACCTAACCTAAGTCTCCCTTGCTGCAGATTAAGTTCATTATTCTTGTCCCACCTTCAGGTCTCAAGTGTAAGCTTGAAAGTTTCTCTTACCAGCAGACATTGATCCAATGAAAGATATTACTTCACCCCCCTTGTATCTCTAACATCCTGGGTCCAACACAGCTACAGCAACACTGCATACGGGCTTTGCATTTGTCATTACTGAATTTCATCTTGTTGTTTTCAGACCAGTTCTCTAATTTGTCAAGGCCAATTTGAATTCTGACCCTGTCCTCCAAAGTGGTTGCAACCCCTCCCAGCTTGGTGTCATCCACTCCATTACACAAATCACTAATGAAAATACTGACTAGTACTGGACCCAGGACTGACCTGTGGGATACACCGCCCCCCAGCGGGAGAGTGAACCATTGACAAGGACTCTTTCAGTACAGTCTTTCAACCAGTTTTGCACCTGCTGTAGAGTCATTCCATCTAGCCCACCCTTCCCGAGTTTGTTATGAGAACGTCACTGGGGACGGTGTCGAAAGCTTTCCTAACCACAGGATATTTCACATCTACAGCTGCCCCCCACCCACTAGAGCCACAGCCCGCTGCACCTCCTGTGCCCGCCGTCACACCCACGGGCTGCCTCCCAGCCCAACCCCGTAGGGAATCCAGAGGGGCCAGAGGCCCATCACCCCTCCCCCTTTCCTCACCTGCCCACATGAGCAGCACAGTCACGATGATGACAATCTCCCCGGTCTGGAGCTGCTGCTCCTTGTCCAGCCCTTCCACCGTGATGTCACCTGCAAGACACACGTCGAGGGTGGGGTGGGTCTGTCAGGTTGTGCGGCCACCGCCAGACTGTGGGCGGATGAGAAAGCGCATCCAGCCCAGGCACGGAGCCAGAGGAGACTCCCAGAACCGCAGGGGGCCAATAGGACACAAGTAGAGGGAGGGGAAACAGGGCTCTGGGTTCATCCCCTCGGCTCCTGGCAGTGTAAAGGGCAGGGGACACCTGAGCCAATCAAACCTTTGTTGTCTCTGCGGCATCTGGGGCTGGACTGGCTGGTCTGATCCCGGATGGCCCCTTGAGAGTTAAAGCACCTTCTCCTATCCCGGGAGATGGGGGTACAGTCGGGGGAGGTGTGAGCTCCAGGGAAGCGGGGGGGCGTATACCCACCAGCCAGGGGGCCCGGGGCATGGCTGTGTCTGTGTCTGACAGGCCTGAGTGTGCTGGGGAGCAGGATGCCGACAGACCTGCCCCACCTGCCTCCCTTCCATCAGCACTCCCGCACGTGCCGCCCACCCTAAGGGGCACACACCTTCCTGGCAGCAGCTCCTTGGTTTCCGCTTCGGCCTGGGATGATGATGTACCTGCTGCTCATGTCAGAGTCCCGGGGTCAGGGCCAGGCGCTCGGCAGCTGGCTGGGGAGGGCGGAGCAGTGTGCGGAGGCGGTCAGTGTGCTGTATAAAGAGCGGAGCTGTCGCTCTGCACACTGGGAGGGTGAGTTTTCTAGTGCATTTGCCAGGGTGCTAGCAAGCCGAGGTCGCTGGCGTCATGCCTGCAAGTGTGGAACTGCTTTGTGTTTTACAGCAACAGGGTCACGTTACTGTCGGGGGCGCTCTGGGGCCATTTAGTCCATTGAGGCTGACCCAGCCAGGGCCTGCAGAGTGACACGGGAACCGGAGCGGGGTCGGGGGCAAACACTGGGTGAGACGAGGGGTTTGGGACGGCACCTGGAGGCGTGGTGAAAGTGCTCAGAGCAAAGGCTCCACTGCCCCCTTTAACACAGGTCAGGCTCCAGGCCAGACCCAAGCCGGCTCCAGCCCTGCAGAGAGGGGCACTGGCTGCCCTTTCAGAAACCAGCCAGTTTACCCAGAAATCCCTCTCAGTCCTACCACCCCCACCCCAGGCCAGGAGCACTGAAGGTGGGTCCTCCAGGCCTGCCTAGAGAGGCTGCAGGGAAGCAGCCAATCAGAGCGTAGCAGCCCAGTTAAAAGGCGCTGCAGGGGCAGGCTGGGAGCAGAAGTGGGAGGAAGGGCTGGGGGGCTGTGACACTCCCCAGGTGAGGATGCCTGGGAGAGACCCTGCTCACGCAGGGAGCAGACACCCCAGGGAGGTGACGGGACAGAGTGAGAAGCAGCCCAGGGAAGCAGCACATGGCTGCTGTCTATAGGGACCCTGGGTTGGGAACTTGGGGCCCAGAGTTGTGGGCGGGCCCAGGTCCCCCCCAGAGACATGGCCTAAGCCCCAGGAGGGGAGAAAATGCCCAAGAAAGGGGCTTGGAGTTTAAACAGGGCTGGGCTGAAGACCCTGCCGAGGGCCAACCATCTGTTGGACTTTGTTACCCTGGAAGGGGCCTGAACTCCGAGGAGTGAGCTGGCTGGAGAGCAGAGGCAACCAGAACCGATAGCGGCGGAGAGCCCCCAGGCAGGAAGCTGGGGGCCCTGCTCTGTACCGGGGCAGGTGTGGATGTCAAGCCCAGGAGAGCTGAGAACTGAGCCCAGAGACAGGCACTGGGACAGGCCCTCCTGGGCCTCCCCCCCCCGGAAGGGGTTTGTTCACCCATTAACCGAGTGACTTGCTGAGGGGGGCTGAGCCACTGAGCACCTTCCTGAGCAGGGCGACGGCCAACGGGGCGCTGGCTGAACAGCAATGGACAGTGGAGGGTCGCACCCAGCCGACAGGAGACGCTCACGAGAGATGAGTGCGCCCCAGCCTCAGGACTGACCTTCTTCAGGGAGCTGGAGGGAACAGAGGCCTTGGTATGAGCCCCCTGCAGCCCCACACGACGAGGGAGCTGGTCCCCATCGCTCTGCCCCTGCTCCGTACTGGGGGCGCTTGGGTGATGCCAGCACCGGACACCTGCTAACAAGGCTGCATGCCAGGTAGTGCTGTGCCTCTCTAGGATGGGGTTTTCCAGCAGCCAGGGGCTGCTTATCCCCCTCTCCTCTGTTGCCTCGGTGCAGGATTTAGCGGAGGAACCTGTGCAGGTGCCACCCCATGGCAGGATGCCCCAGATGCTCTGGTTCTGGGCCATGCAGCAGGAAATGTCTCCCCCCTGGGCTGTGTCTCCTGGCTCCATGTTGGGCAGGGGTGTGTCTCTATTCCGCCTGCGTGGCTGTAATCCCAGAGGCGCCGTGCTAGGTCCTGCGTGGGCTTTACTCCCCCCTCTCCTTTGGCCCTGGGACCTCCGTTCCCAACGCTCCCAGACTGACGCACCTGCCACCCGGGGACACCGCACGAGCTATTGGAGCAGCCTTGTGGTTCGAGCTGTGTCTCCTTGTCCCCCATTGAGCATCCCGGCCCCAGGAGCCCGGAGCGTGCAGCAGGGAATGAAAAGCTTCTGCGGAGGCAGCTTCTGCACCAAACACAACTGGCTCCTCTCCAGGGCTGGGCACAGCCCCTGCCAAGAGCCCCTAGGCAGCTCTTTCCAGCCCCTCCACAGGCCACCCCCCCACTCCTTCTGCCACCTCACCTGGGGGCTCACAGCGAGGGGTCTGACGTTAGCCAGTGCTGCTGCATAGCTTGGCATTGCTGCCCCCACAGGGATTCCCATGTGGCAGCCCTGACTCTCCTCGGTCACCAGAACCTGTCTCCTGCTTCCGGGGGCTGTGGGGCCCAGCAGGGACTTTACCTTGCCAGGCCCAGGGACCAATCTCCCAACCCGAGCATGTGGCATTGGCTCCGCGAGGGCTCGGCCCTTACCTTGGTTGGAGCTGTTGGAGGGGAGGCGATCGGTCTCTTTCAGGGTCCGGAAATGGACCCGCTTGCTGGCCTGGCTCTCTCCGTGCAGGCTGATGCTCTGCACCTGGATGATGTAGTCTGCGTCCTCCGCCAGGTCCCACAGCACGCAGGCGCGGTTCGTGGTGTTCACCTCCCGGATGAACCGCTGCATTTGCCCGTCCTGCCGCTGCCAGAGCCGGAGAGACACTGTCGGTCGCAGGGAGGGCTCCCCTGCCCTTCTGGAAATGGGTTAGTGAGGGCAAGTGGCCAGCTCGGGTGGGTGGCGACAGGGTGATCTCTGAGCTCCTGCCCAGCCCCGCTCCTAGGAGACTCTGCTGGGCTGTTCACGTGCGGGGCAGGGATAAGCATGTGAAGAGCCGTATTTCTAGAGTGCCCCATGCCACTGTACGGTCACTCCTCCCTCGCACAGCCCTGCCTGGAGTGCAGACCCCGCCCAGGGCAGCAGGGAGGGGCTGGGGCCCGAAGCAGACATTTTGTAGAGAGGGGTGTTGAGGTGGGGGTGGCCAGGAGGGTGGGGCCTAGTGAGCCTGCCCCCTGGAGGCCTGCTGGCCCCAGATAGAATGATGAGATGAGTGGGGTCAGAGTTGATGGGATGGCCAGAGAAGGAAGGAGCCTGCATAACCCATGGCCAGCACTGCTCATGGTGCATCCCTCGGGTGGGGGTGTCCCGGGAAAGCCCTCCCGAAGGGAAGGGGAGGCAGGTGGAGACTAGGGACGAGGGGCAGAGCCTGGCGTACCTGCTGCGAGATGGCATAGCCAATGATGACGTCTCCCTCTGGGACATCCCACGAGACCGTGGCAGAGTTCGCCTTCAGGTGCGTAACAGTCACGTTGACCGGGGACGGCGGCCTATCTGTGTGAACCAGGGAGGGAGCAGAAAACCAGTGTGCAGGAGAGTGGAGACAAGACCGAGATCACTCGGTGCTCTATAAAATCACCGAGCTGCCTGGGTCCCAGCTCGCAACCAGCCTGTACCGCAAACAGCACCTGAACAACAGCCCTTGTGTCTGGCTGGGCTTTGCAGAGTGAGCAGACTGCAGAGCCAAGCGCATAGATTTGGCCTAATCTTTCTGAGAGGCAGGGTGGCTAAGTGGGGGAGCCATGGGCAGGGCTGATGGGGGGGATACAATTGTACCAAGGTGGCCTCAGTTCAGGTCCCCCCAAAACAGCTGTAGGGTCTATGTAAATAAAGTGAAATGGGGCCCCAGCAAACATGATGTACCAGCAGCCCAAATTTCCCTCAGCTGGTCTGTTCGTGGGTCACAGATGTGGGTTCTATTCCCTGCTCTGTCAGGTGTGACCTTTCCAGCCCTCGAGAGCTGGTCGTAGGATGGAGGGACTGATGCTTGTCAGCCTCCTTGCTCAGTGATAAGAGTGTGAGGGCGGAGAGCTAGGGACACCTGGTGCCCTGATTCCCAGCCCAATGGAACTCCCCCGAGGCCAAACAGGGAGCCCTGCCATTCTCCAGGCCAGCCTTTGCTGAGCCAGCTGGAAAGTGGCCGCTTTGTGCTGGTGTTTTCTGTCCCGATAAGTAGAAATTGTTCCCTACAGGAGGAGGGGTGAAAGGCTGCAGAGCCCTGGGGGTTTGCAGCACCCAGGAAGGGGACGTGCAGTCTGGCTGAACCCCAGTGTTGGTGGATGCTATGGCTCCCATGTGAAAGGGGTGCAAACCCAGGCCCGGCATGAAAGCAGCGGAGGATGACTGCAGCCGGCAGTACTGCCCACTCCCAGGGATGTTTTAAAGCACATTCCAGCTCCAGAGTTCAAAGGTCCTGTCAAAGGCAAAAGCCTGATGCAGCCATTTCCAGGCTGGAACCTGGAGTAGTGGGTGGGCCTCGGTTCCGCTGCTGGCCCCTGGGGAGGTGGCACAGTCGGGAGAGAATTGGAAGACTGCCTGAGACCGCTTGTGCGGAGGGACTTTGCGACCGCGGGAGGGGAGGACGATCGTGAACTGGCTGAAGGGCCGAGTCATGAAGAGGGAGCGCCACAAGTCGAGAGAGGAGGGGGTGTCGGATGGGGTGAGAGCCAATCCCCAGATGAACCACAAGGAGGCGCCCCAGGGGTGAGTAGTGAACCCCGTGACGGGGCGATTAGATTAGTCTGTCGGTACCTACGTGGGGAACAAATAGTTAACCATGAGCTCTCCAGTCTAGCAGAGACAGGTACAACACGCTCCATGGAAATAAGGCGGACATTTTTAATGGTGAGGGGAATGACACACTGGAACAATTTCCCAGGAGTCGTGGTGGATTCTCCAGCACCGACCACTGTTCAATCCAGATTGGCTGTTTTTCTAACCGCTGCTCTGGGCATTACTGTGGGGCAGGTCTCTGGGCTGTGTGATGCAGGGGGTCACAAGGGGGCGCACAGCGGGCCTGTGCGGCCTGGGGGTCTAGCAGATCTAAGCAGATACTCCCGGTCCAGGGCTCTATAGCAGTGCCTCAGACAGGCCGGTTAAGGGTCCAGCTGACAGACATTGATGCCAACATTCACTGGCTGCTCTTCTCAGGCTCTGTGTTAATTCTTGCTGGTTTATTTATTAAGGCCCCCCCCGCCCACCCCAGCCAGCATGCACAACCGCGCACATGGATGGATGCATTCGCGCACACTCACTGCTGAGCAGGTGCTCGTGAGAGGAGCCCTGTTGCAGTCCAGGGATAGGCATGGGCAAAGCTTTCTCCCCCCGCACCCCCCGGGGGGAAGGGTAGGGAAGAGTGTGATATGCACAGCTCAGAGGCGGGCTGCCCCTATGCTTGAGGCTCCCTTGCTCCTGCGCTCCCCGCCCCCCACCGGGCACAGTGGGGTGGCTTGCTCCTCCCCCTCCCCCCCGCCGGGCACAGTGGGTCGGCCTGCTCCCTTGCTCCTCCCCCCCCCGCCGGGCACAGTGGGTCAGCCTGCTCCCTTGCTCCTGCCCCCCCCCCGCCACCAGGTGCAGTGGGTCGGCCTGCTCCCTTGCTCCTGCCCCCCCCCCACCGGGTGCAGTGGGTCGGCCTGCTCCCTTGCTCCTGCCCCCCCCGCCACCGGGTGCAGTGGGTCGGCCTGCTCCCTTGCTCCTGCCCCCCCCCCCACCGGGTGCAGTGGGTCGGCCTGCTGCCTTGCTCCTGCCCCGCCCCCCCCTCCGGGTGCAGTGGGTCGGCCTGCTGCCTTGCTCCTGCCCCGCCCCCCCCTCCGGGTGCAGTGGGTCGGCCTGCTGCCTTGCTCCTGCCCCGCCCCCCCCTCCGGGTGCAGTGGGTCGGCCTGCTCCCTTGCTCCTGCCCCCCCACTCCGGGTGCAGTGGGTCGGCCTGCTCCCTTGCTCCTGCCCCCCCACTCCGGGTGCAGTGGGTCGGCCTGCTGCCTTGCTCCTGCCCCGCCCCCCCCCTGGGTGCAGTGGGTTGGCCTGCTCCCTTGCTCCTGCCCCCCCACTCCGGGTGCAGTGGGTCGGCCTGCTCCCTTGCTCCTGCCCCCCCCCCCCACCGGGTGCAGTGGGTCGGCCTGCTCCGTTGCTCCTGCCCCCCCCCGCCACCGGGTGCAGTGGGTCGACCTGCTGCCTTGCTCCTGCCCCGCCCCCCCCCCCCCCACCGGGTGCAGTGAGTCGGCCTGCTCCCTTGCTTCCCCCCCCCCCCCCGCTGGGCACAGTGGGTCCCCGCCGGGCACAGTGGGTCAGCCTGCTCCCTGTAGCCTGGCTGTGGGGAGAGACCCCTGTGGCAGCCCCAGGCCTGGGAGAGGTGGGGGAAGAGCCCCAGGAGCAGCGGGGGCTGGGCAGGTGTGGGCAGTGGTGGATTTAGAGTTAAGGGGGCCCTGTGCGTAGCTGGGGGGCCCCCCTTGGGACCCAGCCAAGAACAAGAACATTCTCTCATCTCCTCCCCATCCCCCCCCCCCCCCCCCCCCCGGCTTTTCATTCCTTTTTCTTCATTCTCCCCCTGTAAGTAATGGGCAGGAAATGAAAATAAAGCGAGGTACCCTGACTGGGGCAGGGGTTGAGGTGTGGGGTGCAGGCTCTGGGCTGTGGCAGGGGGTTGGGGTGCAGAAGGGAGGCAGGGGGGGCAGCGCAGCTCCCAAAGCAAGCGCCCCCCCCCCCCCCCCGGCAGCAGCTCCTAGGCGGGGGTCTCCACGCACCACTGCTCGCAGGCGCCGCCCCCGCAGCTCCTACTGGCTGCAGTTTCTGGCCAATGGGAGCTGCAGAGTTGGTGCTCGAGGTGGGGGCAGCACACTGAGACACAACCCTCCCCCCCCCCACCCCCGGCCTCCAGCCGTCCACTTCCTGGAGCGAAGTGGCCTGGAGGGAGGGAGCTGCCTTAGCCCCACTGCTGGCACGTCTCTGCTCGCCCCTTGGAGGGAGGGGGCAGCAGGTCTCTGTGCGTCGCCTGGGGCAGGGGCAGTGCATGGAGCCGCCTCCCCCCGCCCCCCCGCTAGGGGCGCACAGACAGGCCAGCAGCCGGTCGCTTCTGAGAGCAGCGTGGGGCCACCGGCCACGGCACGCAGGCAGCCTGCTTGAGCCCTGCTGCGCTGCTGGCTGGGACTCAGGGGCAGGTTATCAGATGAGATTTGTCCTGCATTTTGGGGGAACCCCTGTCATTGGGGGCCCCGTGCCACCGCACGGTTTGTTTCATGGAGTGCTCCTTTAGCACCTCCATCTGCCAGAGGCCCCACTAATTGTTTGGCAGGCTTCCTGCATCTGATGTACTCATTTTTTTTATTGTTAGTTTTTGACTCTTTGGCTAGTTGCTCTTCAAATTATTTTTTGTTCTGCCTAATTATATTTTTATCCTTGTCATGCCAGAGTTTATGCTCCTTTCTATTTTCCTCAGTAAGATTTAACTTCCAATTTTTAATACACCCTAAAGGATGTCTTGTTTCCCTCTGACAACTTGCTTGACTTTGTTTAGCCATGATGGCACTTTTTTGGTCCTCTCACTGTTTTTTAATTGGGGGTTGTGACAAAGTTCCTCCTCTACCTCGGTGAGTCCTGCACTTATTGGCGGATTTTGATCGCCTCAGAGATCTTCCCCTCTGGTAGAACCCACCGTCAAATTCCTCCTGTGTCTGATCAGGAGTTGGGAGGTTTGGGGGGAACCCGGGCCCGCCCTCTACTCCGGGTTCCAGCCCAGGGCCCTGTGGATTGCAGTTGTCTATAGGGTTTCCTGTAACAGCTGCGTGACAGCTACAACTCCCTGGGCTACTTCCCCACAGCCTCCTTCCAACACCTTCTTTACGCTTACTGCAGGACCTTCTTCCTGTTGGTCTGCTGATGCTTGTACTCCTCAGTCCTTCAACTCTTCTCCCTCTCAACTCCTTGTGTGCCTCTTGCTCCCAGCTCCTTGCACACCACACCACAAACTGAAGGGAGCTCCTTTTTAAACCCAGGTGCCCTGATTAGCCTGCCTGTCTTAATTGATTCTAGCAGGTTCTTCTTAATTGGCTCCAGGTGTCCTAATTAGCCTGCCTGCCTTAAATTGGTTCCAGAAAGTTCCTGCTTGTTCTAGTGCAGCCCCTGCTCTGGTCACTCAGGGAACAGAAAACTATTCATCCAATGGCCAGTATATTTGCCTTCTATCAGACTTCTGTACCCCACGTGTCTGGGTCTGTCACATATCCCTCCCCCCTGCTCAACACCAAGGGGTTGGGCAGCTTGGGACGCCAGACAGTGCACACGTGACAAGCCATCGGCATTGCCATGACGGCTCCCTGCTCTGTGTTGCACACGGAACTGGAAAGGTTGGAGGGATAAGAACCACCTGGTCACCCTAGTGTTCTTCTCCTTGTTCTGCTGCATCCATTGAAGAGGGGCATGGTCGGTCACGAGGACAAATCTGCGCCCGAGCAGGTAGTGGCGCAGCGTTTCCATGGCCCATTTTACAGCGAGGCACTCTCTCTCCACCACGGCATATTTTTGCTCCCTCGGAAGGAGTTTCCTACTGAGGTAGAGAATTGGATGTTCCTCTTACCCAACCATCTGTGATAGAACGGCCCCTAACCCTACTTCCGATGCATCTGTCTGCAGGATAAATTCCTTGGTGAAATCTGGGGCTATCAGTATGGGGTTACTGCAGAGGGCAGTCCATAGGTCTGTGAACGCTCTGTCAGCTCCGTCAGACCATCTCACCGGATCAGGTCCATGGGCTTTCACTAGGTCTGTCAGGGGGCTTGCCCTTGTGGCAAAGTGGGGGATAAATCGTCGGTAATACCCCACCACACCTAGGAATGCCCAGACTTGCTTCTTGTGACATGGTCAGGGCCAATTTTGGATGGCCTGTAACTTGTTCAGTTGGGGTTTTACCAGACCTTTTCCCACAATGTAGCCAAGATATTTGGCCTCTGTAAACCCTACAGCACACTTAGCAGGGTTAGCTGTAAGGCCAGCTCGCCTGAAGGTATCGAGGACTGCCTCCACCTTCTCGAGGTGGGTTTCCCAGTCTGGGGTATGAATGACCACATCGTCCAGGTAGGCAGCCACATAATGATTATGGGGGCGTAATAGCGTATCCATGAGGCGCTGGAAGGTAGCTGGGGCCCCATGTAGTCCAAAAGGGAGGACAGTATATTGAAAAAGACCCTCTGGCGTAGAGAACGCAGTCTTTTTTCCTTTGCGTCTTTGGCAAGGGGAATTTGCCAGTACCCCTTTGTCAAGTCTACGGTAGTCAAGTACCGGGCATTGCCCAGACGGTCCACTAACTCATCTATGCGAGGTATGGGCTACGCGTCGAATTGGGATACCTCGTTTAGTCGCCGGAAGTCATTGCAAAACTTTGCGGTGCCATCAAGTTTGGGCACCAGTATGATTGGGCTGGACCACTGACTGTGGGATTCTTTGATGATCCCCAACTCCAGCATCTTTTTTCTTCTGCTTTTATTTCCTCCCTTTTGGCCGCTGGCACCCTGTAGGGCCTCATTGTTACTCTGGCCCCAGGGTTTGTGACGATGTGGTGATATGTCTCTGTTGTTCGACCCGGTTTAGTGGAGAACACATCTTGGTTCCGGAAGATCATCTCAGATACCTCATTCTTCTGGTCTGGTGTTAAATCGGGAGACACTCTCACTTGTTTGGAAGGTTTGTTTTCCTGGGGTAGGTCTTTTTGGACAGCTGCGCATGCCTCTTGTGCATGTCAGGGTTTCAGAAGGTTGATGTGATATATTTCTTCTTGTTTCCGACGTCCTGGCTGCCACACCTTGTCGGTTACTTCCCCCATGGGTTCAACCACCTCATAGGGCCCCTGCCATTGGGCCAGAAGCTTTCTTTCTGCCGTGGGTACCAACACCATCACCCGATCCCCTGGTTGGAACTGTCGGATTTTTGCCTGGTGATTGTAATGGGTTCGCTGGGCCTCCTGTGCCTTTTCCAAATGTTCCCGTACAATAGGGGTGACCTGGGCTATCCGGTCTCGCATCTGCAATACATGCTCTATTATATTTCTCCCCTCACTGGGTTCCTCTTCCCAGATCTCTTTGGCGTTATCTAGTATGCCACGTGGGTGGTGCCCGTATAATAATTCGAAGGGGGAAAACCCAGTTGAGGCCTGAGGTACCTCCCGGATAGCAAACATAAGGTAAGGTAGTAGGGTGTCCCAGTCCTTCCCATCCCGACTTACCACCTTCCTTATCATAGCCTTGAGGGTTTGGTTAAACCTTTCTACCAGCCCATCAGTCTGGGGGTGATAGACTGAAGTTCTCAGGGCATGTATATGGAGCAGCGTACAGAGGTCCTTCATTAGCTTCGACATAAATGGAGTCCCTTGATCTGTTAATATCTCCTTGGGTAGCCCCACTCGGGCAAAGATCCCCACCAGCTCTTTGGCTATCGTTTTAGAGGCTGTGTTCCGCAGAGGGCGGCTTCTGGGTAGCAAGTAGCATAGTCGAAAACAACAAGTATATATTGGTGACCCCGAGCCATCTTCTCCAGGGGTCCCACTAGGTCCATGGCTATTCGCTCGAAGGGGACTTCTATGATGGGAAGGGGTACTAAAGGTGCCCTCAAATGGGGATGGGGACTGTGCAGCTGACACTCTGGACAGGACGCACAGTACCTCCTCACTTCATGTACTCCAGGCCAGAAAAATCGTCGTAGGACCCGTGCCAGGGTCTTTTCTACCCCCAAATGCCCCCCAAAAAGATGACTATGGGCAAGGGTTAATACAGCATTCTGGTGTTTTTGAGGTACTAGGATCTGCTGTACCTTCTGCCCCTGTACTGGTGCAACCCGGTATAAGAGATCCTTCTTCATTATGAAGTAGGGTCCTGGTCCCTGGATTTTCCCTTCCATGGGAACCCCGTCTATTTCAGTCACCTCTTTCCTAATGTTGTCGTATCTTGGGTCTTCAGCCTGGTCCCGTCCAAAATTTCCTCTCCCGGGGCTAATCTGCCCAAGATCAAGGGGGCCAGTCTCTGTTGCCTCTGCTGGTTCAGAGGCGTTAGGGTGGGGGTCAGACTCGGGTGCTTCTCCCTCCTGGGTGGCCTCTTGTTCAGCTGCATGGGTCCGCCTCCCTATGAGAGCGACCCTCTGGCTTTGGGTCAGTATTCGGGTTCCCAAGGCCTTAGCTGCCCTTCTTTCCCTTTTCGTCTTTCTACCCTGTCTGGGAGGGGGGAACAAATCTGGGGATATTTCAGAGAAGATTGGGGGTTGACAGTCTACTGTGGATGCCTCACTAATTTCAGGGTTCCCTTCTTTCTCCAATCCCCCTACTGGGAGTAAGTCTCCAAACCCTGGGAAGTCTCTCCCTATGAGCACTGGGTATGGGAGTTTAGGGACTACACCTGCTGCTACCTCCGTAGTGTTTCCTTGGATTTTGATTTTTACTGGGATGGTGGGGTAGTAACTAACTGCCCCATGGACACAGGTTATCCCCATACATTTAGCCTGCAGCAGCTGACTACACTTCACAAGCCTCCCTGAGATGAGCGTGATAGCACTCCCTGAATCAACCAGTGCTGTGGTCTCTACCCCATTTAATTTCACTGGTCTGGTGTACATATGTGGGGTTAGTGAGACCCCCACAAGGTGGATTAGGGAGCATGGGTCTGCCCAATTTCCCAGGTTACACTGCATAGGCTCCTTGGCATTGGGACACTGTGCAGCTATGTGTCCCCACTCTCCGCAGGCATAACATCTGTATGGAACCCTAGGCATTCCCCGGTCTCTTGGTTTGGGCAGTCTAACCTCACGATCTTCTTCCCCCTCAGTGCTGCAACTCTTTATGGCCTCTGGTGGGCCTTCAGCCCCTCTCTTTTTCCACCTAGGCTCTCCTGGTGGCCCAGTCACTTGAGCTCTTGGGTTTGGTGCTGCTAGTTTAACCCGGGGTTCCGCTTCCCTAACTGGTCTGGTCAGCTCCCTTGCCGTCCTTCGCCTCTCTACCAGTGCAACAATCTCGTCCTAGATGGAGGGTTCATTCTGACTTACCCATGTGCGAAGGTCTGGCAGTAGTCCCCTCATGTATCGGTCAATGACCAGAACCTCTAGTATCTCTTCTGGACCCCGGGACTCTGTTTGCAACCACTTTCGTGCGAGATGGATGAGGTCATACAATTGGGACCGTGGGGTTTTGTCTTCCTGGTACCTCCACTCGTGATACTGCTGGGCCCGCACTGTGGTAGTTACCCCACATCTGGCCAGGATCTCTGCTTTCAGCTGGGGGTAGTCTGCTGCATCCTCTTCAGGCAGATCATAGTAGGCCTTCTGGGCCTCCCCGCACAGGAATGGGGTGAGGATGCCAGACCACTGATCTCGAGGCCAGGCCTCCCGCAGGGCTGTCCTCTCAAAGGCCAGGAGATATGCTTCTGTCATCCTTCCCCGTCATTTTCTGCAGGCAATTGCTGGCCCGTATCTTCCACGTCCCATCATGGCCAAGGTTCATCTCCGTAAGGGCCTTCACTTGGTTTACTAGTTCCCGCAACATAGTCCGGTCTTGAGCGGCCTGGTCCATCAACAGGCGATTGGTCTCCTGCTGCAGCCGCACTGCCTCCTGTTGGGCAGCTGCCTGGACACGGGTAGCCTCCTGCAGGGCAGCTGTGGCTTGTATCAGTGCCTGCACTACATCTTCCATTGTGGTGAAGAAAAAAATAAACCCGCTCCCTTTTTTTTTTTTAAACACCCCTCTTCTTCCGCCGCGCTGTGCACACCACAATCCCACCCCTGACACCAGTTGTGACAAAGTTCCTCCTCTACCTTGGTGAGTCCTGCACTTATTGGCGGATTTTGATCGCCTCAGAGATCTTCCCCTCTGGTAGAACCCACAGTCAAATTCCTCCTGTGTCTGATCAGGAGTTGGGAGGTTTGGGGGGAACCCGGGCCCGCCCTCTACTCCGGGTTCCAGCCCAGGGCCCTGTGGATTGCAGTTGTCTATAGGGTTTCCTGTAACAGCTGCGTGACAGCTACAACTCCCTGGGCTACTTCCCCACAGCCTCCTCCCAACACCCTCTTTACGCTTACTGCAGGACCTTCCTCCTGATGGTCTGCTGATGCTTGTACTCCTCAGTCCTTCAACTCTTCTCCCTCTCAACTCCTTGTGTGCCTCTTGCTCCCAGCTCCTCACACGCAACACCACAAACTGAAGGGAGCTCCTTTTTAAACCCAGGTGCCCTGATTAGCCTGCCTGTCTTAATTGATTCTAGCAGGTTCTTCTTAATTGGCTCCAGGTGTCCTAATTAGCCTGCCTGCCTTAAATTGGTTCCAGAAAGTTCCTGCTTGTTCTAGTGCAGCCCCTGCTCTGGTCACTTAGGGAACAGAAAACTATTCATCCAATGGCCAGTATATTTGCCTTCTATCAGACTTCTGTACCCCACTTGTCTGGGTCTGTCACAGGGTATACATTTAATTTGAGTCTTTGTTATGGTGTCTTTAAAAAGTTTTCATGCAGCTTACAGGCATGGCACTTTTGTGATTGTATCTTTTTAATTTCTGTTTAACTAGCGTCCTCATTCTTTTTTTAAAGTGAACTTTCTGAAGTTAAATGTTGCTGTGGTGGGCTTCTTTGGTATTTTCTCCCCCACAAGGATGTGAAATTTAATTACATTATGGCTGCTGTTACTGAATGGCTCAGCTATATTCACCTCTTGGACCAGATCCTGTGTGCCACTTAGAACTAAATCAAGAATTGCCGCTCCTCTTGTGGGTTCCAGGATTAGCTGGTCCAAGAAGACCTCATTAATTATCTCTACAAATTTTATCTCTGCATCCTATCCTGAGGTGACATGTACCCAATCAATATGGAGATAGTAATAATGGGGGATTTCAGCTGAGTTTTCTAGTTTTATAGCCTCTCCAATCTCCTGAAGCATTTCAATCACCATCACAATCCTGGTCAAGTGGTCAGTAGTATATTCCTATTGCTATATTCTTATTATCCAAGCATGGAATTTCTATCCAGAGAGATTCTATGGTACCGTTTTATTCCTTAAGATTTTTTTTATTCTATTTGACTCTGGGTTTTTTTTTTCCTTCACATTTAGTGCTACTCCCCAACCAGCACAACCTATTCTGTCATTCCTATATATTTTGTACCCTGATATTACCGTGTCCCATTGATAATCCTCATTCCACCAAGTTCCTGTGATGCCTATTATATCAATATCCTCATTTAATACCAGGCCCTCAAGTTCACCCATTGTAGAATTTAGAGTTCTTGCATTTGTATATGAGCACTTACAGAATGTGTCACTTTTCAGCTGTCTGCCGTTATGTGATGTAATTAAATGGGACTCTTTCATTCGATTTTCTCTTCAGTTCCTATCTGTACTTGATCAACTTCCATCCACTCCTCCTTACTAGTATATAGAGTATCCTCTTTAACAAATCCTCCCCTAAGGGACTTGTCTGCCTGAATCACATGCTCCTCCACACCTGTCGGCTTTCTCCCAGCCCTTCGCTTAGAAACTCCTCTGACCTTTTTTTATTTGACATGCCAGCAGTCTAGTTCCGTTCTGGTTTAGGGGAGCCCATCCCTCCTGAATAGGCTCCTCCTTTCCCAACAGGTTAATGGTGACCAGATGCTCAACACACTATTAACAAGGGGGAAGCAACACATTTCCTAATAGGGAAAGAACTGGTTACAGATCATTTGGATAAGTTAGATGTATTCAAGTCAGCAGAGCCTGATGAAATTCATCCTACGGTACTTAAGGAACCAGTTGAAGCAATCTCAGAACCATTAGCAATTATTTTTGAGGGTGGGTGAGCCCTCAGAGGACTGAAGAAGGGCAAATATAGTACCTACCTTTAAAAAGGGAACAAAGAGAACCCAGGGAACTACAGACCAATTAGCCTAACCTCAATACCTGGAAAGATACTGGAACAAATGATTAAACAATCAGTTTGTAAACCCCATAAGATTAAGAGGGTTGTAAGGAATAGCCAGCATGGCTTTGTCAAGAACAAATCATGTCAAACCAACCTCATTTCCTTCTTCGACAGGGCTATTGGCCTAGTGGATGGGGGAAGCAGCGGACATGGTACAACTTGATTTTTTTTTTTGTATTAAGGCTTTTGACAGAATCCCGCATGCCATTCTCCTAAGGAAACTAGGGAAAAGTGGCATAGATGAAATTACTATAAGGTGGGTGGACAATCGGTTGAAAGACCATACTCAAAGAGTAGTTATCAATGGTTCGTTGACAAACTGGGAATATATATCTAGTGGGGTTCCCCAGGGGTCAGTCCTGGGTCTGGTACTAGTCAACATCTTAATTCATGACCTGGATAATAGAGTGGAGAGTATGCTTATAAAATTTGCAAGTGACACCAAACTGGGAGGGGTTGCAAGCACTTTAGACAACAGGATTAGAATTCAAAATGACCTTGACAAATTAGAGAATTGGTCTGAATTTAAGAAGATGAAATTCAGTAAAGACAAGTGCAAAGTACTACACTTAGGAAGGAAAAATCAAATGCCCAGCTACAAAATGGGGCATAACGGTCTAGGTGGCAGTACTGCAGAAAAGGATCTGGGAGTTATAGGGGATCACAAATTGAATATGAGTTGTCAATGTGATGCAGTTGCAAAAATGGCTTATTTTCCAGTGTGTATTAACAGGAATATAATCTGTAAGACATGGGAGGGAATTGTCCTGTTCTACTCGGCACTGGTGAGGCCTCCGCTGGAGCACTGTCCAAGTCTGGACACCACACTTTATGAAAGGTGTGGCTAACCTAGAGAGAGTCCCAGGAGAGCAATAAAAATGATAAAAGGGTTAGAAAACCTGACCTATGGCTATGAGGAAAGGTTACAAAAACTGGGCATGTTTAGTCTTGAGAAAAGAAGAGTGAGGGGGGACCTGATAAGTCTTCAGATATGTTAAGGGCTGTTATAAAGAGGATGGTGACCAATTGTTCTCCATGTCCACTGAAAAGTAGGTTAATAAGTAATGAGCTTAATCTGCAACAAGGGAGATTTGTTAGGTGTTAGGAAAAGCTTTCTAACAATACAGATAGTTAAGTCCTGGAACAGGCTTCCAAAGGAGGTGGTGGAATCCCCTGTCATTAGAGGTTTTAAGAACAGGTTGGACAAACAACTCTCAGGATGGTCTAGATTTACTTGGTCCATCCTCACTGCAGGGGGCTGGACTTGGACCTCTCAAGGTTCCTCCATTGTGCCTTTTCCCCTCCCGCATGGCTTACTTTGTGTTTGACATTGAACTTAACTTGGCATCATGTTGCTCATCGCCCAGCAGGGTTAGGTCTCTCACATTGCTCACACCTCTCTGGTCCTGACCTAAGTTCCCTCTAAGCCGCATGGCCACACAGCTGCCTATGAAGCCCCGTGCAGGGGCTCAGGGCTGTGGCAGGGAGAGACGCCCCTCCCCGCTGGCCCCCAAGCAGACCAGCCGGGGGAGAGGAGCCCCGACCTCGGCCCGGCCCCAGCACGGACCTGCCACAATTGGGGGAGAAGAGCCCTTCCCTCAGCCCAGCCCAGCTCCGCTGGAGCTGCCACGGCCAGAGAGAGGCGCCTCTCCCCTGGCCCTGAGCTGCTGGTGTGAGAGAGGGCTCGTGGGAGTCCTCTCTCTCCCCACCGCAGCCCCAGAGCAGCCTGCACCCCAAACCCCTCATCCCTGGCCCCACCCCAGAGCCTGCACCCCCTTGCACCCCAGCCCTCTGCCCCAGCCCTGAGTCCCTCCCACATTCCGAACCCCTTGGCTCCACTCCCACCACACAAATTTTTTTATGTGCCCCAATGTGAAAGTGATGTCACACCTCACCTCCGTATTGGTACACAAAATTCATTCTGTACATGGATGTAAAAAATTAGAGGGAACACTGTTCCTGACTAACCTAAAGAATTTTGTGTCAGCTGCAGACTTTGCTACTCCCCTGCGCATGGATTCTAAAGCCAGAAGGGATCACTGGGCTCCTCTAGTCTGACCTGCTGCATATCACAGGCATTAATGTTTGTTTGAAGAAAAGCATATTTTTTAGAAGAACATTCAATTTTTATTTAAAAATTGCCAGTGGTAGAGAATCCACCATGACCCTTGATGTTATTCCAATGGCTAATAACCAGTGTTACAATTGTGCCTCGTTTCTAGTCTGTGTCTGTCAGTTTCCAGCCCCTGGACCTTGGTTACAGTGAAGAGCCCTCTACTACCAGATTTCGGTTTCTTGTGTAGGTTCATAGAGACGCTGATCGAGTCCACGTGCTCTTGGGAAAGCTCCTTGCTAACCCCAGGCAGCTGCCGGCTGGGTCATTAGTCCCCAGCACTCCCGCCATGGCATGCAGTTATAACACACCCACACCTGCCCCCTTTCCAAAGAAGGTCACAGGCAAGACGTGAGGTCTGAGAGGTGCTTGCAGCTTGGAAGACCTGCCTGATGGTTGTCTCCTCAGCCCAGCATCACTCTTTCTGCCGTTTTTCAGGGCTCGGCAGGGCCGGTATGGAGCCGTGATGCCTGGGGCAGTCACTGCTGTGTCTCCAGTCGCCCTTCCTTGGGCTCTGTACAGAGGTATGTAGTGGGCCCAATCCTGCAGCTCCCATGGAAGTCAGTGCAGCCGCTGCAATGGGAACCAGAGCACAGCCTGGACAGTGAGATGGGCGGAGCAATAATGGCTGTGTTCCTCTGCAGCCGGGCACCCCTTGGGCTCTGGGCAGGGCCGGTGCAAGGAAGTTTCGCCCCCTAGGTGAAACTCCCTTGCACCAGCCCTGCGCTGCACCCCCCTCCAACGCCACCCCCCCCCAAGTCAGCTCCCCCGCCCCCGGGAGCTCAGCCCCCCTGCCCGCAGGCCGCAGAAGCTGAGCGGGGAGCCGGGAGGCAGCCGCCCGCCGCCCTCCAAATCCTGGCACCCTAGGCGACCGCCTAGGGTGGTCTAGTTATAGCGCCGGCCCTGGCTCTGGGGAAAGCTCTCTGCCCCCGTATCCTGAGGGAAAGCTCCAGAGTCTCCCTCGAGGGGTTTAGGAGCTCCACTCTCCGTCCTTGGGGACCGCCGCAGGCTCTGCATGGCGGGACACTCACCCATGTTATCGCATAAGGCCTTGTGCTCACCCGCCAGCCAGAGCATCAGCTCCAGAGCCAGGGCCTGCTACAGACTTTCCTCAGCTGCCTTCGCTCTCCCCGGGGGAGGCTCTGGGGTTAGGCTCTGTCTCCGGGGTTCCCAAGCAGGGAGCCTCACAGGCAGGGAGAGTGTTTGCCACAGCTTGAGTGGGACACAGGAGGCAGCAAGGTGGCTTGTGGGTAATAGGGGGGCAGGGATCCGGATGGGGTTCTACATGTGTCATTCAGCATAGCTCCCTGGTGAGCCGGTGCTGCCCTCCCTCCATTGCTGCATTTCGTGATGAGGCAGAAGGCCAGTCAGTACTGCCGTGGCAATCCCCAGTGCCCGCCCCCCCACTCGCATACAGACCAGAGACTGAAGGCCCAGTGCCCCCCCAGCCCTCTCCACACTCACGTACAGAACAGAGACTGCAGGCCCAGTGCCCCCCCCACAATCCCCCCCACTCACATACAGAACAGAGACTGTAGGCCCAGTGTCCATCCCCCATCCCCCCCACTCACATACAGACCAGAGACTGGAGGCCCAGTGTCCATCCCCCCCTTCCCCCCGCCAACTCACATAAGGAACAGAGACTGCAGGACCAGTGCCCCCCCACCACAATCCCCCCCCACTCACATACAGAACAGAGACTGCAGGTCCATTGCCCCCCCCCCTCACGTACAGAACAGAGACTGCAGGCCCAGTGTCCGTCCCCCGTCCCCCCCACTCACATATGGACCAGAGACTGTAGGCCCAGTGCCCCCCCAGCCCCCTCCACACTCGCGTACAGAACAGAGACTGCAGGTCCATTGCCCCCCCCACACACACACACTCACGTACAGAACAGAGACTGCAGGCTCAGTGCCCCCCCAGCCCCCCCCACTCGCATACAGAACAGAGACTGCAGGCCCAGTGTCCATCCCCACCCACCCGTCCACACTCACGTACAGAACAGAGACTGCAGGCCCAGTGGCCCCCCCCCCACACTCACGTACAGAACAGAGACTGCAGGCCCAGTGTCCGTCCCCCCCACACACACACACACACTCACGTACAGAACAGAGACTGCAGGCTCAGTGCCCCCCCCCCCCCCCCCCCCAGTCCCCTCCACACTTGCATACAGAACAGAGACTGCAGGCCCAGTGTCCATCCCCACACACACACACACACACACACACTCACGTACAGAACAGAGACTGCAGGCCCGGTGTCCGGCCCCCGCCCCCGCCCCTCCACACTCACATACAGAACAGAGACTGCAGGTCCAGTGTTCGTCCCCGCCCCCCCACACACACACACTCACGTACAGAACAGAGACTGCAGGCCCAGTGCCCCCCCAGCCCCTCCACACTCACATACAGAACAGAGATTGCAGGCCCAGTGCCCCCACCCCCCCCAGCCCCGGCCCCCACTCGCATACAGAACAGAGACTGCATGCCCAGTGCCCCCCCCCCCCCCACCCCTCCACACTCGCATACAGAACACAGACTGCAGGCCCGGTGTCCATTCACCTCCCACACACACAGATGTTGGCGTCCGTTAGTCTCGAGAGACGATGGATATGCGCCCATGGGGAATATTTAGTTGATGGTTGTGCAGCGTCTGTTGTGGTTGTAGAGCCCCACACGAGAGTGGCAGTCTCGACTGCATTTGCTGCATTTGAAGGCGGTGTCAGCTGTGGGTTGGAGACGCTGCTTCCTTTTTCGTTGAACCCGCTTTTCCTCGGCAAGCTGCCGCAGCTTGTCTTCGCCAGTTTTCAATCCAGTGGTCAGAGCGTGTCTCCATCTGCATCTGTCCTGGGCGAGCTCTTCCCAGCTGTTGATGTCGATTTGAAGAGTCTTCAGGTCCCTCTTACAAACATCCTTGAAGCGAAGGTGGGGCCATCCTGTAGCTCTGTTTCCGGAGGCAAGTTCAGCATACAACAGGTCTTTGGGGATCCATCCATCTTCCATGCGACTTAGATGGCCAAGCCATCTGAGGCGGCGTTGACGGAGGACAGTGAACATGCTGGAGATCTTGGCACGTTCCAGCACCTCATTGTTCGTTATTCGATCACTCCAAGTGATCCCGAGTATGCGACGGAGGCAGCGCATGTGGAAGGCATTCAGTCTCTTTTCTTGCGAAGCGTAGAGGGTCCAAGTTTCACTGGCGTAGAGAAGAGTGTTTAGCACACATGCGCGGTACACAGCGACCTTTGTGTTGATGGTCAGCATGTTGTTGTTCCATACTCTCTGTGACAAACTGGCCAAAATTGTGAAGGCCTTGCCGATTCTACGGTTGATCTCAGGGTCCAGTGAGAGGTTGTCCGTGATGGTAGATCCGAGGTAGGTGAACTGACTGACCACCTCTAGCACATAGTCATTGATGGCAATGCTTGGATGTTCTGCATCCTGGGCCATAACTTTGGTCTTCTGAAGACTGATTGTCAACCCGAACTCTTTGCAAGCTCTGGAAAAGCGGTCAATCAGACGCTGGAGATCGATTTCTGTGTGGGTGGCCAGGGCAGCGTCGTCTGCAAACAGCATGTCTCTGATTGTTGCCTCCTGTACCTTGCTTTTGGCCTTTAGTCGAGCCAGATTGAAAAATCTCCCGTCAGACCGGGTGTGGAGATAGACTCCCTCTGTGGAATTTCCAAAGGCACGTTTCAGCAACGCTGCGAAGAAGATGCCGAAGAGTGTGGGAGCGAGAACGCAGCCTTGTTTTACTCCACTGTGGATATCGAAGGCATCGGAGGACAAGCCATCATACAGTACTGTGCCTTTCATGTTGTCGTGAAAAGACTGGATCACGCTCAGCAGCTTCGGTGGGCAGCCAACCTTTACCAGGATCTTGAATAGCCCATCTCTGTTCACAAGGTGGCGGGACAACACCTTATTGGCTGGGGGCTGCCCAGCTTGAGGAGGGCGATAGTTGTCCAGTGAGACATGGTGATCCCTCCCACCGTCGGAAGCAACCCCTGGCGCCAGCTCTACACCAATCGAGCAGGGGGCTTATAACCGGTAAACTGTTGCTTCCCGTGTTGTGTCGACGCCGTGAAGCAAAGCTGGAGTGTCCTCTCCAGGGCGCAAGCCAGGGCAGGGTGATATGGAGGAACAGCTGTTGCCCATGCAGCAGAACCCCCCTCTCCACGCAACTGATGGATCCAAGGGAAAGACAATGTCGATACAACTTGGCACCAGTGGCATCGCAGGAGTTGCCGGAATAACGTTGAGGACAATGTCAGACCGCCATCGGGACTCCGACACCGGATTTGGTTTCAGGGTTGACTCCCTTAGCCTTTCCCATGAGTGGGTATTGCCACAAGGCAGCGGAGGTTTTAAATCAGAGTTTTCCTTCTCCTAGGTGGGCTGCCTTCCAAGGCTGACGAGCCCCACCTGCCCGAACCCCCCCCCCCACACACACACACTCACATACAGAAGAGAGACTACAGGCCTAGTGTCCACACACCCCCCGCACTCACATACAGAACACAGACTGCAGGCCCAGTGTCCATCTCCCCCCCCCCCCCCCCCCACACACACACTCACGTACAGAACAGAGACTGCAGGCCCAGTGTCCGTCCCCCCCGCCCACACACACACACACTCACGTACAGAACAGAGACTGCAGGCCCAGTGTCCGTCCCCCCCCCTCCACACTCGCATACAGAACACAGACTGCAGGCCCAGTGTCCACCCCCCCACACACACACTCACGTACAGAACAGAGACTGCAGGTCCAGTGTCCACCCCCCTGCCCCCACTCCCATACAGAACAGAGACTGCAGGCCTGGTGTCCATCCCCCCCCCCCCCCCCACACACACACACTCACGTACAGAACAGAGACTGCAGGTCCAGTGTCCACCCCCCTGCCCCCACTCACATACAGAACAGAGACTACAGGCCTAGTGTCCATCCCCCCACACACACACTCACATACAGAACAGAGACTACAGGCCCAGTGTCCGTCCCCCCCCCCCCCCAACACACACACTCATGCACAGAACAGAGACTGCAGGCCCAGTGTCCGTCCCCCCCCCCCACACACACACAGTCACATACAGAACAGAGACTACAGGCCCAGTGTCCGTCCCCCCCCCCCCCCAACACACACACTCATGCACAGAACAGAGACTGCAGGCCCAGTGTCCGTCCCCCCCCACACACACACACACAGTCACATACAGAACAGAGACTGCAGGCCCAGTGCCCCCTCCAGCCCCCCCCACCATACACACACACAGAACAGAGACTGCACGCCCGGTGTCCGTCCCCCTCCCCAGCCCCTCCACACTCACAGAACAGAGACTGCAGGCCCAGTGCCCCCCCCCCAATCCCCCCACACTCACATACAGAACGAGACTGCAGGCCCAGTGCCCCCCCACAATCCCCCCACACTCACATACAGAACAGAGACTGCAGGCCCAGTGCCCACCCCCCAATCCCCCCACACTCACATACAGAACAGAGACTGCAGGCCCAGTGTCCACACACACCTCCCCCCACTCACGTACAGAACAGAGACTGCAGGCTCAGTGCCCCCCCCAGCCCCCCCCACTCGCATACAGAACAGAGACTGCAGGCTCAGTGCCCCCCCAGCCCCCCCCACTCGCATACAGAACAGAGACTGCAGGCTCAGTGCCCCCCCAGCCCCCCCCACTCCCATACAGAACAGAGACTTCTGTTCTGCTTCTCCACGTGGGCACCAATGATACTGCCAAGAATGACCTTGAGTGTATTACTGCAGACTACGTGGCTCTGGGAAGAAGGATAAAGGAGTTTGAGGCGCAAGTGGTGTTCTCGTCCATTCTCCCTGTGGCAGGAAAAGGCCGGGGTAGAGACCGTCGAATCGTGGAAGTCAACGAATGGCTACGCAGATGGTGTCGGAGAGAAGGGTTTGGATTCTTTGACCATGGGATGGTGTTCCAAGAAGAAGGAGTGCTAGGCAGAGATGGGCTCCACCTGACGAAGAGAGGGAAGAGCATCTTTGGAAGCAGGCTGGCTAACCTAGTGAGGAGGGCTTTAAACTAGGTTCACCGGGGGAAGGAGACCAAAGCCCCGAGGTAAGTGGGGAAGTGGGATACCGGGAGGAAGCACAAGTAGGTGAGTGCAAGAGGGGAGGGCTCCTGCCCCACACTGGGACAGCAGGACGATCGGTGAGTTATCTTAAATGCCTATACACAAATGCAAGAAGCCTGGGGAACAAGCAGGGAGAACTGGAAGTCCTGGCACAGTCAAGGAATTATGATGTAATTGGAATAACAGAGACTTGGTGGGATAACTCACATGATTGGAGTACTGTCATGGATGGATATAAACTGTTCAGGAAGGATAGGCAGGGCAGAAAAGGTGGGGGAGTTGTGTTGTATGTAAGAGAGCAGTATGACTGCTCAGAGCTCCAGTATGAAACTGCAGAAAAACCTGAGAGTCTCTGGATTAAATTTAGAAGTGGGAGCAACAAGGGTAATGTCGTGGTGGGAGTCTGCTACAGACCACCAGACCAGGGGGATGAGGGGGACGAGGCTTTCTTCCAGCAACTAACAGAAGTTACTAGATCACAGGCCCTGGTTCTCATGGGTGACTTTAATCACCCCGATATCTGCTGGGAGAGCAATACAGCGGTCCACAGACAATCCAGGAAGTTTTTGGAAAGTGTAGGGGACAATTTCCTGGTGCAAGTGCTGGAGGAACCAACTAGGGGAAAAGCTCTTCTTGACCTGCTGCTCACAAACAGGGAAGAAATAGTAGAGGAAGCGATAGTGGATGGGAACCTGGGAGGCAGTGACCATGAGATGGTAGAGTTCAGGATCCTGACACAAGGAAGAAAGGAGAGCAGTAGAACAGAGACCCTGGACTTCAGAAAAGCAGACTTTGACTCCCTCAGGGAACTGATGGGCAAGGTCCCCTGGGAGAATAACATGAGGGGGAAAGGAGTCGAGGAAAGCTGGCTGTATTTTAAAGAATCCTTACTGAGGTTGCAGGAACAAACCATCCCGATGTGTAGAAAGAAAAGTAACTATGGCAGGCGACCAGCTTGGCTTAACAGTGAAATCCTTGCTCGTCTTAAACACAAAAAAGCAGCTTACAAGAAGTGGAAGATTGGACAAATGACCAGGGAGGAGTATATAAATATTGTTCAGGCATGCAGGAGTGAAATTAGGAAGGCCAAATCACACTTGGAGTTGCAGCTAGCCGGAGATGTTAGGAGTAACAAGAAGGGTTTCTTGAGGTATGTGAGCAACAAGAAGAAAGTCAAGGAAAGTGTGGGCCCCTTGCTGAATGAGGGAGGGAACCTAGTGACAGAGGATGTGGAGAAAGCTAGTGTACTCAATGCTTTTTTTGCCTCTGTCTTCACAGACAAGGTCAGCTCCCAGGCGGCTGCACTCCACAGCACGGTATGGGGAGGAGGTGACCAGCCCTCTGTGGAGAAAGAAGTAGTTCGGGACTATTTAGAAAAGCTGGACGAACACAAGTCCATGGGGCCGGATGCACTGCATCCGAGGGTGCTAAAGGAGTTGGCCGATGTGATTGCAGAGCCATTGGCCATTATCTTTGACAAATCATGGCAATTGGGGGAGGTCCCGGATGACTGGAAAAAAGCTAATGTAGTGCCCATCTTTAAAAAAGGGAAGAAGGAAGATCCGGGGAACTACAGGCCAGTCAGTCTCACCTCAGTCCCTGGAAAAATCATGGAACAGGTCCTCAAGGAATCAATTCTGAACCACTTAAAGGAGGGGAAAGTGATCAGGAACAGTCAGCATGGATTCACCAAGGGCAAGTCATGCCTGACTAACCTAATTGCCTTCTATGATGAGATAACTGGCTCTGTGGATGAGGGGAAAGCAGTGGATGTGCTATTTCTTGACTTTAGCAAAGCTTTTGATACAGTCTCCCACAGTGTTCTTGCCAGCAAGTTAAGGAAGTATGGGCTGGATGAATGGATGGTAAGGTGGATAGAAAACTGGCTGGATGGTCGTGCTCAACGGGTAGTGATCAATGGCTCCATGTCTAGTTGGCAGCCGGTATCAAGTGGAGTGCCCCAAGGGTCGGTGCTGGGGCCGGTTTTGTTCAATATCTTCATCAACGATCTGGAGGATGGTGTGGACTGCACCCTTAGCAAGTTTGCAGATGACACTAAACTGGGAGGAGTGGTTGATACGCTGGAGGGTAGGGACAGGATACAGAGGGACCTAGACAAATTAGAGGATTGGGCCAAAAGAAATCTGATGAGGTTCAACAAGGACAAGTGCAGAGTCCTGCACTTAGGACGCAAGAATCCCATGCACTGCTACAGACTAGGGACCGAATGGCTGGGCAGCAGTTCTGCAGAAAAGGACCTAGGGGTTACGGTGGACGAAAAGCTGAATATGAGTCAACAGTGTGCCCTTGTTGCCAAGAAGGCTAGCGGCATTTTGGGCTGTATAAGTAGGGGCATTTCCAGCAGATCGAGGGACGTGATTATTCCCCTCTATTCGGCACTGGTGAGGCCTCATTTGGAGTACTGTGTCCAGTTTTGGGCCCCACGCTACAAGAAGGATGTGGATAAATTGGAAAGAGTCCAACGGAGGGCAACAAAAATGATTAGGGGGCTGGAGCACATGACTTACGAGGAGAGGCTGAGGGAACTGGGATTGTTTAGCCTGCAGAAGAGAAGAATGAGGGGGGATTTGATAGCTGCTTTCAACTACCTGAAAGGGGGTTCCAAAGAGGATGGATCTAGACTGTTCTCAGTGGTAGAAGATGACAGAACAAGGAGTAATGGTCTCAAGTTGCAGAGAGGGAGGTTTAGGTTGGATATTAGGAAAAACTTTTTCACTAGTAGGGTGGTGAAGCACTGGAACGGGTTACCTAGGGAGGTGGTGGAATCTCCTTCCTTAGAGGTTTTTAAGGTCAGGCTTGACAAAGCCCTGGCTGGGATGATCTAATTGGGTTTGGTCCTGCTTTGAGCAGGGGGTTGGACTAGATGACCTCCTGAGGTCCCTTCCAACCCTGAGATTCTATGATTCTATGATTCTATGAGACTGCAGGCCCAGTGCCCCCCCAGCCCCCCCCACTTGCATACAGAACAGAGACTGCAGGACCAGTGTCCGTCCGTCCCCCCACACACACACTCACGTACAGAACAGAGACTGCAGGCCCAGTGTCAGTCTCCCCCCCAGCCTCTCCACACTCACATACAGAACAAAGACTGCAGGCCCAGTGCCCCCCTCCAGCACACACACACACACCCCCATACACACACGCAGAACAGAGACTGCATGCCCGGTGTCCATCCCCCCCGCCCCACTCCCATACCGAACAGAGACTGCAGTGTCTGTCCCTCCCCCCCCCCCCACACACACACTCACGTACAGAACAGAGACTGTAGGCCCGGTGTCCGTCCCCCCCCCAGCCCCCTCCACACTCACATAGAGAACAGAGACTGCAGGCCCAGTGCCCCCCCACACACACACACACGCAGAACAGAGACTGCACGCCCGGTGTCCGTCCGTCCCCCCAGCCCCCTCCACACTCACATACAGAACAGAGACTGCAGGCCCGGTGTCCGTCCCCCTCCCCAGCCCCGTCCACACTCACATACAGAACAGAGACTGCAGGCCCAGTGCCCCCCTCCAGCTCCCCCCCCCATACACACACGCAGACCAGAGACTGCAGGCCCAGTGCCCCCCTCCAGCTCCCCCCCACATACACACACGCAGACCAGAGACTGCAGGCCCAGTGCCCCCCTCCAGCTCCCCCCCCCATACACACACGCAGACCAGAGACTGCAGGCCCAGTGTCAGTCCCCCCCCAGCCTCTCCACACTCACATACAGAACAGAGACTGCAGGCCCAGTGCCCCCCCCCCACCACTCACATACAGAACAAAGACTGCAGGCCCAGTGCCCCCCTCCAGCACACCCCCCCCCATACACACACGCAGAACAGAGACTGCATGCCCGGTGTCCGTCCCCCCCACACACACTCACATGCAGACCAGAGACTGCAGGCCCAGTGGCCCCCTCCAGCTCCCCCCCCATACACACACGCAGACCAGAGACTGCAGGCCCAGTGCCCCCCTCCAGCTCCCCCCCACATACACACACGCAGACCAGAGACTGCAGGCCCAGTGCTCCCCTCCAGCCTCCCCCCCGCCCCCCACAGAACAGAGACTCCAGGCCCTCCTTCCCTGCGCTCCATCCCCGAACAGCAGCTGGGCTGGAGGGGGGACACTGGGCCCTCCAAAGACATCGATCACCTTGGAGGCCAGCTTCTGTCAGATGAAGGGGCAGCATTAGTGCTAGAAGCGATGCCCATGTCCCTGCAGCCTCTGAGGACACGCCTGCCGAGGGGTTCATCGGCTGCAAGGTGTACATGATCATTGTGTTTATCTTGGGTGACAAAGGAAGCGGGAGCTGCCTGACGCGATCTCTTTATGCTGGGCACAGGCAGGGACACACCGTGTCCCTCGTTTCCATAGCTACTCAATCTCTGGCCCCAGCCTGGCACACCAGCCGGGGCCACTCACTCAGTAGCCGAGGCGCAACGTTTTCTACCTGGAGGGTAAACGCTACACAGTTCAGTCTGCCCGCACAGCCTCACTGGTGCAATAGCATTAAACTCTGCCCCGGAGCCTTGCAGAAGGTGGCAGGGCCAGGCTTCTCTGTTCCCTACCAGAGATTATGCTCCCAGGGACGCAAAGTCCTGGGCGGCAAGAGTGTATTGCAATGCACATCTCCAGGGGCAGAGCTCAGCTTGCTGGGGGCGCCTTCACCCTGCATTTCCTGAGGCCTGTGTGATCAAGTGGCCCCAAAGGCAGACACAGCCCCTGTCCCAAAGAGCTTTCTAAGACAAGAGGCACCATGTGAGGGCAACAAACCAGAGGCTTCTAGGGGATGGAGGGTATTGGAGCAGATATAACAGTGCAGTTACATGGGCTACTATCACGGGCACTTTATCCAGGAGCTGGGAGAAAACCTAAAATCATTGCTGGTAAAGCTTGCCAATGACACAATAACTGGTGAATAACGATGGGGACAGGTCAGTTATACAGAGCCAGCTAGATCTCCGGGTGAGGTGGGCTTACTTGAACATGTGCCTTAACACAGCCAAATCCAAAGTCATCCATTGTCTAATGAATGCAGCCCACACTTAGATGATGGAGGACAGTAGTTTGCAAAGCATCAACTCGATAAAGGACTTAGGGGGTCACAGTAGAACCCAGTGAACATGAGTTCCCAGTAGGATGCTGTGACAAAGACAGCAAATGCGATCCTTGGATACATAAGTGGGGGAAGATAGAGCAGAAGGAGTAGGAAGTCACTGCCATTGTTTACAACCGTTACTGGATACTATGTCCAGTTCTGCTGTCCACACTTCAGAAAGGATGTTGACAAACTGGCAAGGTTCAGGAAAGAGTCACTAAAATACTTCATCATCTAGAAAAAGGTTTGTTGTTTACCTTGCCGTGACTGGTACTTGGAGACATTTTGTCCATGTGGATCCCAGTCATGGCGCATGCACCTCATGTGCATGAGATCAGAATCTGGGACTAGCAGTATCTTTTGAGGCCACTCCTGACCCCTACATGTCATTCTAGCCCCATTGGCCAAGGGCATAAAAAGCAGACTCATCCCTACAGCCTCTCAGCTCTCTCACCAATGCAGAGAACCAGGAGAGATTAACTCTAAAGGAGAGCGGCTCATGGGCTCCACACAGACATCACTTCTCAAAGAACCACAGCTCCTGTAAGGGAAGTAACCATTCATTCTTCATCAAAGTCCATGTGGCTCTCACTTGTTCCCTGCTAGCAGGTCCCAGATTAACAGGAGGTGGGTGGAGGAGTCCTAGCCATACCTCACTAAATAAGGATTTCACAACTGCTCTCCTGAATTTGGCTCTGATCTGAAGGGCAGGTGGGCCTTCTAGCATTGGCCTGCTAAACCCAGGGTTGTGAGTTCAATCCTTGAGAGGGCCATTTAGGGATCTGGGGCAAAAATTGGGGATTGGTCCTGCTTTGAGCAGGGGGTTGGACTAGATGACCTCCTAAGGTCCCTTCCAACATGATTCTATAATGTGTGTAAAAGTCTGGGCTGACTCCATGGGGCTGTTCTCCAGGTTGCTGGTAGGGGAATGGGCCTTGGGCAAGCCACAGAGGTTGGCTGAGCAGTAGTTGAGTGGGCCCCACTTCCTGTGGGGAGAGGGTAGACTTCCTAACTGGTAGTCCGGTGTAATGGGCTGGGTTATCCAGGATAAAGTCTCCGAGATGAGATGAGTTGACCCTGAACTGTTTTCCCAGTGACCCGAATAAACAGGATCGTTTCCTGAATGACTTTGTTATAAGTAACACAGAAGGGCTGTGGGAACATCCAAGGTGTGCAGCTTGGCTTCCCCTGGACTGGGAGAAGAAAAACAGGAGAGTGGTGGTTTCGTTTAAATGAAAATTGGACACCACCTTGGTAAGGAATGTAGGGTGGGGTCTCAGCACCACTTTATCCCTATGGAGCACTCTGTAAGAAGGATCTGCCGTCAGTGCTGGGCGCTCCCCAGCCCTTCTGGCGGAGGTGATAGCTACAGGAGGGCAGTTTTGAGTGTGAGATGTTGAAGGCGCCTCCTATAAGGCCCATGAGAACTGCACTGAAGTGGGGGTGGGAGTACCCGTACGGGTGGATATGTATGAGCCAGGCCTTTTCAAATGTTCGAACACTGAGAGAAGAGAACACGGGGGAAAGGGGCTGAAATGGCAGCTAACTTGACCCTGACAGAGCTGATGGTTGTAAAGAGCTAAAGATCCCTCCTTCCGTATGCCATCCTGCCGTGTGGCAGAGTGAAAGTCAGAAACCACAGAGCCCAGCCTCACCCTGGTCCCGTCCCGCTGAACATCTGCCCAAGTGGTTCTGGCTTATTGTCTAACCCGTTTACTGAGGGCAGCATTTCCAAAGGTGCCCACTGAGTTTTGGTGCCTAAGCTGAAACATCTGGGGGTCTGATCTTCAGAGATGCTGGGCACCCTCAGCTCCAGGGGAAGCCAGGAGTGGAGCAGCACCTTGGTGAATCAGGAACCTGGGACTGGATGGACAAAAGGAGTTAGGCACCTAGGTGCCAGTTTTCCCACTGAACCTTGTAGATGCCTACACTCAGGCAGCACCTAGGTACATGCACATAGGCGCCGACTCCGTGAGTGCTCCTGGGCTGGAGCACCCATAGAAAAAAATTAGTGGGTGCTTGCTTAGCACCCCCCAGCAGCCAGCTCCCCCCCCCGATCAACTCTTCCTCCTCCCTCCCTCCCACCCAGCACCTCCCGCCTGCCGCAATCAGCTGTTTTGCGGCGTATAGGAGGTGCTGGGAGGGAGGGGGGAGGAGTGGGGACGGGGCGTGATCAGGGGAGGCAGTGGAACTGGGTGAGAAGAGGCGGGGCAGGGATGGAGTGGGGGCAGGAAGAGGCGGGATGAGAGAAGGAGTTGGGTGGGGGCAGGGCCTGGGGCAGAGTGGGGGTTTGAGCACCCCTAGGGCCCGGAGGAAGCCAGCACCTGTGTGTCTGCCGTACAATTCCCTTGGCACCTATGTTTCCACCTCTGAGCAGGTGCACAGCTGCCTCCCTCTAGGCATCTGCAGACCTGTCTCCCACCTAAGCTCCAGAGCGAGTCCCAGCCTGGGGGAAGATAGATGTCTGGCTGCCTACCTCGCATGCGGGGACGGATCCAGTAGGTGCCCTCGGGGGGTGGAGGAGGAACTCCCTCAGAACTTTTAGGGAGAGGGGAGTTTCTGGTTTGGGGAGAAGGGATTTGAGCTACCTGGCAGGTGAGTGCTCTAACCGCTGGGCTGTGGAATACTCTGATGGGGGCCTGCTCAGTCTCTCCTGTGAACTCTGGATAAATCACTTGGGCTGGGGATCGAGGGCACACAAAGGTGAGAAAACTCACTCAGCCAGGGTGTGGGTGACCCAGGATCCAGGCCCCCTGCCCCAGAAAGCAAAGAGCAGGATTAAAAGGTCAGTTTTCACCCTGGCTGAAGCGAACAGCAACAAGGCTCTGTACTGGTCCTGCATTGTTTACTATAGTTATTAATGAGCCGGAAAGGGGAGAGAGCCTCATAAAGGGACGGTTAAGGGGTGACGACGCAGACTGTAAGTACCTACATGGGGAACAAATATTTGATAATGGGCGCGTCAGTCCAGCAGAGACAGGGCTAATACCAGCCAATGGCTGGAAGCAGAAGCTAGACAAATTCCGACTGGAAATAAGGCACAATTTTTGAACACGGTTATTAACCATTGGAACAACTTGTCAAGGGCTCTGGTGTCTTCTCCTCCCCTGGCAATTTTTTAAATGAAAATGTGCTGTTTCTCTAAAAGAGCTGCTCTAGTTGAAACAGAAATTAATGCAGGGAAATCCTAGGGCTTGTGTTATGCAGGAGGTCAGACGAGGTGATCACAAGGGTCCCTTCTGGCCTTGGGATGCATGAATCTATGAGCAGGGGAGTAGCAAAATCTGCAGCTGACACAAAATTCTTTAGCTCAGTCAGGACCAGAGAGCTGTGAGGAACTTCAGCGAGACCCAACCCAGCTGGGCAGTGGGCAATCTGACAGCAAGTTAAGTTCAATGGTGATAAATGCAAAGTAAAGCACATTGGAGGGAAATCTTTAAACGATCTTACACCTTACAGGGTTCTGAATTAAACTGCACCAGCCCACAAAAGGGAGGTGGGTGTCACTGTAGACAGCTCAGTGAAATCTCTGCTCAATGTGGAGCTGTTGGCAAAAACAACCACCACCTTGAGTTCAGTTGCACAAGGAATGGGATAGAGAATAACATGAATAGCCCAATGCCGTTATATATCTAAATGGTGCAGCTTCAGCCAGATCCTGTGTGGAGTGAGCACCTCCCATCTCCAGGGACACTGCAAAGCTTGAGGGGCCCAGGGAAGAGCAAGGAGAGTGCTCAAGGACATGAAAAAGCGAGATCAAACGACTGGGCTTGTTACCTTGGGAGAGGAATAAGAGGAGCTATGACGGAAGTACCTACAATAAAGACTGGTCTAGAGCAAGTAGATTGGGAGCTCGTGTTCTCCCTGTCTCATAACCCAAGAACGAAGGGACACTAAGAGAAACTGAAAGCGGGGAATTCAAAACTGGTAAAATAACATATGTTGTCACACGAGGTATAATCAGCCCATGGGATTCACTGCCCTAGGAAGTCATTGAGGCCAAGGGTTAGTCCAAAAGGGACTGGAGCTATATGCATAACAAGATTATCCAGAGTTATCATAGTTAATGATAACAAAAACCTCCTTAAACCTCCTGCTTCAGGTTTTAAGATGATCTATAATTATTAGAGCCCAGGATGAGCACTAAAGTGTGGGGCAGATTATCCCATAACTGCGGCTGTGGTGTTCTCTCACCCTCCTCTGCAGCACTGGTACCAGCCACAGCATATTGTGCTAGATGGGCCTTGGGCCTGATGCAGTCTGGCGCCTGTGCTCCTAAAAACTGGCCCGCACTCCAGCAAGTAGAGCTGACCTGATGCTCTTAATTTCAGCTTTATAAATAAGCAAAGCGGAGGATGACATTGACAGGGAATGTTAGTAACTTTCTTGTACTTGCGGGGGTGTGGGCTTGCTGGGGCTTCAGTGATGCAGGGACCTGGGGCAGGCCCCCTGCATGGTGTATTTCACCCTACATGGTTAAATGGTGATCTCTAGTAGAAAAGGGAACGGTCACACAACCTTCCCCTGGCTGTGCAGAATGTGGTGTGATGTTCTGAAGGGGCCGGGACTTGCCCCCAGAGCTAACCAGCAGCACCCAGCGGCGGTGGCCCAGCTTTGCTGAGTGCAGCCAGCACAAGGGGCCAGGAGCTTGGCACTCTACTGATGAATCAATGATTTGTTGGTAAAACAGAGTCGTCCCCCCCCACACACACACAAGCAGGGGCAAGGAAGTTACACCGGGGACGGGTCTGGCCAGTGGGGCTGCTTGTATGAACATGGCCAAGGAGATTTGTTCTTCAGCAAGGAGGGGGAACTTTACTCCCTACTTCGCAGCTAAGACAGGGCTCTCCGCTCTCCTGTGCTCGGTTCGCCCGAGGGGCCCCCACTGGCGCCTGCGGAGAGCGGGCAGGACCGGATCGATTAGCCCGGGCCCGGCTCGGGGGTTCTTCTGCCTCCACCCGCAGGAAATCGGCACCGACTCCCAGGCGCTCTCCCGGGGGCGGGGGGCAAAGGGGCTGCGGGGAGAGCAGCACGGGGCGAACCCCGGGAGCCCGGCCGGGGCTGAAGGGCTCGGATCCCTGCGGAACCTCAATCCCCCATTGTCACCTCGGCTTGGAACCCCGAGCGCGGCTGAGTCCCCGCTCGCCCCGCGCTGCAGCCCGCGCCCCCGGAGCCCCTTTGCCTGGCAGGGGCTTTTCCCTTCGGTTACAGCCACAGCCGCGCACCGAGCCGCCGCGGCCGGGTCCCTCCTGCACCTGCCGCGCGCCGGGCCGGGATCCGGCCGGCTGCGGGGCTCGGCGCCGGTTTCAGCCCGGTGCAAACCCGCGACCCGGCCCCCTGGCCCGGCCCGGCCCCGCACCCTGCCCCGGCCCCGGCCCGCACCCTGCCCCGGCCCCCTGCCCCGGCCCGGCCCCGCACCCTGCCCCGGCCCCGGCCCGACCACCTGCCCCGGCCCCGGCCCGACCACCTGCCCCGGCCCCGGCCCCGCACCCTGCCCCGGCCCCGGCCCCGCACCCTGCCCCGGCCCCGGCCCCGCACCCTGCCCCGGCCCGGCCCGCACCCTGCCCCGGCCCGGCCCGCACCCTGCCCCGGCCCGGCCCCGCACCCTGCCCCGGCCCGGCCCGCACCCTGCCCCGGCCCCCTGGCCCGGCCCGGCCCGCACCCTGCCCCGGCCCGGCCCGCACTCACTTGCTCGCACCAGGCAGAGGTCGCAGCTGAAGAGCACCAGCACGGCCGAGTTGAGGCAGGCGGGGAAGGGGCCCATGGCCCCGCGCAGGGGCAGCCCGCTGGGGCCGCGGGAACCCCGGGCTCCGTGTCCGCCGCGGCGGGATCGGCCCCTGCCCCGGTGCGCAGGGACGGGGGCGCGGCCGGGGCATCAGCCGCACAGGGGGGCGGCCCCGCCGGGACAGGGGCGCGGGGCTCCCCGCGGCGGCTGCCCGGGGGCTCCCCGCCGGCGCCCCGCACGGGAGCCCGGCGCAGCGATGGCAGCGAGCCGGGGGGCAGCCGCGCTCTGCTCCATCAATGCCCGGGCCCAGGGGAGCCGGGCGGGCGGCGGGGCGCAGCGGGGCCGGGGCAGGACGCGGCTGGCACCAGCCCGAGCGCAGCGCGCAGGCTGGAGACAGGCGGCCCGGCGGGGCCAGCACCACAGACAGCTCCGCCCAGGCCCCGCCCGGCGCCGGGCGGCTCCTCTTCCCCGAGTGCCCCCCCCCCCCCCCAGCGCCGGGCGCCTCCTCCCCCAGACCCCCCCCCAGCGCCGGGCGGCTCCTCCCCCAGGGCCCCCCCGGCGCCGGGCGGCTCCTCTTCCCCGAGTGCCCCCCCCCCCCAGCGCCGGGCGGCTCCTCCCCCAGGGCCCCCCCAACGTTGGGCGGCTCCTCCCCCAGCCCCCTCCCCCCCCCCCAGCGCCGGGCGGCTCCTCTTCCCCGAGTGCCCCCCCCCCCCCCAGCGCCGGGCGCCTCCTCCCCCAGACCCCCCCCCCAGCGCCGGGCGGCTCCTCCCCCAGGGCCCCCCCAGCGCCGGGCGGCTCCTCCCCCAGGGCCCCCCCAACGTTGGGCGGCTCCTCCCCCAGCCCCCCCCCCCCAGCGCCGGGCGCCTCCTCCCCCAGGGCCCCCCCAGCGCCGGGCGCCTCCTCCCCCAGGGCCCCCCCAGCGCCGGGCGCCTCCTCCCCCAGGGCCCCCCCAGCGCTGGGCGGCTCCTCCCCCAGGGCCCCCCCCCCCAGCGCCGGGCGGCTCCTCTTCCCCGAGTGCCCCCCCTCTCCCAGCGCCGGGCGGCTCCTCCCCCAGGGCCCCCCCAGCGCCGGGCGGCTCCTCCCCCAGGGCCCCCCCAGCTTTGGGCTGCTCCTCCCCAGCGCCGGACGGCTCCTCCCCCAGCCCCCCCCACCAGCGCCGGGCGGCTTCTCCCCCAGGGCCCCCTCCCCAATAACCATCCCCCAGTGCTGGGTGGTTCACCTGCCCCAGCCCCCCCAGCGCCGGGTGGCTCCTCCCCAGCGCCCTCCAGGTCCCCTCCAGTGCCCCCAGCGCCAGGCAGCTCCCCCTCCAGTGCCCCTTGTACTAGGCGGCTCCCACTGCAGTGGCCCCCCGGTTCTGGGCAACTCTCCATCCCCAGTACCCTCGCGCAATGACATGCCGGTGCACTCGCTGCACCTCGCACGGTGCCACCCTTTACCTGCCTGTGGCGGGGGTCACCCCACTCCTGCCCCGAAGGGCATAAACCAGCCCTGGGAGAGGGCTATGGCAAGGGAAAAGCGGGGCTGGTTGGGAAAACAGCCCCAGCTGTAGCCACTGCAATCAGGGCCCAGCTGGCCCTTATAGGGGGTGGGGGGCAGAAGGAGACAGACTCTCTCTAGCTTTGTGGAGAGAGGAGGGCCTGGCTGCCTGGGAAGCTGAGGAGGTACCTAAGGTGGAGCAGGGCTGGGGAAGGGCAGAGGGAGCTGGGGAACTCCAAGCTAACAAAGCCCCCCCAGGCTGAGTTAAGGGCCCACAAAAGGGTACTAGGGCGGCAGAGGCAGATGGTCCGACCCCCACTTGCCCATGATGAGTGGTGCAGACTGCAGTCTGTCCCAGTGAGCGGGGGCTAGATCATGACTGGAAGTAGCCACTGAGGTGAGGTGGGGAGAGAGGGTTGGGGGTTCCCCTGGGTGGGGAGACCTAGATTGGGGGACACCACCAGGGGCAGAACCCTGATCTAGAAGGGCACCGGGGTCTGGGAGGGACATGGGGGCCAGCGGCAGGTGAGACACCGGCCTGTAGAGGGCGATCTGGAGGCTGGAGAGCTAATTCCCTGGACAACCAGCAGGAGGTGCTGCGCAGGTGAGTTGTGACCCTGAGAACCTGCCTCACACAGTGACACACTCGCATGGTGGCACACTCACCCCACCTTACACCCTGGTGTGCTTGTGTCATGGAGTGTGGGGGAGTCAGCGCCTGCACCCCCCTTCCCCGGATTCACTGGGAGTCTCAGCCAGCCAGTAGAACAGAAGGTTTATTAGAGATGCCAGGAACACAGTCCAACCAGAGCTTGTCAGTACAACCAGGACCCCTCAGCCGGGCCCTTCTGGGGGGCAGGGAGCTTAGACCCCAGCCTGGGGCTCCCTGCATTTCACCCCACAGCTCCAAACGGCGGGGGGGGGGGGGCAGGGAGGCCAGACCCTGTCTGCCCTTTTTCCCTCTTCCCCAGCCAGCTCCAAACTGAAACTCTCCAGCCCCTCCTTTCCCTTTGTCTCCTTCCCGGGGCCAGGACATCACCTGATCCCTTTGTTCGAACACCTTTAGCTCTCACCTTTGCAGGAGAGGGGCCGGGGCCATCAGTTGCTAAGAGACAGAGTGTCAGCCATTCTCTGTGTCCAGGCCCCTCTGTAACACTCATGCACCCTTGTCCCACCACCTAGATACTCAAGCACTACATAGGGAAACCGAGGCACCCACACAGTACTCAGGGAAAACATTAACAACAGTCCTAGTTCGTCACAGCTTGCACGATGGCGCACGCTCCCCACCTGGCACAGTGACACACTCGCATGGTGGCACACTCTTCCCCGCCTTGCACAGTAGCACACTCACATGGTGAAGGTCTCCCCACTTCATGCAGTTCCCCCCCCCACACCCCTGCTTGGCACAGTGACATGCTCCCATAGTAACACACTCCTGCATGGTTGTGTTCATGCTGTGACATGCCCTCCCTGCCTGACACGGGGATGGTTGCTCTGCTGGTGCATTTCCCCCATCGCCGGTGATGGTTCTCTCTGGGTCTCCTGGCCATGCTCCTCCCCGGCTCTCGCTGGCTGTCACACAGTAGCGCTCCTGGAGTTACATGTCCTTGCAGATATGAACTTGTCCCTGGGCTGGTTCTGAGGTTTGGGAAAAGCAGCCCCCCCCCCCCCCCCCCCAGGCCATGGTGTGACTGATGGGGGGGATTTGCAGGCTGGGGTGAAATTCACACTGTGCAGAGGGACAGCTCAGAGCACAAAGGTTCCAGTGAGATTTCCGAGGCCTACACAGGGTGTGCTGCAAGCCCAGGGCTGAGAGCCCCCAGCTGGCTAGGTTCAGACCTTGGCAGAGCTGGGGAAGTGGGTAACTCCTCCCCTGGCTCTGTGAGCTCGGCTGCAGAGTCCCTCCATGCCCATGTGCAGCATCTTCACCTGCTGAGTTGGATGTGGCCTTGCTCTCTGTATGCACTCCTATGCACCCCATTGGTTTCTCAGGGCGGCCAGCACATCTCAAGGCCCCCGGGAGGAACCGTCCAGGCTTTGAAATGACTCATCCAAACATTGCCCTCCCCAAGTCCTGTGTTTCCAGGTTCGGGGCCACACTGCCCCTCCCCCTGTAGCGGGAATGTCACTCACACACTGCTCCCCCTCTTCCAATCTCCAGGCCCCCCAAACCTGTAACAAACCAACCCCACACTCCTCAGATAGAGATATCTCCCCCAGAAAGAGGTGCCAGCGACTGCCCTGGCTAGCATGGTGGTTTACAGTGACGTAGCCCGGTTCTAACACCGGGGGAGCGAACACAAAAAAAGGCACCACCCCGACTCTCAGCCTGCTCCCAGCCTGGGTGAAAGAACCCAGGCCAGCAGCGAGCTGAGACACCCTGGCTGGCAGGAGCCCGCGGTGGTAATCCCAATGTGGGGCTGGCTGAGCAGATGAGCCATCTGCTCAGCCCGCCTCATGCCATGTACACAGATGATGTTTCTACTACATTTGTGGGAGATTCTGCTTGCCTAGAAGAAAATGACACCACTCAAAAAGTATTTGAAGGTACCTGTATTAGAATGTCGGCGTTTTTTTGTCGCCTTGCACCTCCACTCCATCTCCAGTGTCACTGCCACCCTTTCAGAAATGAAAAAGGCACCACTTTTGGAAAATGTGCTCGGGGGAGTGGCCGCTCCCGCCAGCTACGCTACTGTGGTTTACAGTGGGCGCAGATTCTGTGGTGATGGTGGCCATAGACAGACTGACTCTGGGCCAGAGTTAGCCCTATGCCATTTGAGGCTGGAGAAATGGCTCCTTCACCTCTCTGTAGCCAGCACAGGCAGGTAACAGCTGGGCTACCCATACAGATTGTCTGCCCAGGGTCCAAGCTGCACAGTGTGTAGACCCAGGGCCGGCTCTAGGTTTTTTGCCGCCCCAAGCAAAAACAATTTTGGCTGCCCCCCACCCCAGCCCTGGACTCCCCCCCGCACCTCCCTGCTGCCCCAGCCCTGGTCTTCCCCCCACCCCTTGCCACCCCAGCCCTGGGCTCTCACCCCCTGCCCCCGCACACTTCTGCTGCCCCAGCCCTGGGTTCTCCCACCCCAACTGCACCCTCCTGCCGCCCCAGCCCTGGGTCACTGGTAACTCGGTCCCAGGACAGGTCATTCAGTAGGAATTTTGGATGTGCACAGAACGCAGACAGGATTGGTTCCCATATGGTTACAGAACTGCAGTAAAGTGGAACAATTTTCAGCTTGTGTGTTTGAAGGATATCTGAATGCATATTATAAGACTGTCATACATTAATGAGGAAAAGTTGAGGTGCCTTTATTTTTTTGTTCCACTCTGTTTCTATGGGGACTTTGACAATGCAATATCACTGTCTTCCTTTTAAACAAATAGAACAAGAACAAAAAACAAAAAAAGACAATGGCTGTTTCAAAATAGCAATTCCCATCCTAATAACCACTGGGAAGCATTTCTTGCTCAATTGTATCCTACTTTTTCTACAGCAAGTTACAGTGGATCAGTATATTTGCTTTGGGAGAAATGAGCTTACAAGAAGTGGAAGATTGGACAAGTGACCAGGGAGGAGTATATAAATATTGTTCAGGCATGCAGGAGTGAAATTAGGAAGGCCAAATCACACTTGGAGTTGCAGCTAGCCGGAGATGTTAGGAGTAACAAGAAGGGTTTCTTGAGGTATGTGAGCAACAAGAAGAAAGTCAAGGAAAGTGTGGGCCCCTTGCTGAGTGAGGGAGGGAACCTAGTGACAGAGGATGTGGAGAAAGCTAGTGTACTCAATGCTTTTTTTGCCTCTGTCTTCACAGACAAGGTCAGCTCCCAGGCGGCTGCACTCCGCAGCACGGTATGGGGAGGAGGTGACCAGCCCTCTGTGGAGAAAGAAGTAGTTCGGGACTATTTAGAAAAGCTGGACGAACACAAGTCCATGGGGCCGGATGCACTGCATCCGAGGGTGCTAAAGGAGTTGGCCGATGTGATTGCAGAGCCATTGGCCATTATCTTTGACAAATCATGGCAATCGGGGGAGGTCCCGGATGACTGGAAAAAAGCTAATGTAGTGCCCATCTTTAAAAAAGGGAAGAAGGAAGATCCGGGGAACTACAGGCCAGTCAGTCTCACCTCAGTCCCTGGAAAAATCATGGAACAGGTCCTCAAGGAATCAATTCTGAACCACTTAAAGGAGGGGAAAGTGATCAGGAACAGTCAGCATGGATTCACCAAGGGCAAGTCATGCCTGACTAACCTAATTGCCTTCTATGATGACATAACTGGCTCTGTGGATGAGGGGAAAGCAGTGGATGTGCTATTTCTTGACTTTAGCAAAGCTTTTGATACAGTCTCCCACAGTGTTCTTGCCAGCAAGTTAAGGAAGTATGGGCTGGATGAATGGACGGTAAGGTGGATAGAAAACTGGCTGGATGGTCGTGCTCAACGGGTAGTGATCAATGGCTCCATGTCTAGTTGGCAGCCGGTATCAAGTGGAGTGCGCCAAGGGTCGGTGCTGGGGCCGGTTTTGTTCAATATCTTCATCAACGATCTGGAGGATGGTGTGGACTGCACCCTTAGCAAGTTTGCAGATGACACTAAACTGGGAGGAGTGGTTGATACGCTGGAGGGTAGGGACAGGATACAGAGGGACCTAGACAAATTAGAGGATTGGGCCAAAAGAAATCTGATGAGGTTCAACAAGGACAAGTGCAGAGTCCTGCACTTAGGACGGAAGAATCCCATGCACTGCTACAGACTAGGGACCGAATGGCTGGGCAGCGGTTCTGCAGAAAAGGACCTAGGGGTTACGGTGGATGAAAAGCTGAATATGAGTCAACAGTGTGCCCTTGTTGCCAAGAAGGCTAACGGCATTTTGGGCTGTATAAGTAGGGGCATTTCCAGCAGATCAAGGGACGTGATTATTCCCCTCTATTCGGCACTGGTGAGGCCTCATTTGGAGTACTGTGTCCAGTTTTGGGCCCCACGCTACAAGAAGGATGTGGATAAATTGGAAAGAGTCCAACGGAGGGCAACAAAAATGATTAGGGGGCTGGAGCACATGACTTATGAGGAGAGGCTGAGGGAACTGGGATTGTTTAGCCTGCAGAAGAGAAGAATGAGGGGGGATTTGATAGCTGCTTTCAACTACCTGAAAGGGGGTTCCAAAGAGGATGGATGTAGACTGTTCTCAGTGGTAGAAGATGACAGAACAAGGAGTAATGGTCTCAAGTTGCAGAGGGGGAGGTTTAGGTTGGATATTAGGAAAACCTTTTTCACTAGTAGGGTGGTGAAGCACTGGAATGGGTTACCTAGGGAGGTGGTGGAATCTCCTTCCTTAGAGGTTTTTAAGGTCAGGCTTGACAAAGCCCTGGCTGGGATGATCTAATTGGGTTTGGTCCTGCTTTGAGCAGGGGGTTGGACTAGATGACCTCCTGAGGTCCCTTCCAACCCTGAGATTCTATGATTCTATGAAGTAACAGCTGCCCAAAATGAGCTTGGGCACTCCCGAATTTTGAGGGTGTTCAAGTCTGGAAGGCAGGTGCTAGATTCCCTTTCGGAGTATTAGCTAAATCTGGAAAGGAAAAGTCAATTTCTGCTTCCATGGCTCAGAAGTGGAAATCCTCCTACGTGCTTTACAGTATCTAAAGCTGCCCAGGTTCTCTAGTAGAGCCTCCCCTCCCTTACTTTTCATTTTAAATTCTAGTGGGATCCACCTCCCTCCCTTGCTAGGCTTCAGATAGAGAGGTGCACTGTCCATTCCGTCCACCCAATTCTTTCTTTGGGGGCTGCAAGGTGAGGTCACACCAGTGGTGTGTCCTCTTTTAAAAAAAAAAAAGTTAAAATATGGTATCCCTACCGTTCAGCAGCCAGCTTTCCATTCACACAGCAAGCTACAGCGTGTCTCAGCTATCTCACTCCCTCCCCCTCCCTTTCTTGTTGATAGCGGCCAAGGGACTGCTGGGAAATGTAGTTCTTTCCCTGCTCCAGGGCTGACTCTATAGGCAGGGAGCTAACCAAGGAACTACAGCTCCCAGGGCTCCTGGCCGCCCCTGCAAATTCGCCGCCCCAAGCAAATGCTTGTTTTGCTGGTGCCTAGAGCCAGCCCTGTGTAGACTAGGCCTGCAGGGGGCCTTCCCACAACTTGCCCTGCACAGTCATCTCTGCAAAGGGGGATACACGGACTACCCCACACTCCAGGGAGCAGGGCTAGCTAGAGCAAAGCGAGCTCGGATGCAGCTACACATGTGGTACAGGGCGGGGAAAGTGGACGCTGGCTCCTTTGGGCATTTCTCCCTGTGGAAAGGAGACACATGCAAATCTTTGGTGTTTCAGCTCCTTAGGAATCCCTGCCTGCACTGGTGGGTTCTCATCCTGGGAGAACGCTGGCTCCTGGCCAAAGAGTCTCCTTTGCCTCGTCTTTTCTGCTCATCTCTCCATTGAAACAAACACAGGCCCAGCCAGCCCTACATCATGCATTCTGAACAAAGCGCTTCATTACTACAGCACATAGAGACTGCTCCGTCCTCGCTGCAGCCTCCTCGGATGGCTTAGCAGCGCCAGAGCCTGATCTCTGCACGGCGGGGGTGTGGCTCAAACTCTGCGCTATCAGTATTTACAGTTAGCCATTCAGCATGAGCGTTAATTGTGCTGGGCGTACCACCGTGCTGCTCCCTCTCCCTTAGCTCCTGAGGGAGGAGTGCGATACCATGAGCCGCTGGGCAGTCTGCTTGGCCTGGTGCCAGTGGATCCATACGCTGAGACCGGGGGAGGGGAGGAGTAGTTAGGTGGTCACAAATTTTTAAATGGGCAACGAGGAATTTTCTCCTCTTGGAAAGTCCCCCGCGCAGGATGCAGCCAGAGCAGAAAATGAGCCAGAAGCTGGAGCTCTGGATGTTAACTGTTGATTGGTGCTCACAGACCTCAGAGGTGCTGCACAGAGAATGGCCTGGGGAGATTTGTGCTCAGTGAACATGCCAGACGCATGGGTTAGAACCAACACCCAGCAGGCAGCGGCATGAGGACGGCTGAGCACAGACACTCCTCTTAGCAAAGAACCTGGCTGGGGGGATTCATCCTTTCCCTTCTGTCTTGCAGAGCACGCTCCTTCTGTCTAGGGGAGGGATGCGGGTCAGAGGAGGGGAGGCCTCCCTGCACAAAGCTCCACTGATGGGTGGGCCAGTGGAGACCAGCTGCCTGCGTTTCGACCCCCCGATGTCTGAGCCTGCTCAGGGCAGGTCTAGCTGACTTACGGAATGACTGCCATTAAAAACCCACAAGTGGCCCATGCCAGCTGACTTGGGCTCACAGGGCTCGGGCTAAGGGGCTGCAGCCGAGCTCTGAGACCCTCCCCTCTCGCAGGGTCCTGGAGCCCGGCCTCCAGCCTGAGCCTGAATGTCTACATTGCCGTTAAATGGCCCTTAGCCCGAGCCCTGCGAGCCTGAGCCAGCCACGAGTGTCTAATCACAGCGCAGACACACCCACATGTGGCTGGAGCTTGTCTGTGCCGTGGCTCCCACCAGAGCAAGCAGGAGTGGAGCTGCAATGCAGAGATTTCCTTCAGGCTGCCAGTGCAGAGAGCCTCCCCTAGCACTGGTCATGTGAGACCATTCCCTAGATTCCCCAGCGCTTTAGCCACGTGTAAGTGCTTTAAGCCTCCCCTGCCTCTCTAGGATCAGTGCGCTGCAGGCTTAGATTTCACTGCACCTCTCAGCTCTTCTCGAACAAGCAATGCATGTGACAAACGGCCACACCTGGGGTTTGTTGCACATGGCACCATTATTCACAGACTAATGCCTTTTCTAAGCATGTTTTAAGTGATAAGATAAGGCACGTCCACCTTACCACGTTTCTCTGACTGTATAAATATCTGTTCACTGTATGTTCCATTCCATGTGTAAGCGGGGGAATAGTCCTGCTATTGTGGGGAACTTTCCTCGTCTCTGCACTACCCCGGTGAAATGGGCTAGCGGAAGGATCTCAGTCCTTGCTCCCACCTCCTTTACCCCAGAGGCCTCCCTGCCCTCAAGGACCCCCTTGCACTCTCCTGTCTGGCAGAGTCCTCGTAACCCCAACAAGGCTGGGCCCAGGATTCCTGGGGGGCTCGACCCCCAACCTTGCTGTGGTCACCTAGGTCAGGGGCTAGGGTGTCCCCACTCCGGGGTGTACTCTCTAAACAGGATGCTTCCCTGACCCACTGATCACTGCATACAATTCAAAGCAAATGCAAATTATTTAATTAACAATTAATTTTTTAACAGGAATAAGGAAAAATGGGAAAGGCTAATGAAAACACATCACCCCGCTCTGTGGCAGGGAGCATCACAACAGTGTCTCTGCAATGTCAGGGCAGTTCAGTCTGTTCCTGTGTAAGTCCCAGGCTCCTTCTCAGGCCCTGGCTGTGCTGCAGGGACGCTGCGGGTTGGATACTTGCTCCGGCGGTGGCCACACGCTCGCAGGCTCTGGGGGGCAGGACCCTCTTCCCAGCGTCGCCCCCGCCCCGTCGGGGTTTAGATCCCCTGCAAGTCTGGCCTGCAGGGCCTCTTGGCTGAGGCGTCTCCCTGTGCTGGGCCCACTGCCCAGGGTCCCCCTCGCTCTCCCCAGCTGCTCACCGCACCCGGCTCCGGACTGCTCCAGCCCCAGCCCCACCGCTCTGCTCCAGCTCCTCTGCCTCAGCACGGCTGCTGCTGCTGCTCTGCCTCCAGCCCCCTGGGCTGCTGCAGCTTCTCCCCCCAGGGCAGGTCTGTCTCCCTGGGCTGCAGCTCTGCTCCCAGGGCAGGTCTGTGTCTCTGGGCTGCTTTTCTGGCCCCTCTGGATCTGGCCCAGCCCAGCTCTGGCCTCTCCTCAGCTCAGCCCCACTCTCTCTGACTCAGGCAACTGCAGCTCCCACGGAGGACGGGATCCACCCTGACCTCCTGACTCCCTGATTCGCCTGCCCACCCTGTCAATCAGGCTGACCTGGAGCATTGGCCTCTCCCCATTGCCCCTGGGGACTGTCAGTCCCATCAACCCGCCCCCTTTTGGTACTGGGAGCTCTGAATGTTAGTAAGGGGATAACAGTCCCCTTACACATGCATCCGATGAAGTGGGTTCTAACCCACGAAAGCTTATGCTGAAATAAATTGGTTAGTCTCTAAGGTGCCACAGGTTTTTCTTTCTTATTTTCTTTCTGCTGACACAGACTAACACGGCTACTACACTGTAGCCTGTTTTAAGTGTGTTTCCTCTGTGTGTGGGTTAAATAAGCTTGTGCTGCAATCTGCTACGGGGGTGTTCTGGGAGGAGGACCACCCAGGCTATCTGGGAACAGAGTCTTGGGAGAGGGACCCTGCCTGGGCTTCTTGTAGGGTGTCTGGGGAAGGTGGTTTCAGTCATTATTGGTAGATTATAAGGCCAGAAAGGACCACTGTGATCATCTAGTCTGACCTGTATAACTTCCCTGAATCAATTTCTGTTGAATTGTTGGAATCTGAACAGCTGGTCGGAGGAAGAGATGGGGAGATATCTGGCCACAAGCCTGACTGGTGATGCCCAGCCATTTCTTGTCTAAATTAATGCGGACGAGTGTCGCAGTTACCAGACTCTGAGTGGGGCCCTTGTTCTCAGGTTCAGGTGCAGAAGCAGTGAGAGGTGGCTGCACCCAGCTCCAGGAACCAAGGGCTGAGACGTTCCCACATTTTGCTGGTGCAGGTGGTTTATCAGATTGCTGCTGGAGCAGTTTGGCAGGGCTGGAGAATTCAGCTCATAGACTCATAGACTTTAAGGTCAGAAGGGACCATTATGATCATCTAGTCTGACCTCCTGCACAATGCAGGCCACAGAATCTCACCCACCCACTCCTGGAATAATCCTCTCACCTATGTCTCAGCTATTGAAGTCCTCAAATCATGGTTTAAAGACTTCAAGATGCAGACAATCCTCCAGTAAGTGACCCGTGCCCCATGCTGCAGAGGAAGGCAAAAAACCTCCAGGGCCTCTGCCAATCTACCCTGGAGGAAAATTCCTTCCCGACCCCAAATATGGTGATCAGCTGAACCCTGAGCATGTGGGCAAGACTCACCAGCCAGACACCCAGGAAAAAGTTCTCTGTAGTAACTTCTAACATCCCATCATTGACCATTGGTCCTATTTACCACTGATGGCAATTAATTGACCTTTGACTAAGATCATGTTATCCCATCAAACCATCCCCTCCATAAACGTATCTAGCTTAATCTTGAAGCCAGATAGGTCTTTTGCCCCCACTGCTTCCCTTGGAAGGCTGTTCCAGAACTTCACTCCTCTGATGGTTAGAAACCTTCGTCTAATTTCAAGTCTAAACTTCCTGATGGCCAGTTTAGATCCATTTGTTCTTGTGTCCACATTGGTACTGAGCTGAAATAATTCCTCTCCCTCCCTGGTATTTATCCCTCTGATATATTTAAAGAGAGCAAGCATATCTCCCCTCAGCCTTCTTTTGGTTAAGGTAAACAAACCAAGCTCCTTGAGTCTCCTTTCATACGACAGGTTTTCCATTCCTCGGATCATCCTAGCGGCCCTTCTCTGTACCTGTTCCAGTTTGAATTCATCCTTCTTAAACATGGGAGACCAGAACTGCACACAGTATTCCAAATGAGGTCTTACCAATGCCTTGTATAACGGTACTAACACCTCCTTATCTCTACTAGAAATACCTCGCCTAATGCATCCCAAGACCGCATTAGCTTTTTTCACAGCCACATCACATTGGCGACTCATAGTCATCCTGTGATCAACCAGGACTCCGAGGTCCTTCTCCTCTTCCGTTACTTCCAACTGATGCGTCCCCAGCTTATAACTAAAATTCTTGTTATTAATCCCTAAATGCATAACCTTACACTTCTCACTATTAAATTTCATCCTATTACTATTACTCCAGTTTACAAGGTCATCCAGATCTTCCTGTAGGATATCCCAATCCTTTTCTGAATTGGCAATACCTCCCAACTTTGTGTCATCTGCAAACTTTATTAGCACACTCCCACTTTTGGTTCTGAGGTCAGTAATAAAAAGATTAAATAAAATTGGTCCCAAAACTGAACCTTGAGGAACTCCACTAGTAACCTCCCTCCAACCTGACAGTTCACCTTTCAGTATGACCCGCTGTAGTCTCCCCTTTAACCAGTTCCTTATCCACCTCTCAGTTTTCATATTGATCCCCATCTTTTCCAGTTTAACCAATAATTCCTCATGTGTTACTGTATCAAATGCCTTACTGAAATCGAGGTAGATTAGATCCACTGCGTTTCCTTTATCTAAAAAATCTGTTACTTTCTCAAAGAAGGAGATCAAGTTGGTTTGGCACGATCTACCTTTTGTAAAACCATGTTGTAATTTGTCCCAATTGCCATTGACCTCAAGGTCCTTAACTACTTTCTCCTTCAAAATTTTTTCCAAGACCTTGCATACTACAGATATCAAACTAACAGGCAGGTAGTTACCCGGGTCACTTTTTTTCCCTTTCTTAAAAATAGGAACTATATTAGCTATTCTCCAGTCAAATGGTACAACCCCTGAGTTTAGAGATTCATTAAACATTTTTGCTAATGGGCTTGCAATTTCATGTGCCAGTTCCTTTAATATTCTTGGATGAAGATTATCTGGGCCTCCTGATTTACTCTCATTAAGCTGTTCAAGTTTGGCTTCTACCTCGGATATGGTAATATCTACTCCCACATCCTTATTCCCATTTGTCATGCTGCCACTATTCCTAAGCTCCTCATTAGCCTCATTAAAGACTGAGGCAAAGTATTTGTTTAGATATTGGGCCATGCCTAGATTATCCTTAACCTCCACTCCATCCTCAGTGTTTATCGGTCCCACTTCTTCTTTCTTTGTTTTCTTCCTATTTATATGGCTATAAAACCTTTTACTATTGGTTTTAATTCCCTTTGCAAGGTCCAATTCTACATGCCTTTTAGCCTGTCTCACTTTATCCCTACATGCTCTGACCTCAATAAGGTAGGTTTCTTTGCTGATCCCTCCCATCTTCCACTTCTTGTATGCTTTCTGTTTTTTCTTAATCACCTCTCTGAGATGCTTGCTCATCCAGCTTGGTCTAAAACCCCTGCCTATGAATTGTTTCCCCTTTCTTGGGATACAGGCTTCTGATAGCTTCTGTAACTTTAACTTGAAATAATCCCAGGCCTCCTCCGACTTTAGGTCCATAAATTCTTTAGTCCAATCCACTTCCCTAACTAATTTCCCTAATTTATTAAAGTTAGCCCTTTTGAAATCAAAAACCCTAGTCTCAGATTGATTTTTGTTTATCCTTCCATTTAGTTTGAACTGAATTAGCTCATGATCACTCGAGCCAAGGTTGTCCCCTACAACCATTTCTTCAATGAGGTCCTCACTACTCACCAAAACCAAATCTAAAATGGTATCCCCCCTTGTTGGTTCAGCAACTACTTGATGAAGGAATTCATCAGCTATCACATCTAGGAAAATCTGAGCCCTATTATTATTACTAGCACTTGTTCTCCAATCTATATCTGGGAAGTTGAAGTCTCCCATGATCACACAGTTCCCATTAGTATTTACTTCCTTAAAAACATTAAAGAGGTCTCTATCCATATCCAAATTAGATCCCGGTGGTCTATAGCATACCCCAAGCACTATCCCAGGGGAGGCTCTAGTAGTTTTCTTCACCAATGTGATTTTTGCCCAGACAGACTCTGTCTTATCCGTTCCATCACTTTTTATTTCTTTACAGTCTACCTCATCATTGATATACAATGCTACTCCCCCACCTTTACCTTTATTTCTGTCTTTCCTAAACAGCACATACCCTTCAATACCTGTACTCCAGTCATGACTACTATTCCACCATGTTTCGGTTATTCCTATGATATCTGGTTTCACTTCCTGGACCAGTAGCTCTAATTCCTCCATTTTGTTACCTAGGCTCCTCGCATTGGTGTACAAACATCTTAATTTTTGCTGTTTGGCCTCACTCACATTCTTTACCCAATTTGGTATGGACATTGTACTGCCAGTATGACCTATATGACTAGTATCCACTCTGCCCTTCCTCCTTATGTCCATTCTCCTACCCCCGGCTATATCCTCTCTTACTTTGTTGTCTTCCCTCTCAATGTTAAAATCCGGCATGGAGATTACCTGGACATCTCCCAACCGTCTCCCCCAAATTCCTAGTTTAAAGCTCTCTTGATCAGTTGTTCCAGCCTCCATCCTAGAGGTCTATTTCCTTCCCTACTCAGGTGAAGTCCATCCCTAGAGAACAGTCCTCTGTCCATGAAGTTACTAGATCACAGGCCCTGGTTCTCATGGGTGACTTTAATCACCCCGATATCTGCTGGGAGAGCAATACAGCGGTCCACAGACAATCCAGGAAGTTTTTGGAAAGTGTAGGGGACAATTTCCTGGTGCAAGTGCTGGAGGAACCAACTAGGGGAAAAGCTCTTCTTGACCTGCTGCTCACAAACAGGGAGGAAATAGTAGAGGAAGCAATAGTGGATGGGAACCTGGGAGGCAGTGACCATGAGATGGTTGAGTTCAGGATCCTGACACAAGGAAGAAAGGAGAGCAGTAGAACAGAGACCCTGGACTTCAGAAAAGCAGACTTTGACTCCCTCAGGGAACTGATGGGCAAGGTCCCCTGGGAGAATAACATGAGGGGGAAAGGAGTCGAGGAAAGCTGGCTGTATTTTAAAGAATCCTTATTGAGGTTGCAGGAACAAACCATCCCGATGTGTAGGAAGAAAAGCAAATATGGCAGGCAACCAGCTTGGCTTAACAGTGAAATCCTTGCTCGTCTTAAACACAAAAAAGCAGCTTACAAGAAGTGGAAGATTGGACAAATGACCAGGGAGGAGTATATAAATATTGTTCAGGCATGCAGGAGTGAAATTAGGAAGGCCAAATCACACTTGGAGTTGCAGCTAGCCGGAGATGTTAGGAGTAACAAGAAGGGTTTCTTCAGGTATGTGAGCAACAAGAAGAAAGTCAAGGAAAGTGTGGGCCCCTTGCTGAATGAGGGAGGGAACCTAGTGACAGAGGATGTGGAGAAAGCTAGTGTACTCAATGCTTTTTTTGCCTCTGTCTTCACAGACAAGGTCAGCTCCCAGGCGGCTGCACTCCGCAGCACGGTATGGGGAGGAGGTGACCAGCCCTCTGTGGAGAAAGAAGTAGTTCGGGACTATTTAGAAAAGCTGGATGAGCACAAGTCCATGGGGCCGGATGCACTGCATCCAAGGGTGCTAAAGGAGTTGGCCAATGTGATTGCAGAGCCATTGGCCATTATCTTTGACAAATCATGGCAATCGGGGGAGGTCCCGGATGACTGGAAAAAAGCTAATGTAGTGCCCATCTTTAAAAAAGGGAAGAAGGAAGATCCGGGGAACTACAGGCCAGTCAGTCTCACCTCAGTCCCTGGAAAAATCATGGAACAGGTCCTCAAGGAATCAATTCTGAACCACTTAAAGGAGGGGAAAGTGATCAGGAACAGTCAGCATGGATTCACCAAGGGCAAGTCATGCCTGACTAACCTAATTGCCTTCTATGATGAGATAACTGGCTCTGTGGATGAGGGGAAAGCAGTGGATGTGCTATTTCTTGACTTTAGCAAAGCTTTTGATACAGTCTCCCACAGTGTTCTTGCCAGCAAGTTAAGGAAGTATGGGCTGGATGAATGGACGGTAAGATGGATAGAAAACTGGCTGGATGGTCGTGCTCAACGGGTAGTGATCAATGGCTCCATGTCTAGTTGGCAGCCGGTATCAAGTGGAGTGCCCCAAGGGTCGGTGCTGGGGCCGGTTTTGTTCAATATCTTCATCAACGATCTGGAGGATGGTGTGGACTGCACCCTTAGCAAGTTTGCAGATGACACTAAACTGGGAGGAGTGGTTGATACGCTGGAGGGTAGGGACAGGATACAGAGGGACCTAGACAAATTAGAGGATTGGGCCAAAAGAAATCTGATGAGGTTCAACAAGGACAAGTGCAGAGTCCTGCACTTAGGACGGAAGAATCCCATGCACTGCTACAGACTAGGGACCGAATGGCTGGGCAGCAGTTCTGCAGAAAAGGACCTAGGGGTTACGGTGGACGAAAAGCTGAATATGAGTCAACAGTGTGCCCTTGTTGCCAAGAAGGCTAACGGCATTTTGGGCTGTATAAGTAGGGGCATTTCCAGCAGATCAAGGGACGTGATTATTCCCCTCTATTCGGCACTGGTGAGGCCTCATTTGGAGTACTGTGTCCAGTTTTGGGCCCCACGCTACAAGAAGGATGTGGATAAATTGGAAAGAGTCCAACGGAGGGCAACAAAAATGATTAGGGGGCTGGAGCACATGACTTATGAGGAGAGGCTGAGGGAACTGGGATTGTTTAGCCTGCAGAAGAGAAGAATGAGGGGGGATTTGATAGCTGCTTTCAACTACCTGAAAGGGGGTTCCAAAGAGGATGGATGTAGACTGTTCTCAGTGGTAGAAGATGACAGAACAAGGAGTAATGGTCTCAAGTTGCAGAGGGGGAGGTTTAGGTTGGATATTAGGAAAACCTTTTTCACTAGTAGGGTGGTGAAGCACTGGAATGGGTTACCTAGGGAGGTGGTGGAATCTCCTTCCTTAGAGGTTTTTAAGGTCAGGCTTGACAAAGCCCTGGCTGGGATGATCTAATTGGGTTTGGTCCTGCTTTGAGCAGGGGGTTGGACTAGATGACCTCCTGAGGTCCCTTCCAACCCTGAGATTCTATGATTCTATGATTCTATGAATGCCTCCCAGTGGCCATACATCCCAAAGCCCTCCTTATAGCACCACTCCCTGAGCCATCTGTTGATCATCATAATCCTGTCACACCTTTGTTGCCCTTCTCTAGGAACAGGCAGAATCCCATTGAAGATCACCTGAGCCTCCATTTCCTTAAGCGTCTTCCCCAGCCTGGCATAGTCCCCCTTGATTCGTTCCAGTGAGAATCGAGCCGTGTCATTTGTTCCTACGTGAAGGATGATCAATGGATTCTTTCCCACTCCCTTTAGGATCCTCTTCAACCTCAGGTCCACATCCCGTATCTTAGCACCCGGTAGACAGCACACTCTTCTGTTCTCTGGATCAGTTCTGGTTACAGGCCTGTCTATTCTTCTCAGTAAGGAGTCCCCAATCACGTAGACCTGCCTTTTCCTGGTGACAGTGCGATTCTCCAGTCTATCCCCTGTTCCCTCTGGCTGCAAGTCCTTTCCATTCCTATTTTCCCTTGTAATCCTCCTCAACCCATCCTGTATCCTCCTGGGGCTCGTTTGGTGTTGTCTCCATCGACTCTTCCCCTTTTTCTATGGGACTAGCCGCTCTTCTCTTCTCCCTTGCCCTTCCACCTTCAGTGACCACCTGCTGTACCCCTTCTTCATTCTCCAACTCCGCAAACCTGTTCTTGAGCTCTATTTCTCCTTCACTGGCCCGTCTTTGCTTCTGCCTGCTTCTCTTAGTTACATGCTTCCACTGTCCATTTTCTTCACCCGGCAGTCCCCCCTCAGAGGCCTTTGATCCTGCTTCCATCTGCATGTCTGAGCTTTCCCCTTCAGCCACCTCGTGCCTTTGCTCCATCATCTGCTCGAACCCCCGTCTAAACTCAACCAGAGTTTCCACCTGCATCTCCAATCCTCGGATCTTTTCTTCCATCAGCTCTATCAGGCGGCACTTCATGCAGACAAAACTCTTATCAGGTACCCCCTCCAGAATCATATACATACCGCAGCTGCCACATCCAGTCATCCTCATTGTGTCCTCCACTGCTTGGCTCATGACCACTGCTGCCTCTATATCTGCCAGCCTTCTCACCTGAATCCTGTTAGTCGGGAAAACACAAAACAAACCACAACACCACCACCTACAGCAGAACAAACCCCAAACGAATCCCAAAATACAGACTCCCCTTAGCAACTCCCACTCAAACGCCCCTGTTTCCAGCTCTGTTTGCTGGCTCCTGTGCCGCTGCCTGATACAGGTACAGGTGAAGCTAAAGGGACTGAAATCCCTGGGGGAGGCCATATTAGCAGTCTTGGAAATAGAAAGAGTGCCCTGGTTGTAGGGTGACCAGATGTCCCGATTTTATAGGGACAGTCCCGATTTTTGGGTCTTTTTCTTATATAGGCTCCTATTACCCCCCACCCCCTGTCCCGATTCTTCACACTTGCTGTCTGGCCACCCTACCTGGTTGGGGCTGTGATACTGCCTGGGGCCCCGAAATGGGTTGCTGGGAGTGAGCCTGTGCAGGAGTGAGCAGAGGTGAAGGGGGACCAAAGCCCATGGCCGTGGCAGGCGGCCCCAGTCCCAGCAGGACAGATGTTTAGGGTGGCTACACCTGATGCCTTCAGGAAGCATGTGGGGGCACCTGGTTAGGGCCTAACCCAGCATTTGCAGAGAGGTGTCCATGACCCAGTTAGACTAACTCCTCAGCAGGGAGAGAAGCTCTGACTTTCAGGTGGGTGGTGTTGTGTCTGGAGTGTGGAGCATGCAGACAGCATCCAGCATTGTGGAGAGGCTGGCAGAAACAGCGACAGCTGGCTCAGACCCCAGCCGAGTGACATACCGGCTGGGTAAGTAGGAGTTTGGAGCAGCTTGCTGAGCATTGCCCCCCCAATGGCAGTGCTGTGGGAAAAGTAGAGAGAACCAGGGGTGTGGCATTATACCTGGCTCATGGGGCTGACACTAGATCCCCACCTAGGGCATGTCCACACTGCAGCTGGGAGCGAGTCTCCCGGTGTGAGTTGACAGACTCATGCTATGGGGCTCAAGCTAGAGTGCTAAAATAGCAGTGTGGACACTGTGGCTTGAGCTCTCAAGCCCACCCGTCCCCCCGGGTCTGTGCTCAGGTGGCTACCCTGAGTCATTGCTGGAGCTGCCAAGTCCACGTGACTATTTCTGGTGTGCTGGCTAGTGCAAGTCTGTGTCCCTAGGCTGGGACCTTGCTCCCAAGCGCTGTGTCGACATACCACAGGTGACCCAGCCTGGAGGCCTGGAAAATGAAGAGAGCAACCCAAGAATGTCATACCCACTAAGTGGGAGAAAGTATCAATGAAAGAATTGTGGTTCCCGAGGTAGTAGTTACAGCCTGTGCTCGTAGATTCTGAGGCTGGAAGGGAATATTACGAGCCAGGTGGCAGATGCAGAACAAGAAGACGACTCAAGGATTCCAAACCGAACACAGACAATTGTTGTAACTAATGGGCAGCCAGAAAACCAAGTTGTTTTGCATTTGGGTTCGGTAATTAGAAAACCAGCCTGATTTAGAGGGACTTAACAGACTGATCTGTACTGAACTTCAAAGATAATGTGAATGGTAGAAAAGTAGAACTTAAAGTGTGAGATGTAACAAGCACTCAGCCGGAAGTTTGTCTGAGCAACAAGGTTATTTCCTGTTGTGGTTGCATTGGACCTGACTTGTGCCTGCCTCCTGCACCCCACCCTGTTCCTGATTCCTGCTCAGCTCCTGCCTGACCCCTGCCTTTGCTCCTGTTCCCACCATGCTCTTGCTTCATGCTTGATCCTTGCCTCTTCTCTAGTTCGTGCCCTTACCCCTCACCTCCAATCCTCAGTGACCAGCCCTGGCTCTGACCCCAGCCTCTGACTTTTGACCCTGATTCTAGCTTGTATCTAGTCATTGGTATCTGACCTCGGCTCTGAACCTCTGCTTTGATTCCTGGTTCTGACCCTGGCTTGACAACCCCTGGCTCTGGTAATTGGCAGTTGACTCTGATGCTGACCCCAGCCTTTGTTCCCCAACCTGGATACCTGCTCTGACTACTAGGCCAGACTGCCAACATCCTGGCCCATAACATTGTTCCACCATGAGGTGGTGGTGTGTGTAAATGCCTTGTTTAAACTAATCTTAGCCATGCCTGGCAGAGCATTGAAGGATGTTACGATTCGCACACCTCATCATTTGTGTTGCCCTTTTCTATACCTTTCCAAATTCCAATATATCTTTTTTGAGATGGGGCGACCACATCTGCACGCAGTATTCAAGCTGTGGACGTACCATGGATTTATATAGAGTCAATATGATATTTTCAGTTTTATTATCTATCCCTTTCTTAATGATTCCCAACATTCTGTTCGCTTTTTTGACTGCTGCTGCACATTGAGTGGATGATTTCAGAGAACTATCCACAATGACTCCAAAATCTTTCTTGAGTGGTAACAGCTAATTTAGACCCCATCATTTTGGGATTATGTTTTCCAATGTGCATTACTTTGCATTTATCAACATTGAATTTCATCTGCCATTTTGTATCCCAGTTACCCAGTTTTGCAAGATCCCTGTGTAATTCTTCACAGTCTGCTTTGGACTTAATTATCTTGAATAATTTTGTTTCATCTGCAAACTTTGCCACCTCATTATTTACCCCCTTTTCCAGATAATTTATGAATATGTTGAATAGGACTGGTCCCAGTACAGACCCCTGGGGGACACCATTATTTACCTCTCTCCATTCTGAGACTGACCATTTATTCCTACCCTTTGTTTCCTGTCTTTTAACCAGTTAGTGATCCATGAGAGGACCTTCCCTCTTATCCCATGACAGCTTACTTTGCTTAAGAGCCCTTGGTGACAGTCAAAGGCTTTCTGAAAATCTAAGTACACTATATCCACTGGATCACCCTTATCCACATGCTTGTGACCCCCCTCACAGAATTATAGTAGATTGGTGAGGCATGATTTCCCTTTACAAAAACCATGTTGACTCTTTTCCAAAAAATCATGTTCATGTCTGACAATTCTGTTCTTTACAATAGTTTAAATCAGTTTGTCCGGTACTGAAGTTAGGTTTACCGGCCTATAATTGCCAGGATCATCTCTAGAACCTTTTAAAAAAATTAGCATCACATTAGGTATCCTCCAGTCATCTGATACAGAAGCTGGTTTAAATGATAGGTTACATACCACGTACTCCCAGTCCCAAAGAACCAGTCAATTGCATTTTATAGCCCACACCAAAGCAATGCTTGTAGCCAATCCTATAATAAACTATACAGGTTTATTAATAGAAAAGGGAAACAAAGTTATTTACAAGGTTACAGTAGGCAAACATACATATATACATACATAACTAGTAATTCATAGACTCATAGACTTTAAGGTCAGAAGGGACCATTATGATCATCTAGTCTGACCTCCTGCACAATGCAGGCCACAGAATCCCACCCACCCACTCCTGGAATAATCCTCTCACCTATGTCTCAGCTATTGAAGTCCTCAAATCATGGTTTAAAGACTTCAAGATGCAGAGAATCCTCCGGTAAGTGACCCGTGCCCCATGCTGCAGAGGAAGGCAAAAAACCTCCAGGGCCTCTGCCAATCTACCCTGGAGGAAAATTCCTTCCCGACCCCAAATATGGCGATCAGCTGAACCCCGAGCATGTGGGCAAGACTCACCAGCCAGACACCCAGGAAAAAGTTCTCTGTAGTAACTTCTAACATCCCATCATTGACCATTGGTCCTATTTACCACTGATGGCAATTAATTGACCTTTGACTAAGATCATGTTATCCCATCAAACCATCCCCTCCATAAACGTATCTAGCTTAATCTTGAAGCCAGTTAGGTCTTTTGCCCCCACTGCTTCCCTTGGAAGGCTGTTCCAGAACTTCACTCCTCTGATGGTTAGAAACCTTCGTCTAATTTCAAGTCTAAACTTCCTGATGGCCAGTTTAGATCCATTTGTTCTTGTGTCCACATTGGTACTGAGCTGAAATTCCAATCTTAAGTTTCAAAAAATAATAGAAGCTTCTATAATAAACAACCACTATACATCCTTTAGGGGTAACCTAGGCTAAGCATGGGGGATCTTTTGCTTATGCCTAGTAATCCTTGTCCCCCAGAGTTCAAACAGCATGAAGATACAGTTCCTCCTTGTCAGGGCTTTTTATTCCCTTCCATTCTTATGCTTCGAGCTGTAAACTCAGCTGATGAGAGGAATTTATTTTGGAAGTTTCATCTTCATGGGGGGGGGCGGGGGAGTAAGCAAGAAAGTATTTTATCCTTGTTAATGTTCCACTGTAGTCCCACCGAGGGGCCTTCCTTGTCAGGCAGGCTGTAACACCTTCTGTTGGAGACTAATTAGTGTGAAATGCTAATGTCTCTCTCCTGTCTGGTGATGTATACAGTTGCAAAGGCTTGCAATGCAAATGCTCAAATATTACCTTTCAATATGGGATACAGAGATTGAGTGAAATTCACACATGCAGCAACTCACAAGCATTCAATAAAATCTAAACATGTTCTTATCATTCTAATCCCTGTTTTAACTCCTGCAGAGGTGAGCCACACTGACTTCAGCTGTGTATTTGTCAGGGTTCAGGGGGGACGTGGAGATCTTGGCATGAGCTGGCAGCGGGTCTGCCAGCATCACAATAGTAGTGAGACTTTTGGTAATAAATTAACCCCACAAAAGGGACTATTGATGTACTCTGAGGGCTGTACCGAGTTTATTTGAGGAATCAAGAGGGAAACTGTAGCGGGGTGGTCACCCCGCTCCAGCCCTGAAGGGGTTAAAACAGCCCTGGGAAAGGGCTGCCCTGGGGAGCCAAGAAGGTAGGCTGATTGGGGAAGCAGCCACAGCTGGGCCATGCCTCAATCAGGCCACAGCTGGCCCTGATAAAAGGGCTGTGAGCCAGGAGCTAAGAGAGTCTGTCTCTAGCTTTGGAGGGAAAAGGACCTGGCTGTTTGGGAGTTCAGAGTATGGGCAACAGAGCAGAGCAGGGCTGGGGAAAGGCAAGAGGAGCTGGGGTGCTCCAGCCTGGTAACTCCCCAGGCTGAGGCCTTGAGCAAGGCCTAAAACAGGTACTGGGGCAGCCTGGGGTTAGGCAGAGGCAGCAGGTCCAAACCCCCCTGGCCAGTGATGGTGGTTTACAGACTGCAGTCTTCCTCAGTATGTGGGGGCTCAATGCTGACTGGCAGTAGTCACTGAGGCAAGCTGGGTATAGAGGGTGGAGGTTCCCCTGGGAGGGGAGACCCAGATTGTGGGTTACTGATCAGGGCAGAACCTGGAGATAAAGGGGCACTGCCAGGGGGCAGCACCCCAAGGTAAAGGGGCACCAGGGTTGGGGAGGGACGGACATGGGTGCCAGCGGCAAGCAAGACATCAGCCAGCAGAGGGCACTCCAAGGCTGGAAAACAACTAATTCCTGGCTGACCAGCAGGAGGCACCGCACAGAGGCCCTCATCAAGCCCTCGCTTTGCTACAGAAACTGAGGCAAGGGGCCATGTGCAGGGCTGCCCTGAGGCCACGAGGGGGCGCCTGGGAGAAGGCCATGAATACCTGGTCCCCAGGCCCCTCCTTCGCCACATTCAAATCCCTCTTCAGAACTTGTGTGTACCAGGAAAGCTATGAGAAGCAAAGGCAGGAGATCAGGAGTAGGGTGACCAGACAGCAAATGTGAAAGAGCGGGACGGGGTGGGGGTAATAGGAGCCTATATAAGAAAAAGATCCAAAAATCGGGACTGTCCCTATAAAATCGGGACATCTGGTCACCCTAATTAGGAAGCAGCAAATGACCAGCCCACCAAGCAGGGCCCAGGCCTGCAATGTAACTAACCATGTGATCTTCATGTCTTCACCGAGAAGTCTGAGGGAATGCCTAACATAGTGAATGCAAATGGGAAGGGGGAAGGTTTAGAAGATAAAATAAAAAAAGAACAAGTTAAAAATCACTTAGATAAGTTAGATGCCTGCAAGTCACCAGGACCTGATGAAATGCATCCTAGAATACTCAAGGAGCTAATAGAGGAGGTATCTGAGCCTCTAGCTATTATCTTTGGTAAATCATGGGAGACAGGAGAGATTCCGGGAGACTGGAAAAGGGCAAATATAGTGCCCATCTATAAAAAGGGAAATAAAAACAACCCAGGAAACTACAGACCAGTTAGTTTAACTTCTGTGCCAGGGAAAATAATGGAGCAAGTAATTAAGGAAATCATCTGCAAACACTTGGAAGGTGGTAAGGTGATAGGGAATAGCCAGCATGGATTTGTAAAGAACAAACCATGTCAAACCAATCTGATAGCTTTCTTTGATAGGATAACGAATCTTGTGGATAGGGGAGAAGCGGTGGATGTGGTATACCTGGACTTTAGTAAGGCATTTGATACGGTCTCGCATGATATTCTTATCAATAAACTAGGGAAATACAACTTAGATGGGGCTACTATAAGGTGGGTGCACAACTGGCTGGATAACTGTACTCAGAGAGTAGTTATTAATGGTTTCCAATCCTGCTGGAAAGGTATAACGAGTGGGGTTCCGCAAGGGTCTGTTTTGGGACGGGCTCTGTTCAATATCTTCATCAACGACTTGGATATTGGCATAGAAAGTACGCTTATTAAGTTTGCAGATGATACCAAACTGGGAGGGATTGCAACAGCTTTGGAGGATAGGGTCATAATTCAAAATGATCTGGACAAATTGGAGAAATGGTCAGAGGTAAATAGGATGAAGTTTAATAAGGACAAATGCAAAGTGCTTCACTTAGGTAGGAACAATCAGTTTCACACATATGGAATGGGAGGAGACTGTCTAGGAAGGAGTACGGCAGAAAGGGATCTAGGGGTTATAGTGGGCCACAAGCTAAATATGAGTCAACAGTGCGATGCTGTTGCAAAAAAAGCAAACTTGATTCTGGGCTGCATTAACAGGTGTGTTGTGAGCAAGACACGAGAAGTCATTCTTCCGCTCTACTCTGCGCTGGTTAGGCCTCAACTGGAGTATTGTGTCCAGTTCTGGGCACTGCATTTCAAGAAAGATGTGGAGAAATTGGATAGGGTCCAGAGAAGAGCAACAAGAATGATTAAGGGTCTAGAGAACATAACCTATGAAGGAAGGCTGAAGGAATTGGGTTTGTTTAGTTTGGAAAAGAGAAGACTGAGAGGGGACATGATAGCAGTCTTCAGGTATCTAAAAGGGTGTCATAAGGAGGAGGGAGAAAACTTGTTCATCTTAGCATCTGAGGATAGAACAAGAAGCAATGGGCTTAAACTGCAGCAAGGGAGGTTTAGGTTGGACATTAGGAACAAGTTCCTAACTGTCAGGGTGGTTAAACACTGGAATAAACTGCCCAGGGAGGTTGTGGAATCTCCATCTCTGGAGATATTTAAGAATAGGTTAGATAAATGTCTATCTGGGATGGTCTAGACAGTAATTGGTCCTGCCATGAGGGCAGGGGACTGGACTCGATGACCTCTCGAGGTCCCTTCCAGCCCTTGAATCTATGAATCTCCTCACAATGGCCCTCCTCTAATTTTCTCACTTCTTGCTTGTGTAGAATCCTCCTTCCCTGTGGCACGTCCCATGTAACCTGCATGGTCTCTGGGGAAGGGTCGATACTTGTCTCTCTCACACGCCCACTGGTTTCTGGGTAGTCTAAAAATGATGAGCAGCAATAATAAAAGCATGTGACTGGAATCTTGAGCAGACACTTGTTTGGGTTTCTTTCCCCAGGCAAAAATGTCATTTTCAACCACAAATCAGGAAGCCAGATGGCTAAATTCTATTGTCTGAGTCACAAGGGATGGTGCACAGCATTCTGGGGGGAAGCCGAGGAAGGAGGTGGAGTTCTCTTTGAAATCCTGGCCCTAAAATCTGCTATCTGGAAACCTACTGCATGTTTCCTTCTCCTCTTCCTCCCTGTGCACAGCCCTGACTGGTTTGGTCTGTGCATGTGATAAAACACGACCAGCTTTATGATTCCGACCTCTTGCTGGTCGTGCCTAATTCCTATCTTAATTCCTGCTGAGGCAGCTGCAGGGAACAGGATTCTAAAACTGCACCAATAAAATGTCTTGCCTGCGGCAGGGAGTTTGTGTTCCACAGAGGGGATTAATTCTGAATCAGGTGATGCATACTACGAGCATCCTGATCTCTCTAGGAGAAAGCTGGAACCAGTGCTCATCACTTGGGCAAATCTGAGCGTACAGGGTAAGGAATCTAGATCTGCTCCAGCACACTCTTGCTGTTTCATCTCTCAATTTGTGTCCAGCCTTGTGGCTTTCAGCACCACACAGTCATCCAGGCTGAGTCACTGAGAGCTTGGAAGAAAATGCTCTTGAATGCTTATGGATCAATGTAGGAGAAAAAGCTGTGTGATTACGGGAGACTTCAATTTGAATGAAATGCTGGAGGTCTCATGCCTAGGGCTCCGTGTCTGTCATGGAGGATGGGGATGTCACAGATTCCGTGACTTTCTGTGACCCATGTGACTTCTGCAGGGACCAGTATGGCTGACCCCACGGCCACCCAAACAGCTGGCTCCGGGACCAGCAGCTCAGGTGGCCCCCAGGACAACCACACCTGCCGTGGTCCCTGGCTGGCTGGAGCACCTGTGGTCCGCGGCCCTGGGCAGCGGTCCCCTGCCGGGCAGCGGTCCCCTGCCAGCCAGCCAAAGCAGCCGCAGGCCACAGTCCCCGTCAGCTGGTGCTGCTGGCCCTGGGTGCTCCCCCCACGGTCCTTCCCCCCCGCCAAGATACTAAAAATACCTGTGATTAAATAAGCCATGGGCAGGCCATGAATTTTTGTTTATTGCCCGTGACCTGGCCATGACTTTTACTAAAAATACCCATGATTAAATTGTAGCCTCACTCATGCCTGCCAGTACAAAAACATCCTTGGAATATCTAAATATTGTAGATGGCAATTTCCTAACTCAGAAAGTGTTGCATCCAACACAGGTGAATTCTATAGTAGACCTCATCTTGGCAGATAAAGAAGAACTGATCAGAGAACAAAAATTAATGGTAGTTTAGATACAAGTGCTCATGACTCAATCACTTTTATAATGCACAAACAGATTAAAGTCCAGAACAGTAATATACATATACTTGGTGCTTTAAAAAGTCCAATTTCACAAAGCTGAAAACAATTATGAGCCAGATCAGCTGGGAGGAAGAATTTAATCAGAAAAATGTACATGATAATTGGGAATTGTTTAAGAACATCTTACTAGATGCTCAAAATGCCACAAGTCCACAATTAAGGAAGAAGACCGTATTGGTTAAAAAATGACCTGGGTTAGAGCAGAAGTGAAGGGAGCTATAAAAAAATATATGTAACAAATGGAAGAAAGGGGAAGGTGATAGTAATGAATATAAATCAGAAGCTAGGAATTGTAGAAAAGTGATAAGGGAACCAAAGGGACACAAGGAGAAATCAGTGGCCAGCAGAGTTAAGGACAATAAGGAGTTTTTTAAAGTATATTAAAAACAAAAAAAATCCTAACAAAGTTATTGACCCATTACTAGATGGAAATGGAAGAATTATCAATAATAATGCAGAAAAGCCAGATGTGTTTAGTAAATATTTTTGTTCTGTTTTTTTTGGGGGGAAAGATGATTAAGTCAGATCATTTGATAACTCTTTAAATTCCACTAGTATCTCAGAGGATGTTAAACAGCAGTTAGTAAAATTAGACATTTTTAAATCAGTAGGTCCAGATAACTTGCATCTAAGAGTTTTAAAAGAGTTGGCTGAGGAGCTCACGGGACCATGAATGTTGATTTTCAATAAATTTTGGAAAACACTGGAAGTTCCAGAAGACTGGAAGAAATCTAATGTTGTGCCAATATTTAACAAGGGTAAATTGGATGACCCAAGTAATCCTAGGCCTGCCAGTTTGACATCAGTCCTGGACAAGAAAATGGGGTAGCTGATATGGGATTTGATTAATAAAGAATTCAAGGGAGATAATAATGCCAATCAACAAGGATTTATGGGAAACAGATCTTGTCAAACAAACTTGATACCTTATTTTGATGAGATTACAAGTTTGGATGATAAAGGTAATAGTGTTGATGTAAAATACTTTTGATTCATATCACATGACTTTTTGATTAAAAAACTAGAATGATATAAAACCAACTTGGCACACATTAAATTGATTAAAAGTTGTCTAACTGATAGGTCTCAAAATGTAATTGTAAACAGGGAATCATCACTGAGCAGATGTATTTCTAGTGAAATCCTGCAGAGATTGGTTCTCGGCCTTACACTATTTAATATGTCACAGATGCAGAGCAATCTGGATCACTTAATAACCTGCATTTAAGCAAACAATATCCATTTTATTAATAATATTAATACCTGTACACCCTATCCTATTAATAATATTGATAGGGTAATACAGGTGTATTAAAATGGATATTAAGGACAGGGTGAGTAAAGGTGGCAGAATTTGGCCTAAAGTGAATTGGGATCCTCTAACCAGCATAGCAATTGCTGTTACAAAATGCACAGACTCACAAAAAACGTCTTATACTTGAGGCTTTTAGCATGTCTAGGCCCAATTTTCAGTATGGGCCTCAGTCTATGTCCATGTAATCTTACTGAATTCACTAAAGCTTTTAAGTCAATCATGGCGCAGAAAAGACAGAAGTATTCAACAAATATTTCTGTTCTGTATTTGAAAAGAAGCAGCATGATGTATTCACATTTTACAGTGAAAATTAAATACTTTCTACTCAATCTGTAACTAATAGCTGTAGTTTAACATCCTCCCTACAATTAAATATTTTTAAATCAGCAGGACCAGATAACTTGTACCCAAGAGTTTTGAAAGAATTGGTCTGCAGTGCTCTCTGAAGTATTAATGCTGGTTTTTAACAAATCTTGGAGCACCGGGGACGTTCCAGATGACTTGAAAAAAAGCTACTGCTGTGTCAATATTTTAAAAGGGCAAATGGAATGACCCAGGTAACTATAGGCTGGTTACCCTGACATTGTTCCCAGGCAAAATCATGGAAGGGTTGATATGGGATGCAAGCAGTAAAGAATTGAAGAATAGCATCATAATTAATGCCAGTTAAAATGGTTATATGGAAAATAGGTGTTGTCAAACAAATTTGTTTTTTGTTTTGTTTTGGATGAAATGACAAATGTGGTTGATAAAGGTAACTATTGCCATGATATACTTAGATTCTGTAAGGCATTTGACTTGGTCCTGCATGATATGCTGATTACAAAGTTAAGACTAAACAAAATCTGTGTAGCCTGTATTAAATGGATGAAAAGGCGCTAACTGGTAAATCTCAAAGTAATTGTAAATGAGGAATCATTTACCAAATGGTTTTTTCTACCAGGGTCCAGAGATCTGTTCTCAGTCCACTGCTATTCAATGTCTCTGTGATAAATGAAAGGTGGGGTAGCGCCCTTTTATGAACACCCAGCCAGCCAATTAGTTGTAAAATCCCTGTTAGTAGCTGTTCTCTACTTGCTTTACTTGTGGGCTTGTTAATCCTTTACAGGTAAAAGGAAAGGAGTGGGCACCTGACCAAAGGAGCTAATGGGAAGGCTAGAACTTTTATAAATGGGGCGGGGGGGGGGGGGAATTCCCCTTTGTCTGTCTGTCTGTCTGTTGTTCTCCGGAGAGGAGAGACAGGGCTGGAACTATGCTGTAAAAGCTTTGGCTAGGTCAGAAAAAAGCCTAATTTAATGGTGTCCAGTTTGCAAATTAATTCTGGTTCAGCAGTTTCTCGTTGGAGTCTGGTTATGAAGTTTTTTTGTTGAAGAATTGCCACTTTTAGGTCTGTAATTGAGTGTCCAGGGAGGTTGAAGTGTTCTCCGACTGGTTTTTGAATGTTATAATTCTCGCTGTCTGATTTGTGTCCATTTATTCTTTTGAGGAAAAGACTGTCCGGTTTGGCCGATGTACATGGCAGAGGGGCATTGCTCTGCAATTTTGTTGCCCAGTTAACAAGTTTAGTGAGATCTGTTTGTTTCTTCATAGTCAGCTTTGAACTTGACTATCTTCAGTAATTTTGGATTGTCTGCACATTTTGCTACCTCACGGTTTACCTCTTTTTCTAGATCATTTATGAATATGTTGAACAGCACTGGTCCCAGTGCAGATCCTTGGGGGACCCCACTATTTACATGTCTCCATTTTGAAAACTGACCATTCCTACTTTTTATTTCCTGTCTTTTAACCAGTAACTGATCCAGGAGAGGACCTTCCCTCTTATCCCACGACAGCTTACTTTGCTTAAGAGCCTTTGGTGAGGGACCTTGTCAAAGGTTTTTTGAAAGTCCAAGAACATTATATCCACTGGATCAGCCTTGTGCACATGTTTGTTGACACTCTCTAAGAATTCTAATTGGTGAGGCATGATTTTTCCTTTACAAAAACCGTGTTGACTTTCCCCCACCAAATCATGTTCATCTGTGTCTGATAATTCTGTTTTTTACTGTAACTTCAACTAATTTGCCTGGTACTGAAGTCAGGCTTACCGGCCTATAACTGCCATGATTGCCTCTGGAGCCTTTTTTTAAACTTGGCATTACATTAGCTACCCTCCAGTCGTCTGGTACAGAGACTGAGTTAAGTGACGGATTACATATCGCAGTGAGTAGTTCTGCAGTTTCATATCTGAGTCCCATTAGAACTATTGGGTGAATCCCATCTGGCCCTGGTGACATATTACTGTTTGGATCAATTTGTTCCCAAACCTCCTCTATTGACCCCTCAGTCTGGGACAGTTCCTCAGATCTGTCACATAAAAAGAATGGCAGAGTTGTGGGAATCCCCTCATGTCCTCTGTAGTGAAGACTGATGCAGAGAATTCATTAGCTTCTCTGCAATGGCTTTGTCTTCCCTGAGTGCTACTTTAGTACCTCAATGGTCCAGTGGGGCCACTGATTGTTTGGCAGGCTTCCTGCTTCTGATGTTCTTAAAAAATAATGTTGCTGTTTTAGTCTTTGTGGGGTGGGGTTTTTGTTTCTTTTTTTGGCTAGTTGCTCTTCAAATACGTTTTTGGCCTGCCTAATTATACCTGTACACTTCACTTGCCAGAGTTTGTCCTCCTTTCTATTTTCCTCAGTACAATTTGACTTCCAGTTTTTAACGGATGCCCTTTTGTGACTAACCCTATTTTACTGCATTATTGAGCCATGGTGCAATTGTTTTGGTCCTCTTCTTTTTTTTATTTGGGGTGTACATTTAGTTTGAAACTCTCTTCTGGTGTTTTTAAAAAGTTTGCAGGCATTTCACTTGTGACTGTCCCTTTTCATTTCTGTTTAACTAGCCACCTCATTTTTGTGCAGTTCCCCTTTTTGAACTTAAATGCTTCTGTGGTGGGTTTCTTCGATATTTCTTCCCTACAAGGATGTTAAACGCTAGGCCAGCTGGTCACCAGGCCTTCACGCTACAGACCCTTTGAAAGATGTTTTTAGACTAATAAGAATTACTTGTTGCCACAGATGTCGTCTATTATAAGGAATTAGTTCCGGTATCTTTAGTCTATTGGTTAGGTAAGCTGAGCTACCATAAAGGGGACTCCATGTGTTGGTCAGTTTCAGGAAAGGAATTTGTCTTACAGAAGTATAAGGATGAGAGTTTGGAAGCTAGTTGGGAATTAATCGAGCTGCACTTACTTAGAATCATAGAATCTCAGGGTTGGAAGGGACCTCAGGAGGTCATCTAGTCCAACCCCCTGCTCAAAGCAGGACCAACCCCAATTAGATCATCCCAGCCAGGGCTTTGTCAAGCCTGACCTTAAAAACCTCTAAGGAAGGAGATTCCACCACCTCCCTAGGTAGCCCATTCCAGTGCTTCACCACCCTACTAGTGAAAAAGTTTTTCCTAATATCCAACCTAAACCTCCCCCTCTGCAACTTGAGACCATTACTCCTTGTTCTGTCATCTTCTACCACTGAGAACAGTCTAGATCCATCCTCTTTGGAACCCCCTTTTAGGTAGTTGAAAGCAGCTATCAAATCCCCCCTCATTCTTCTCTTCTGCAGGCTAAACAATCCCAGTTCCCTCAGCCTCTCCTCGTAAGTCATGTGCTCCAGCCCCCTAATCATTTTTGTTGCCCTCCGTTGGACTCTTTCCAATTTATCCACATCCTTCTTGTAGCATGGGGCCCAAAACTGGACACAGTACTCCAAATGAGGCCTCACCAGTGCCGAATAGAGGGGAATAATCACGTCCCTCGATCTGCTGGAAATGCCCCTACTTATACAGCCCAAAATGCCGTTAGCCTTCTTGGCAACAAGGGCACACTGTTGACTCATATTCAGCTTTTCGTCCACCATAACCCCTAGGTCCTTTTCTGCAGAACTGCTGCCCAGCCATTCGGTCCCTAGTCTGTAGCAGTGCATGGGATTCTTCCGTCCTAAGTGCAGGACTCTGCACTTGTCCTTGTTGAACCTCATCAGATTTCTTTTGGCCCAATCCTCTAATTTGTCTAGGTCCCTCTGTATCCTGTCCCTACCCTCCAGCGTATCAACCACTCCTCCCAGTTTAGTGTCATCTGCAAACTTGCTAAGGGTGCAGTCCACACCATCCTCCAGATCGTTGATGAAGATATTGAACAAAACCGGCCCCAGCACCGACCCTTGGGGCACTCCACTTGATACCGGCTGCCAACTAGACATGGAGCCATTGATCACTACCCGTTGAGCACGACCATCCAGCCAGTTTTCTATCCACCTTACCGTCCATTCATCCAGCCCATACTTCCTTAACTTGCTGGCAAGAACACTGTGGGAGACTGTATCAAAAGCTTTGCTAAAGTCAAGAAATAGCACATCCACTGCTTTCCCCTCATCCACAGAGCCAGTTATCTCATCATAGAAGGCAATTAGGTTAGTCAGGCATGACTTGCCCTTGGTGAATCCATGCTGACTGTTCCTGATCACTTTCCCCCCCTTTAAGTGGTTCAGAATTGATTCCTTGAGGACCTGTTCCATGATTTTTCCAGGGACTGAGGTGAGACTGACTGGCCTGTAGTTCCCCGGATCTTCCTTCTTCCCTTTTTTAAAGATGGGCACTACATTAGCTTTTTTCCAGTCATCCGGGACCTCCCCCGATTGCCATGATTTGTCAAAGATAATGGCCAATGGCTCTGCAATCACATCGGCCAACTCCTTTAGCACCCTCGGATGCAGTGCATCCGGCCCCATGGACTTGTGTTCGTCCAGCTTTTCTAAATAGTCCCGAACTACTTCTTTCTCCACAGAGGGCTGGTCACCTCCTCCCCATACCGTGCTGCGGAGTGCAGCCGCCTGGGAGCTGACCTTGTCTGTGAAGACAGAGGCAAAAAAAGCATTGAGTACACTAGCTTTCTCCACATCCTCTGTCACTAGGTTCCCTCCCTCACTCAGCAAGGGGCCCACACTTTCCTTGACTTTCTTCTTGTTGCTCACATACCTGAAGAAACCCTTCTTGTTACTCCTAACATCTCCGGCTAGCTGCAACTCCAAGTGTGATTTGGCCTTCCTAATTTCACTCCTGCATGCCTGAACAATATTTATATACTCCTCCCTGGTCATTTGTCCAATCTTCCACTTCTTGTAAGCTGCTTTTTTGTGTTTAAGACGAGCAAGGATTTCACTGTTAAGCCAAGCTGGTCGCCTGCCATAGTTACTTTTCTTTCTACACATCGGGATGGTTTGTTCCTGCAACCTCAATAAGGATTCTTTAAAATACAGCCAGCTTTCCTCGACTCCTTTCCCCCTCATGTTATTCTCCCAGGGGACCTTGCCCATCAGTTCCCTGAGGGAGTCAAAGTCTGCTTTTCTGAAGTCCAGGGTCTCTGTTCTACTGCTCTCCTTTCTTCCTTGTGTCAGGATCCTGAACTCAACCATCTCATGGTCACTGCCTCCCAGGTTCCCATCCACTATTGCTTCCTCTACTATTTCCTCCCTGTTTGTGAGCAGCAGGTCAAGAAGAGCTTTTCCCCTAGTTGGTTCCTCCAGCACTTGCACCAGGAAATTGTCCCCTACACTTTCCAAAAACTTCCTGGATTGTCTGTGGACCGCTGTATTGCTCTCCCAGCAGATATCGGGGTGATTAAAGTCACCCATGAGAACCAGGGCCTGTGATCTAGTAACTTCTGTTAGTTGCTGGAAGAAAGCCTCGTCCCCCTCATCCCCCTGGTTTGGTGGTCTGTAGCAGACTCCCACCACGACATTACCCTTGTTGCTCCCACTTCTAAATTTAATCCAGAGACTCTCAGGTTTTTCTGCAGTTTCATACTGGAGCTCTGAGCAGTCATACTGCTCTCTTACATACAACGCAACTCCCCCACCTTTTCTGCCCTGCCTATCCTTCCTGAACAGTTGATATCCATCCATGACAGTACTCCAATCATGTGAGTTATCCCACCAAGTCTCTGTTATTCCAATTACATCATAATTCCTTGACTGTGCCAGAACTTCCAGTTCTCCCTGCTTGTTCCCCAGGCTTCTTGCATTTGTGTATAGGCATTTAAGATAACTCACCGATTGTCCTGCTGTCCCAGTATGGGGCAGGAGCCCTCCCCTCTTGCACTCACCTACTTGTGCTTCCTCCCGGTATCCCACTTCCCCACTTACCTCGGGGCTTTGGTCTCCTTCCCCCGGTGAACCTAGTTTAAAGCCCTCCTCACTAGGTTAGCCAGCCTGCTTCCAAAGATGCTCTTCCCTCTCTTCGTCAGGTGGAGCCCATCTCTGCCTAGCACTCCTTCTTCTTGGAACACCATCCCATGGTCAAAGAATCCAAACCCTTCTCTCCGACACCATCTGCGTAGCCATTTGTTGACTTCCACGATTCGACGGTCTCTACCCCGGCCTTTTCCTGCCACAGGGAGAATGGACGAGAACACCACTTGCGCCTCAAACTCCTTTATCCTTCTTCCCAGAGCCACGTAGTCTGCAGTAATACGCTCAAGGTCATTCTTGGCAGTATCATTGGTGCCCACGTGGAGAAGCAGGAAGGGGTAGCGATCTGAGGGTTTGATGAGTCTCGGCAGTCTCTCCGTCACATCACGAATCCTAGCCCCTGGCAAGCAGCACACCTCTCGGTTTTCCCGGCTCCAGCTCTGTTTGGTGACATAAAGCTTTCTTTTCCTTATTCCGTATTGTCTTTCATTAATCTTTTACTAACGACCTTTGAGTAATAAATTCCAACTTAGCCTGATTTATTTTCTGCTTAATAACAGACGGAAACCCAACACTTTGTGGAATGTGAGAAGCCCCCAAACTAATGAATGGAGTGGAGAAGTATAGAAAAGGTGAATCTGAGCTTCATCAGTGGATAGGGAGCTGAAAGATGATCAATTCAAAACCACAAATAGGAAATATTTTTCAAGGACAGAGTACTCAATGAGGGGGGAAGAAAATAGCAGAAAATGTGGAAATGGCAGAGATGCTTAAAGACTTCTTTGTTTCGGTTTTCATTCAGAAGGTTGCTGGCGATTGGATCTCTAACATAGTGAATGCCAGTGAAAATGAGGTAGGATCAGAGTCTAAAATAGGGAAAGAACAAGTCAAAAATTACTTAGACAAGTTAGACGGCATGCAGATGATGTCAGACAATGCATCTGAAGTGGTCTTTTATGCCCAAATAAATCTGTCTCAAAAGTCCCACTGGACTTCTCGTTGTTTTTGTGAATACAGACAAATACAGCAGCCCCTCTGATATTAGACAAGTTAGATGTCTTCAATCACCAGGGCCTAATGAAATGCATCTTAGAATACTCAAGGAGCTGACTGAGGAGATATCTCAGCCATTAGCGATTATCTTTGAAAAGTCATGGAAGACAGGAGACATTCCAGAAGACTGGAAAAGGGCAAATCTAGTGCCCATCTATAAAAAGGGAAATAAGGACAACTCGGCGAAGTACAGACCAGTCAGCTTAACTTCTGTGCCCGGAAAGATAATGGAGCAAATAATTAAGCCATCAATTTGCAAAAATCTAGAAGATAATAAGGTGATAATCATAGAATATCAGGGTTGGAAGAGATCTCAGGAGGTCATCTAGTCCAATCCCCTGCTCAAAGCAGGACCAACACCAACTAAATCATCCCAGCCAGGGCTTTGTCAAGCCTGACCTTAAAAACCTCTAAGGAAGGAGATTCCACCACCTCCCTAGGGAACCCATTCCAGTGCTTCACCACCCTCCTAGTGAAATAGTGTTTCCCAATATCCAACCTAGACCTCCCCCACTGCAACTTGAGACCATTACTCCTTGTTCTGTCATCTGCTACCACTGAGAACAGTCTAGATCCATCCTCTTTGGAACCCCCCTCCAGGTAGTTGAAGGCTGCTATCAAATCCCTCCTCATCCTTCTCTTCTGCAGGCTAAACAATCCCAGTTCCCTCAGCCTCTCCTCATAAGTCATGTGCTCCAGCCCCCTGATCATTTTTGTTGCCCTCCGCTGGACTCTTTCCAATTATCCACATCCTTCTTGTAGTGTGGGGCCCAAAACTGGACACACTACTCCAAATGAGGCCTCACCAGTGCCGAATAGAGGGGAATGATCACGTCCCTCGATCTGCTGGAAATGCCCCTACTTATGCAGCCCAAGATGCCGTTAGCCTTCTTGACAACAAGGGAACACTGTTGACTCATATTCAGCTTCTCGTCCACTGTAACCTCTAGGTCCTTTTCTGCAGAACTGCTGCCCAGCCATTCGGTCCCTAGTCTGTAGCAGTGCATGGGATTCTTCCGTCTTAAGTGCAGGACTCTGCACTTGTCCTTGTTGAACCTCATCAGATTTCTTTTGGCCCAGTCCTCTAAGGGCTGGTCTACATTGGGGTGGGGGGGGGGGAATTGATCTAGGATACTCAACTTCAGCTATGAGAATAGCGTAGCTGAAGTCGACGTTTCCTAGATCTAAGTAATTTTACTTACTTCGGGTCCACGCGGCACAGGCTCGCTCCCCCGTCGACTCCGCTTCCGTCTCTAGCCGTGCTGGAGTTCTGGAATCGACGGGGAGCGCTTCTGGGATCGATTTATCACGTCTAGATGAGACGCGATAAATCGATCCCCAATAGATCGATTACTACCCGCCGATTTGGATGTACCCTAATTTGTCTAGGTCCCTCTGTATTCTATCCCTACCCTCCAGCGTATCAACCACTCCTCCCAGTTTAGTGTCATCTGCAAACTTGCTAAGGGTGCAGTCCACACCATCCTCCGATCATTAATGAAGATATAGAACAAAACCAGCCCTAGGACCAACCCTTGGGGCACTCCGCTTGATACCGGCTGCCACCTAGACATGGATCCATTGATCACTACCCATTGAGCCCAACCATCTAGCCAGTTTTCTATCCACCTTATAGTCCATTCATCCAGCCCATACTTCTTTAACTTGCTGGCAAGAACACTGTGGGAGACTGTATCAAAAGCTTTGCTAAAGTCAAGAAATAGCACATCCACTGCTTTCCCCTCATCCACAGAGCCAGTTATCTCATCATAGAAGGCAATTAGGTTAGTCAGGCATGACTTGCCCTTGGTGAATCCATGCTGACTGTTCCTGATCACTTTCCCCTCCTTTAAGTGGTTCAGAATTGATTCCTTGAGGACCTGTTCCATGATTTTTCCAGGGACTGAGGTGAGACTGACTGGCCTGTAGTTCCCCGGATCTTCCTTCTTCCCTTTTTTAAAGATGGGCACTACATTAGCTTTTTTCCAGTCATCCGGGACCTCCCCCGATCACCATGAATTTTCAAAGATAATGGCCAATGGCTCTGCAATCACATCGGCCAACTCCTTTAGCACCCTCGGATGCAGTGCATCCGGCCCCATTGACTTGTGCTCGTCCAGCTTTTCTAAATAATCCTAAATCACTTCTTTCTCCACAGAGAGCTGGTCACCTCCTCCCCATACTGTGCTGTCCAGTGCAGTAGTCTGGGAGCTGACCTTGTTCGTGAAGACAGAGGCAAAAAAAGAATTGAGTACCTTAGCTTTTTCCACATCTTCTGTGACTAGGTTGCCTCCCCCATTCAGTAAGGGGCCCACACTTTGCTTGACCTTCTTCTTGTTGCTAACGTAACCCTTCTTGTTACTCTTAACATCCCTTGCTAGCTGCAACTCCAAGTGTGATTTTGCCTTTCTAATTTCACTCCTTCATGCCTGAGCAATATTTTTATACTCCTCCCTGGTCATTTGTCCAATCTTCCAATTCTTGTAAGCTTCTTTTTTGTGTTTAAGATCAGCAAGGATTTCACTGTTAAACCAAGCTGGTCGCCTGCCATAGTTACTTTTCTTTCTACACATCAGGATGGTTTGTTCCTGCAGCCTCAATAAGGAGTCCTTAAAATACAGCCAGCTCTCCTGAACTCCTTTCTCCCTCATGTTATTCTCCCAGGGGATCCTGCCCATCAGTTCCCTGAGGGAGTCAAATTCTGCTTTTCTGAAGTGCAGGGTCCATATTCAGTAACAGTCAGCATGGATTTGTCAAGAACAAATTGTGTCAAACCAACCTGATAGCTTTCTTTGACAGGTTAACAAGCCTTGTGGATAGGGGGAAGCACTAGATGTGGTATATCTTGACATTAGTTAGGCTTTTGATACTGTCTCGCATGACCTTCTCATAAACAAATGAGGGAAATCCAACCTAGATGGAGCTACTATAAGGTGGGTGCAAAACTGGCTTGTAAATCGTTCTCGGAATAATTATCAGTGGTTCACAGTCATGATGGAAGGGCATAACAAGTGGTGTCCCACAGGGATCGGTTCTCCATCCGGTTCTGTTCAATATCTTCATCAATGATTTAGATAATGGCATAGAGAGTACACTTATAAAGTTTGCAGAGATGCCAAGCTGGGAGGGGTTGCAAGTGCTTTGGAGGACAGGATTATACTTCAAAATGATCGGGACAAACTGGAGAAATGGTCTGAAGTAAATAGGATGAAATTCAATAAGGACAAATGCAAAGTACTCCACTTAGGAAGGAACAATCAGCTGCACACATACAAAATGGGAAATGACTGCCTAGGAAGGAGTACTGTGGAAAGGGATCTGGGGGTCATAGTGGATCACAAACTAAATATGAGTCAGCAGTGTAATGCTGTTGCAAAAAAAGCAAACATAATTCTGGGATGTATTAGCAGGAGTGTTGTACAAGACATGAGAAGTAATTCTTCTGCTCTACTCCGCGCTCATTAGGCCTCAACTGGAGTACTGTGTCCAGTTCTGGGTGCCACATTTCAGGAAGGATGTGGACAAATTGGAGAAAGTCCAGAGAAGAGCAACAAAAATGATTAAAGGTCTAGAAAACAACCTATGAGGGAAGATTGGAAAAAAATGGGTTTGTTTAGTCTGGAGAAGAAAAGACTGAGAGGGGACATAAGTTTTCAAGTTCATAAAAGGTTGTTACAAGGAGGAAGGAGGAAAAATTGTTGTTCTTAACCTCTGAGGCTAGGACAAGAAGCAATGGGCTTAAATTGCAGCAAGGGCAGTTTAGGTTGGACATTAGGAAAAACTTCCTAACTGTCAGGGTGGTGAAGCAGTGGAATAAATTACTAGGGAGGTTGTGGAATCTCCGTCATTAGGGGTTTTTAAGAGCAGGTTGGACAAACACCTGTCAGAGATGGTCTAGATAATACTTAGTCCTGCCCTCAGTGCAGGGGACTGGACTAGTGACCTCTCGAGGTCCCTTCCAGTTCTATGATTCTATGATAATTAGCCTGTGGAACTCACTGCCACAGGATACCATTGAGGCCATACCTTAGCAAGATTCAGAAAGGATCTGGAGAATTAGATGGATCCCAAGAATATCCAGAGTTGTTAGAGTTACTGATAAGCTTTGGAGAGGAGGTAAAACCTCATGCTTCAGGGTATAAGCTGATCTCTAACTAGTAGAGACTAGGATGAGCCCTTCATGGAGGAGAGAGGGCAGGTTATCTGCTGCTGCGGGATTCTTTCGCCTTCTAAACTCTCTGGTACTGGCCACTGTCAGAGACAGGGTACTGGACTAGATGGACCTTGAGTCTTATCCAGTTAGGCAATGCCTCTTCTCTTATGTTCCTCACAGGACCCTGAGGGCTGAGTTCACACCTGTCCCAGGTCCCCAGGAGACTCTTGGTGGGATGAGGGGTTGTTGTTTGTTCCTCCGTCACTAGACTCTGGCTGGGTCTGGACTAATTCCCAGCTTCTTCCAACGAGTGCTAGGTTGGTGCTTTTTCTTTGGCATTTCCTCTGTCACAGCTGCTCCCTGCTGGGTCAGGGCAATTTGTCATCTGCATCATTGACTCTGGATCCACTTGCTGCATTTCCCTCAGGCTGACTCGGCATTTGCTTCCATTAAGGAAGAACCAGGAGCCAAGGCTGGGTCTGTGCCACCCAGATGGAGGAAACCGAATGTGCCTGCCAGGCAGTGCGGCTGATGCTGGCAGGATGTTTGGGAGGGAAAGCAAAGCACGGGAAGAGAAGAGGCTTAATCAGCTTGGTCTGGGAGCTGAGAGGAGAGATTTTTCTGGGCCAGGGGCAGCACTCCTGGCTCACTGAGGAGAGGGGCCAGGAGACCGAGGGAGCTGAGCAAGATGATCCACCAGTCCTGCTAGGTTCTCGCTGTCTTCCGCAGCGAGGGGAGGGAACCAGGCTGCATGTTCACCCACTCAGGACTGTACTAATGCAGTGATGCCAGAGGGACACAGCAAGGGGCAGGACTCCTGCATATTCACATGGCTGGTGTCCGTGCTGGGGTGTGAGACAAGCCCAGAACCTGTCCTTTCTCACCCTTTCCTGCCCATCTGTTTGACAGACCATTGTCCTGGCTGCTGTGACTTTTCCACACACTGACCCCACAGACCCCTGCAGCTTGTGGGGGGCACTGTGCTCCCTCAGGCTCCCTGGGGTTTCCCTGGCTGGAGTCAGACCCCTTGTGATCTCCGCTGCCTCTCCCAGGTCCAATTCCTTCCTGTGAGCAAGACTCAGCAGTCGCCCTCTCAGCACCTGGGCCCTGAAACAAGCCGTCCTTTAGGATTTAGTGTTGATGATGATTTATGGGGCCTTCAGCACAGAGACTGCACCCGCCCCGGAGAGCTCACAGTCTTAGGGTTTGTCTACACTTAAAACGCTGCAGTGGGGCCACGGCTCTCTGTGCCGACGGGAGCGGATCTCCCGCTGGCGTGACTAATCCACCGCCCTGAGAGGCTGACGGGAGAATTCTCCCATTGACTTAGCGCTGTGCACACCGGGGGCAGGTCAGTGTAACTACCTCACTCAGGGGTGTGAGGCTGAAAACAACAGGCAGACACACAAGCACACGGGAGCATAAGGAAACACTGTGACAATACCAGTCGGCCTGAAAGCCGGGGTCACAGCATACCAGCTTCCCAGCTATTGTGCAGCTGCATGCAGGCATCCTGGCAGGAGAGTTTTAAGGAGGCATTTGAAAGATGACAATGAGGAGCATTTGTGGGCAGCTCCTCCCATGAGTATGGGGCAATGTGGGTGAAGGTGCAATGGGCAATTAAGGATTCCTCATTTGTAGAAGGAAGGGCAGGGGGTGGGGGGAGCTACAGCACGACAAGTGTCTGAGAGACTGTAAATTTGCTGGGGATAGGCCACAAAGGGCTCTAAAACTAGAGACCAGTAAGTTTGTGTTTGATGCAATGAAGGAGGAGCCAGTGGAGGCTGCTGGGGGGGACATGGTCGAAGTGGGGAACCAGGAAAATGGGCTTTACAGTTGCATGGTGAGTGGCCATGAATATGCCGAAGCTACAGAGTAGGCGGCTGTAGTAGTCGAGAAGCGACGTGGTGAGAGGTTGGATGAGAAATTTAGGTTTGTGGACAAAAAGGAAAGGCTGGATCTTAAAGAGAATTTACAGAAGGAACCAGCAGGGTCCCTGGCCTGGGGGTGAGGACCTGGAGAAAAAGCCAGGCTGCAGGCTGGAGCGACAGGGAGGATGGCCGTGTCACTGAGAGAGGTGGCAGCGGCAGCACGTGGGGAAAGATGAAGAGCTCTGTGGTGGCAGCGTGGAGCTTAAGCTGAGGGTGTCTGAAGGGCTTCTTACAGCTGATACTGATGCCACAGGATGGGGGCAGTGACCCGGATGTGTCTCCTCCTGCTGCTTGGTGCCTTGGGGGGAACACCACAGCAAATGATAAAATAACTGTTACCCAAGGGCTCTGAGCTCAAGGCAATTCTGCCAGGCATGGAGTGGGAAGGGGGTCCTAAATGAATATCTGGGCCCACAGACCATCATTTTCAATGGGATGCGGCCTTATCCCTAACAGAGTCCATAGAACCCTAGACATGTAGGGCTGGAAGGAACCTTGAGGAGTCATGTCCAACCCCCTGCACTGTGACAGGACCAAGCAAACCTAGACCGTCCCTGACAGGGGTTTGTCCAACCTGTTCTTAAAAACCTCCCATGATGGGGATTCCACGGTCTCCCCTGGAAGCCTGTTCCAGAGCTTAACTACCCTGAGAGTTAGGAAGTTTTCCCTAAGACCTAACCTAAGTCTCCCTTGCTGCAGATAAGTCAGTTACTTCTTGTCCTGTCCTCAGTGGACATGGAGAACAGCTGATCACCTCCTCTGTAACAGCCCTCATCATATGAAGACTTATCAGAGTCCCGCCTCAGTCTTTTCTCACAACTAAATGTAACCATTGGTTGGGCTAGAGTTTACTTTACCGTCCCTCTGTCACAGACCCAGAGAGTCGGTGCTCTGGCCCCAGCCTGGGAACAGTCTCTGGGAGGAGCCCTTCAGTGGGCCAGACCCCCCAGGGGTCTCACGCTTCCCCCAGGGTGAGCCACGCGGCCTCACCGCCTCCTGAGACTGGGCCCCTGGGCCTGCAGCCCCCCTGCCCCACCCCGGGAGCTCCAGTCAGTGAGTCCCACTGAGCCAGACCCTGGGGGAGACGTGTACAATCTTAGGGAGCAGCGCACCTCCCTCCCACCCATGGCAGTACCACCCTAAGGTCCCAGACTGATGGTACCTTGCAGCCCTCTGATTGGCCAGATGGACTGTTTAACCCTGGAAGGTGCCCCAAGAAGTTGTCTGGGCAACCACATGTACTTCTGGCCTGCTGCAGCTCCAGACCTTGACAAATTAGAGAATTGGTTCGATATCAACAAGATGAAATTCAATAAAGACAAGAGTAAAGTACTACAGTTCGGAAGGAAAAATCAAATGCATAACTACAAAATAGCTGGTTAGGCGGCAGTACTGCTGAAAAGCACCAGGGGATTGTAGTGGATTGCAAACGGAGTATGAGTGAACAATGTGATGAAGTTGCAGAGCAGGCTCGTGGGATTGTGGGGTGCATTAACAGGAGTGTGTAAGACTTGTGAGGTAAATGTCCCACTCTAGTCTGCACTGGTGAGGTCTCAGCTGGTTCAGTTCTGGTGCTGGACTGTAATACAGATGTAGATAAATTGGAGAGAGTCCAAAGGAGAGCAACAAAAATAATAAATGTTTAGAAAATCTGACCCCTGAGGAAAGGTTATAAAACTGGACATAGAGAAAAGAAAACCGAGGGGGACCTGATGATAGTCTTCAGATATATTGAGGGCTGCTATAAAGAGGATGGTGATCAATTGTTCTCCAGCTCCTCTGCAGATAGAAGTAGTAGTAATGGGCTTAATCTGCAGCAGGGGAGATTTAGATTAAATCTTAGGGAGAACGTTCTAACTGTCAGGATAGTTAAATTCTGGAATAGGGATTTCACAGCCTGCTTCGGAGGCCTGTCATTGGCGGTTTACAGAACACACCTGTCAGAGATGGTTCAGAGATTTACTTGGTCTTGCCTCAGCCCTGGTTGTGATGATCTCTCCAGGCCCCTTCCAGCCTACATGTCTGTGAGTCTGTGAGTCTTCTCTCTCCAGTTCTCCCTCAGCCCAAGGTCATTCTTGGTTCAGCTGGATTCCCCTCTACTGGGATCCCCTGGGAGCTCTCCAGCACTCTGGGGACTCTGCCTGGCCCTTGCTCCCAGGGAATGGCTGTTAGTGGGAGCTCTCCAGCACCCTGGGGACTTGTTCTGCCTATTCCTGGCAGCTAGAAGACAGAGGAGCAGCTGCTTTGCTGAGTCACAGAGGTCTCGGGCCGTGTTCCTCCCTATGGTGTCAGGATGTCGTGACTCCTTTCAGAGCTGACATCTTTGCCCCTGGCCAGACTGTTCTCTGCCTCTGGCCAGTTCTCAGTCTCTCCCTTTACCGCCTGGTGGTATCTTGGTTTCATGGCTCCAGACATGTTTTCTTCCTGTCTAGTTCCTCTAGAATTGCTCCATTTGTCCTCATTGCCCCTTCCTGCTTTTCTACACCTCTCTCAGCAGGAAGCCCCACCTGCCTTGTCTCTCCTGACCTCCCTTCATACCTCATCCACATCTGCTCCTGTTGGACCCCCCCCAGTCTTCTCCCAGGCAGGCAGCTGGCTCTAGGCCCAGCTCCTTCACCCTCCGGGATCACTCTGCTCCCTCTCTCTCTGGGACCCTCCCTCTTCACTCCTCAAGGCTCTTCCGAGCCCTTTAGAGTGCATCTCGGGTCAGGAGAAACCACCTCTCGGACTGGAGCACCCAGGCCTTCCCCCTCCTGACAAGGCCATTCATTTTCCTGAATACTAAGTGTAAGACTTGAAATCTGGCATCACGAGTGTCCTCTTAACTTAATTAGCTGGTGCTCCTGCTGAATCAGCACTGGAGGCTCTCAGGGCTGGGCACAGCACAATTTATGGTGGTTACGCCTCCTCAGTCTGGTTTGGGCTGCACTCTTTAGAGCTGGATGCCACTATGTAGAGTCCCTGGGCTTAACTCTTCTGCTCACAGGGCGCTAGGTTCTTGCGGCATGCCCGGCACTGCGGTATCTGAGCCCCTAGGCATTGGTGATGCACCCAGGAAGGTGCAGTGTGTTCTGAGCCAGGACTGGGGGAGCAATGTGAGGAGGAGGCAGGGGCTGAGGCCAGCAGAAAGGACTATATGAAATTAAAGGTTGGGATTGGACAAAGGGCAGCCTAGATCAGTGGAACCGTTCAGTGGCAGTGCCCATTGCAGAGTTCACACGCACCCTTCTCCTCCCTGCTTTGAGAGTGTCTACACTGCAATCGGAGGTGTGATTGGCAATGTGAGGAGTGAGAGGCAATGTCCGTGCTAGCTTTAATCTAGTTTAGGGTTGCCAGGTGTCCGGTTTTTGACCGGAACGTCTGGTCGAAAAGGGAACCTGGCAGCCTCCGGTCAGCACAGCTGACCAGACGCTAAAAAGTCCAGTTGGCCTCTTCCCCTGGGAGGTGGGAAGAGCAGCAGCTGGAGCCACATGGAGGAGCTGCTCTCGGCTCAGCTGCTGACACCTGACAGAACAGCAGCTGGCTTCCAGACCAGGCTCCCAGAGGTAGGTGCCACCGCCCGGAGTGGGTGGGATCCTGTCCACCCCCACTTGTGCCCTGATTGTCCCGGCCCCAGCCCCTTGCTCTGAGGACTGGCCCCCCACCGTGTCCTGATTATCCTGGCCCTGGTCCCTTGCTACAGGGACCAGCCCCCACCATCCCCCTCTGTGCCCTGGCCCCTTGCTTCAGGGACTGACCCCTGCTGTGCCCCAGCCCCCTCACTCTGGGAACCAACCCCCTCCCCCCCCACTGTTCCCCGATTGCCCCAGCCCCTTGCTATGGGGACTGGCCCCTGCCGTGCCCCAGTTGCCCTGCCCCTCGTCCAGGGACCAACCCCTGCCATGCCTCACTCTGCCCCGGTCCCTCACTCTGGGGACCGTCCCCCCTCGCCCCGCTGTGCCACGATTGGGCAGGGGGCAGGCTCCACATCAGCTCCTCCCACCTGGCTCTGCAGGCAGCAAGTGAGTCCTGGAAGAGGTGGGGAGTGAGTTCGGTGTGTGTGTGAAGAGTGAGCGATGGAGGGAGGGGGGAGAGGAGTGAGCGGGGGAGGGGGTTTCAGGGGAAGAGAAAGGGCAGGGCCTATGGGGAAGAGGCGGGGCAGGGGGTGGGGCAAGGGTGTTCGGTTTTCAGCAGTTAGAAAGTTGGCAAATTATCTTTGAAAACTCATGGCAACTGGGGGAGGTCCTGGATGACTGGAAAAAGGCTAATGTAGTGCCCATCTTTAAACAAGGGAAGAAGGAGGATCTGGGAAACTACAGGCCAGTCAGCCTCATCTCAGTCCTGGAAAAATCATGGAGCAGGTCCTCAAGGAAACCATTTTAAAGCACTTGGAGGAGAGGAAGGTGATCAGGAACAGGCAACATGGATTCACCAAGGGCAAGTCATGCCTGACCAACCTGATTGCCTTCTATGGTGAGATAACTGGCTCTGTGGATATGGGGAAAGCGATGGACATGATATACTTGGACTTTAGCAAAGCTTTTGATACGGTCTCCCACAGTATTCTTGCCAGCAAGTTAAAGAAGTATGCATTGGATGAATGGACTATAAGGTGGATAGAAAGCTGTCTAGATATATAATATATATATGGAGATATGCCTATCTCATAGAACTGGAAGGACCTTGAAAAGTCATCGAGTCCAGTCCCCTGCCTTCACTAGCAGGACCCAGTACTGTCCCCTGACAGATTTTTACCCCAGATCCCTAAATGGCCCCCTCAAGGATTGAACTTACAACCCTGGGTTTAGCAGGCCAATGCTCAAACCACTGAGCCATCCCTCCCCCCAGCTATCATTGGGTTCAACGTGTAGTGATCAATGGCTCCATGTCTAGTTGGCAGCCAGTATCAAGCGGAGTGCCCCAGGGGTCGGTAATGGGGCTGGTTTTGTTCAACATCTTTATTAATGGTCTGGATGATGAGATGGATTGCACCCTCAGCAAGTTTGCGGATGACACTAATCTGGGGGGGAAGAGAGAGACACTGGAGGGTAGGGATAGGGTCCAGAGAGACCTAGACAAATTGAAGGATTGGGCCAAAAGAAATCTGATGTGGTTCAACAAGGACAAGTGCAGAGTCCTACACTTAGGACGGAAGAATCCCGTGCACTGCTACAGGCTGGGGACCGACTGGCTAAACAGCAGTTCTGCAGAAAAGGACCTGGGGATTACAGTGGATGAGAAGCTGGATGAGAGTCAGCAGTGTGCCCTTGTTGCCAAGATGGAGCTCAGCTGTTCTCAGTGGTGGCAGGTGACAGAACAAGGAGCAATGGTCTCAAGTTGCAGTGGGGGAGGTCTGGGTTGGGTATTGGGAAACACTATTTCACTAGGAGGGTGGTGAAGCACTGGAATGGGTTCCCTAGGGAGGTGGTGGAATCTCCATCCTTAGAGGTTTTAAGGCCCGGCTTGACAAAGCCCTGGCAGGGATGATTTAGTTGGTGTTGGTCCTGCTTTGAGCAGGGGGTGGAACTAGATACCTCCTGAGGTCCCTTCCAACCCTAATCATCTATGATTCTAACCCTAATCTAGCTAGCATGACTGAAAATAGCAGTGAGGATGCAGCAATTCCTGATAGGCTTGGAGAGTCAGCGCTACTGTCTTGTCACTGCTCTTTTGAGCCGGCAGGGCCGGCTCCAGGCACCAGCCGACCAAGCACGTGCTTGGGACGGCGCCTACTAAGGGGCGGCCAATCTTGGGGCAGCGGGGCAGCACTCGGGTTTTTTTTTTTTTTTTTTTACTTCAGCGGGGTGGTGCTCGGGGGGTTGGTTTGTTGTTTTTGTTTCGGCAGGGTGGTGCTGGGGGTAGGTGGGTTTTTTGGTTTCCGTGGGGCAGCATTTGGGGTTTCTTTTTTTTTTGTTTCGGTGGGGCGGTGTTGGGGGGGGGGTGGTTGTTTTGGTGGGGCAGCGCTCTTCTTCTTCTTTTTTTTTTTTTTTTTTTTTTTTTTTTTTTGCGTGGAAAGGCAAAAAAGTTAGAGCCGGCCTTGCTGGCCGGGCTAGAGAGATTAGCGCTGGCGAAGGTATATTTACCCAGGCTGCAGTCACACTTTGATTGAAGTACAGACATACTCTGAATGGTGGCAGGGCTATGAAAAGGGGGATGGCGCTGCAACTACCTCAGCTCCTTCTGACTGTGACTGCAGATGGACCCAGAACCTCTCCAGCTCCTTCAACCCAGATTTATCAGAACGAGCCATTCCCCGTGCCACCTCCTTAGTTCAGTTGGTTCTTAACCAGGGAGGTACGCCATTAGCTATTTCAATTATAAGAACACAAGAATGGCTAGGCTGGGTCAGACCAACGGTCCAGCTAGCCCAGTGTCCTGTCTTCCAACAGTGGCCAGTGCCAGATGCCCCAGAGGGAATGAGCAGAACAGGGCATCTATTGAGTGATCCATCCCTTGTCGTCCAGTCCCAGCTCTGACAGTCAGAGCATGGGGCTGCATCCCTGGCAACAAACTGCCACAGACGGCCCCAGCGGCAGTAAACTCTAGGCCCCTGCAGCAGTCCAGGCTGGCAGTGCTGCAGGCCAGGACCGCTGAGTGGATCGGCAGCTCACCTCGGAGCTCCCTCCAGCTTGTGTCTCTGGGGAGGAGATGCCCAGGTACAATCCCCTCCTTCCCCACATTGCCTCCAGCATGGCTGAGCTCCTCTGGCCACTTGCCACGGGAGAGAAAGCTGGCGATGGTGTGGTGGGGGACATCCTGGAGCTGTTGACCCTGAGAGGTCAGACTAGAGCAAAGTTTGCAGCGATGAGCTGTTCAGTGCCAGAGGCCTGGTGGGCTCTGCTTCCCCACATTACATCTCGCTGGGTGCCAGCGGGTGCTGGGGCTGAAGCAAGTAACATAGAGCCGCTCCGAGCCTGAACCTAGGGTGAACCTCCCCTGTGCGGCCTGGCCTGCCTCTCTCGGCTCGGCCTGGCCCGGCCCGGCCTGCCTCTCTCTCGGCTCGGCTCGGCTCGGCCCGGCCCAGCCTGGCCTGCCTCTCTCAGCTCGGCCCGGCCCGGCCCGGCCTGCCTCTCTCTCAGCCCGGCCCGGCCCGGCCCGGCCTGCCTCTCTCTCGGCCCGGCCCAGCCCAGCCTGGCCTGCCTCTCTCAGCTCGGCTTGGCTCGGCCCGGCCCGGCCTGCCTCTCTCTTGGCCTGGCCCAGCCCGCCTCGGCCTGCCTCTCTCTCGGCTCAGCTCGGCCCAGCCCGGCCTGGCCTGCCTCTCTCTCGGCCTGGCCCGGCCCGGCCTCTCTCTCGGCCTGCCTCTCTCTCTCGGCCTGGCCCGGCCCAGCCTGGCCCGGCCTAGCCTGGCCTGCCTCTCTCAGCTCGGCTCGGCCCGGCCCGGACTGCCTCTCTCTCGGCCTGCCTCTCTCTCGGCCCGGCCTGCCTCGGCCTGCCTCTCTCTCGGCCTGCCTCTCTCTCTCGGCCCGGCCCGGCCCGGCCCAGCCCGGCCTGCCTCTCTCTCTCGGCCCAGCCCGGCCTGCATCTCTCAGCTCGGCTCGGCCCGGCCCGGCCTGCCTCTCTCTCGGCCCGGCCCAGCCTGCCTCTCTCTCGGCCCGGCACGGCCCGGCCTGGCCTGCCTCTCTCTCGGCCCGGCACGGCCCGGCCCGGCCCGCCTCTCTCTCGGCCCGGCACGGCCCGGCCCGGCCTGCCCCTCTCTCAGCCCGGCCCGGCCCAACCTGCCCCTCTCCGCTCAGCCTCAAGTCTACACTGGAGCTGGAGGTGTAACTTCCAGTTGGGGCAGACATACCTGCACTAGCTCTGATCAAGCTAATGTGCTAAAAATAGCAGGCTAGCTGCCGGACATATCTGACCCCTAGGTACGTCCCTGGGGCAGGTAGCCTGTCCCATTGCCCAAGCTTGATCAGAGCTAGTGCACTTATGTCTTCCCTAGCTGGAAATTACACCTCCAGCTCCAGTGTAGACGTACCCTCAGTCCAGCCCAGCCCTTGCTACCTGGTCCTGCCCGGCCTACTCTGTCCTCCCTGGCCCAGCCCAGGCTGCCCAATCCAGCCTGGTCCTCTCCAGCCTCTGAAGTATTAATTTAGATGGAATAAATGGGACAAAGCTGTTAACAGAACCCAGTCACTGTCCAACGTTAATCAGTTTTAACCAAGGCTTGGCATTTGGTATACAGAGGCCTCAGCTTGCTTAGCACTATGGCCAACACACCATTAAACGGCATGTTCACCTGCTATTACAGCTACAGAAAAGAAGGCAAACCTGTAAAGCAGCTGAAATGTGAGCGATTAAATAAGGCTTTCGTGTGACCATGTCTTGTTCCCTTTCCTTTAGGCGCAGAGTGTGTTAGAAGGAAAAACCCAACCTTGACAGGCTCTTAGATGGTATCAGAGATGACAATAACTGTCCTTCCTGGGACGCAAGGTTAGTTGAGAGAGGCTGGACCTGGTGGTGTTGCTGCTGCTGTTTAAAGTCCTTTCCTCCCAGGTGGTGGTTAAGATTCAGCTGGAGATGGTAGGGTAGCAGTGTCCTCGGGCTCCTTCTCGCTGGCCTGGCCTGGTTAGGACTTTTCTCAGACTCAGGGTGATGATGGCCCAGGGTCCCAGGAAACAATGTGCGGGGGGACACACCATGATGGTGAAGCTTTCTTTAGTAGCCACCCCCATTCTTTTGTACTTTCCCTGCAAAATCTCTTTCTTTTAATGCCCCGCAGAGGGAGCGCTGGGTGGAATAGCCCATCCCCTCGTTACTGGGGCCACCAATTAGCCTAATGTCTGACATACCAATTTTGGCTCATTAGCTTCCCGCTACACAGCTCCTGTTTTTAACAAGCAAAATTTCAACGCAGTTCTTGACTCATATTAACTTGGCCGTTTTATTTAGAGCCGGTCAGTTCTTGTGATGCCCTTTCGCACTGTTTCCCACCAGCAGTTGTTGGTATCGGTTAGTGTAACCTCAGATGAGCTTGTGCAGACTTGGTGCAGTTGAGCTCACAATTTGTGTAAATTCGTAGGCCCGAGTGTCCCAACATCTCCCTGGGGGTTGGACGCTTGAGCTTGCATTTTGCTCCCTCCCGCCCCTCCCTGTTACAGTGGGGTATCGTCGCATGGAGGTGGGTTTACTCCAGGCTTTGAGGGGGGTGTCAGACTAGAGCACAAAGGCAGTCACCCCAAGTGTGTGCTCCCAGGGGAGGAGGGAACACCGGCCTTCAAGGGCAGGGCTGCCCATCTCTGCCCATGCTACCAGAAGAGACCATTTCATTAGTTCTGTGATCTCTCCTGGGCCTGAGATGCTGGATCCGTGGAGCAGACAGGCCCTCAGGATACTGAGGTGGATGCCGAATGGCAGGCTGACTGGGGAGAGACGTGCTTGCTCTGTGATTCCTGGGGAGGGGGCACAGGCTTTCTCTGGCTGCCTGCGGCATTGCTGGGGAGAGCAGTGTCCCTGGCTGCTCTGAGGGCGAGCTGGGCTCATGCTCAGTCCCCTGCCCTGCATGCAGGCTCTGGCCAGGAGCCCATATGCACCTGTCATGCCATGCGGCTGCGCAGCTGCTGACCAGTTGCCTGGGCTCTGTGCTCTCCCTGTGCGGCAGGAATGACGCAAGCAGCTGCCCTTCTCCTCCTGGGATCAGTGGTGGGGGCCTTGGAGAGAGAAGCTGGGGTATCTGCCCAGCAGCAGGACATGGGGTGATAGGAGCAGTTGAAATGTAACTGTTCAGATTAATCATTACAGTGTCGGGCTGATAAGGCTGGGAGAACCTAGCTGCCCGGAATGAGGGGGGAGGAGTGAGTGCCCTTGTCTCACCCGCCTGCAGGCAGACGACTGTTTGTACTGGAGTAACAGGTCTGGGAACCTTCAGCTTCTTCCAGAGCCATCACCATCAGTCCTGGGCCCGGACCATGCGTGGGACAAAGAAATACAGGCATGTTATTGAGACGCCGGATCCCGGCAAGTGGGAGGTGAGAACCACAGGGCGCCTTGTGGGTCTTTATTGTCTCCGGCAACTCCCCTGTGCCGGGACTGAGATAGGACACTACCCCGGGACCAGGTGCTGCCCTGGCTGCTCCAGCAGGGACAGGGCAGGAGCTCTCTGGTCACCTGCTGCCACTCCCCATCCAAACCAACCCTGATGAGCTGATTGCCCTGTTGCAGCCACTGCCCAGAAACCATCCCCCCCTTCCAGTTACTGTGACCCTGAGACATGGGAGGGGGAACCGGGCAGAAAAGCTGCAGCCTGGCAGTGCCAGTGTGTGTCTGTGAGTGTGGTTCATCGCACAGCGGCTCAGCTGGTTCTGGTCCATGACGTGCACAGAACAGACTTCAGCACCAAAGGACAGACTCTGAGGCCAGAAGGGACCATTGTGGTCATCTAGTCCGTGGTCCCCAAACTTTTCAGGGTTGCGCTTTCCCCTTCCCCCCCACCCCGTGCTGCGGATGGGAGCAGGGCTACTGCTCCCAGGGGTGTGGGATGCCGTCATTGATAAAGGGACTGAGGCTGGGGCTGCAGCTGGGGGTGGGTCTGGGCCCAGGAGTGGAGCAGGGAGGGGGGCCGTAGCCAGGGGCCAAGGCTAGTAGTGGGACTGGGGCTGGTACCAGGGACCAAGGCTGGTAGTGGGACTGGGACCAGGGGCCAAGGCTGGTGGTGGGGCCGGGACTGGGGCTGGTACCAGGGGCCAAGACTGAGGACAGGGACGAGACTGGGGATGGGTGCAGAGCCTCGGTCGGTCCGCAGTCAGAGGCCATGCATGGGGGCCAGGACAGAGCAGATCTGCGAGCGAAGTGGGGGTTGGTTGCATTCCCTTTCATGGGGGCTGGCCCAGGCCCTGCCATGCCCCCTCCCCGAATGTTCCTCCGTGCCCCCCTAGGTGGGCATGCCCCACAGTTTGGGAACCTCTGATCTCCTCCTGTATAACACAGGCCAGAGAACCTCCCTGAAGTAATTTCTGCTCCAACTCTAATAGCTGAGTCTGAACTAACATAAGAATAAGAGCAGATGGTAGATGGTGCTACAAGGAGGGCTTTGGGATGTATGGCCACTGGGAGGCATTCATGGTCAGAGGACTGTTCTCTCGGGATGGACTTCACCTGAGTAGGGAAGGAAATAGACTTCTAGGATGGAGGCTGGCACAACTGATCAAGAGAGCTTTAAACTAGGAATGTGGGGGAGACGGTTGGGAGATGTCCAGGTAATCTCCACGCTGGATTTTAACATTGAGAGGGAAGACAACCAAGTAAGAGAGGATATAGCCGGGGGTAGGAGAATGGACATAAGGAGGAAGGGCAGAGTGGATACTAGTCAAATAGGTCATACTGGCAGTACAATGTCCATACCAAATTGGGTAAGGAATGTGAGTGAGGCCAAACAGCAAAAATTAAGATGTTTGTACACCAATGCGAGGAGCCTAGGTAACAAAATGGAGGAATTAGAGCTACTGGTCCAGGAAGTGAAACCAGATATCATAGGAATAACCGAAACATGGTGGAATAGCAGTCATGACTGGAGTACAGGTATTGAAGGGTATGTGCTGTTTAGGAAAGATAGAAATAAAGGTAAAGGTGGGGGAGTAGCATTGTATATCAATGATGAGGTAGACTGTAAAGAAATAAAAAGTGATGGAATGGATAAGACAGAGTCTGTCTGGGCAAAAATCACATTGGTGAAGAAAACTACTAGAGCCTCCCCTGGGATAGTGCTTGGGGTGTGCTATAGACCACCGGGATCTAATTTGGATATGGATAGAGACCTCTTTAATGTTTTTAAGGAAGTAAATACTAATGGGAACTGTGTGATCATGGGAGACTTCAACTTCCCAGATATAGATTGGAGGACAAGTGCTAGTAATAATAATAGGGCTCAGATTTTCCTAGATGTGATAGCTGATGAATTCCTTCATCAGGTAGTTGCTGAACCAACAAGGGGGGATGCCATTTTAGATTTGGTTTTGGTGAGTAGTGAGGACCTCATTGAAGAAATGGTTGTAGGGGACAACCTTGGCTCGAGTGATCATGAGCTAATTCAGTTCAAACTAAATGGAAGGATAAACAAAAATAAATCTGAGACTAGGGTTTTTGATTTCAAAAGGGCTAACTTTAATAAATTAAGGAAATTAGTTAGGGAAGTGGATTGGACTAAAGAATTTATGGACCTAAAGGCGGAGGAGGCCTGGGATTATTTCAAGTTAAAGTTGCAGAAGCTATCAGAAGCCTGTATCCCAAGAAAGGGGAAACAATTCATAGGCAGGGGTTTTAGACCAAGCTGGATGAGCAAGCATCTCAGAGAGGTGATTAAGAAAAAACAGAAAGCATACAAGGAGTGGAAGATGGGAGGGATCAGCAAAGAAACCTACCTTATTGAGGTCAGAGCATGTAGGGATAAAGTGAGACAGGCTAAAAGTCATGTAGAATTGGACCTTGCAAAGGGAATTAAAACCAATAGTAAAAAGTTTTATAGCCATATAAATAGGAAGAAAACAAAGAAAGAAGAAGTGGGACCGCTAAACACTGAGGATGGAGTGGAGGTTAAGGATAATCTAGGCATGGCTCAATATCTAAACAAATACTTTGCCTCAGTCTTTAATGAGGCTAATGAGGAGCTTAGGAATAGTGGCAGCATGACAAATGGGAATAAGGATGTGGGGGTAGATATTACCATATCCGAGGTAGAAGCCAAACTTGAACAGCTTAATGAGAGTAAATCAGGCGGCCCAGATAATCTTCATCCAAGAATATTAAAGGAACTGGCACATGAAATTGCAAGCCCATTAGCAAAAATTTTTAATGAATCTCTAAACTCAGGGGTTGTACCGTTTGACTGGAGAATAGCTAATATAGTTCCTATTTTTAAGAAAGGGAAAAAAAGTGACCCGGGTAACTACAGGCCTGTTAGTTTGACATCTGTAGTATGCAAGGTCTTGGAAAAAATTTTGAAGGAGAAAGTAGTTAAGGACCTTGAGGTCAATGGCAATTGGGACAAATTACAACATGGTTTTACAAAAGGTAGATCGTGCCAAACCAACTTGATCTCCTTCTTTGAGAAAGTAACAGATTTTTTAGATAAAGGAAACGCAGTGGATCTAATCTACCTCGATTTCAGTAAGGCATTTGATACAGTACCACATGAGGAATTATCGGTTAAATTGGAAAAGATGGGGATCAATATGAAAATTGAGAGGTGGATAAGGAACTGGTTAAAGGGGAGACTACAGCGGGTCATACTGAAAGGTGAACTGTCAGGTTGGAGGGAGGTTACTAGTGGAGTTCCTCAAGGTTCAGTTTTGGGACCAATTTTATTTAATCTTTTTATTACTGACCTCGGCACCAAAAGTGGGAGTGTGCTAATAAAGTTTGCAGATGACACAAAGTTGGGAGGTATTGCCAATTCAGAAAAGGATCGGGATATCCTACAGGAAGATCTGGATGACCTTGTAAACTGGAGTAATAGTAATAGGATGAAATTTAATAGTGAGAAGTGTAAGGTTATGCATTTAGGGATTAATAACAAGAATTTTAGTTATAAGCTGGGGACGCATCAGTTGGAAGTAACGGAAGAGGAGAAGGACCTCGGAGTCCTGGTTGATCACAGGATGACTATGAGTCGCCAATGTGATGTGGCCGTGAAAAAAGCTAATGCGGTCTTGGGATGCATTAGGCGAGGTATTTCTAGTAGAGATAAGGAGGTGTTAGTACCGTTATACAAGGCATTGGTGAGACCTCATTTGGAATACTGTGTGCAGTTCTGGTCTCCCATGTTTAAGAAGGATGAATTCAAACTGGAACAGGTACAAAGAAGGGCCACTAGGATGATCCGAGGAATGGAAAACCTGTCGTATGAAAGGAGACTCAAGGAGCTTGGTTTGTTTACCCTAACCAAAAGAAGGCTGAGGGGAGATATGATTGCTCTCTTTAAATATATCAGAGGGATAAATACCAGGGAGGGAGAGGAATTATTTCAGCTCAGTACCAATGTGGACACAAGAACAAATGGATCTAAACTGGCCATCAGGAAGTTTAGACTTGAAATTAGACGAAGGTTTCTAACCATCAGAGGAGTGAAGTTCTGGAACAGCCTTCCAAGGGAAGCAGTGGGGGCAAAAGACCTAACTGGCTTCAAGATTAAGCTAGATACGTTTATGGAGGGGATGGTTTGATGGGATAACATGATCTTAGTCAAGGGTCAATTAATTGCCATCAGTGGTAAATAGGACCAATGGTCAATGATGGGATGTTAGAAGTTACTACAGAGAACTTTTTCCTGGGTGTCTGGCTGGTGAGTCTTGCCCACATGCTCGGGGTTCAGCTGATCGCCATATTTGGGGTCGGGAAGGAATTTTCCTCCAGGGTAGATTGGCAGAGGCCCTGAAGGTTTTTTGCCTTCCTTTGCAGCATGGGGCACGGGTCACTTACCGGAGGATTCTCTGCATCTTGAAGTCTTTAAACCATGATTTGAGGACTTCAGTAGCTGAGACATAGGTGAGAGGATTATTCCAGGAGTGGGTGGGTGAGATTCTGTGGCCTGCATTGTGCAGGAGGTCAGACTAGATGATCATAATGGTCCCTTCTGACCTTAAAGTCTATGAGTCTATGAGTCTATGAGTAAAAGAACAGCCACACTGAGTCAGGTCAATGATCCATAGAGCCCAATATCCTGGCTCCGACCGTGACCAGTGCCAGATGCTTCACAGAGAATGAACAGAACAAGGCAATTATGCATCCCCTCTTGTCCACTCCCAGGTTATGGCAGTCAGAGGTTTAGGGGCACATGGGATTGTGTCCCTGACCGTCTTGGCTAATAGCCATTGATGGACCTATCCCCCAGGAACTTATCCAGTTCTTTTTTTGAACTCACTTATACTTTTGGCCTTCACAACATCCCATGGCAACAAGTTCCACAGGTTGACTGTGTTGTGTGAAGAAATACTTCCTTTTGTTTGTTTTAAACCTGCTGCCTATGAATTTTATTGAGTGGCCCCTGGTTCTTGTGTTATGTGAAGGGATAAATGACACTTCCTTATTCACTTTCTCCACACCAGTCATAGTTTACAGACCTCTATTAAATCCTGCTTTAGTCATCTCTTTTTTAAACTGAACAGTCCCCGTCTTTTTAATCTCTCCTTATATGGAAGCTGCTCCATCCCCCTAACCAATTTTGTTGGACTTCTCTGTATTTTTTCCAATTCTAATCAATCTTTTTTGAGATGGGGTGACCAGAAATGTATGTAGTTTTCAAGGATTTCAGGGCATACTATGGATTTATATAGTGGCAATATGATATTTTCTGTCTTATTATCGATCCCTTTCCTAATGGCTCCTAACATCCTGTTCGCTTTTTTGACTGCCACTGCACATCAAGCAGATGTTTTCAGAGAACTATCCATGATGACTGTTCCTTACTAAAGTGTCAACCAACTTGCCTGGTACTGAAGTTATACTTACTGGCCTGAAATTTCCAGGATCGCCACTGGAGCCTTTAAAAAAAATCTACATTTCATTAGCTACCCTCCAGTCATGTGATAGAGAGGCTGATTTAAGCAATAGGTTACATACCACAGTTAGTAGTTCTGCAATTTCACATTTGAGTTCCTTCAGAACTCTTGGGTGAATCCCATCTGGTCCTGGTGACTTATTGCTGTTTGTTTAATCAGTTTGTTCCCAAATCTTCTCTGTTGAGGCTCAATCTGGGACAGTTCCTTCGATTTGTCACCTAAAATGAATGGTTCAGGTGTGAGAATCTCCCTCACATCCATTGCAGTGAAGATCAGTGCAATGGTCGTTTCATGCCTGAGTGCTCCACACCGTTAGAAATGTGCACCTTTTTTATAGTCTGAATTAATTCAAGCAGGGAAATCAGAAATGTAGCCAGGTTACCTGTAAGATACCAGGGCTTGACAAGCAAGGCAAGCCAGCCCTGAATTCTACAGCGAGGCCCATTGCATCCTGCGATGCTCTGGGGTGGCTGCGGGGGCATTCTGCTGGAGCATCAGGCAAATTAAATATGAGCATGAGTTGCACACTCAGTGCAGGGCTAATTCAAAGCGCTTGACTCTGCCCCTAGCCTCTCCATTCTCACGGTGGAGCGGGTGCGTATGTTGCCAAGAGACAGATGCAGTGTAGAAGACCCCTGGGGTGGGAGGGGGAAACTGAGGCTTGGCAGCTGTATTGGAGGATAGCTGGGGTGAGGGACAGGTACTTTACTGGATACATCTGGTAAAATTAAGAGTAGTTCAGTTCTGGAATAGGCTACCAAGGGAGGCTGTGGAATCACCATCATTGGAGGTTTTTAAGAACAGGTTGTACAAAAAGAAACCTATGAAGGATGGTTTAGGTTTACAGAGGGGACTGGACTTGATAATCTCTTGAGGTCCCTTCCACCCTACATTTTTATGATTCTATGATTATGATCATCTAGTCTGTTCTCCCAAATAACAGCACTTTCCTGAATTGTTCGAACTAGATCAGAGCTTATAGAAAAAGAGCCAGCCTTGATTTAAACATTGTGGCGCATCAGGTTGACGCAGTGTCAGTGGAGACACTGTGTTGGTGGCTTTCAGGATCTGTCCCCCAATTTCCCACACTGACTGTACAATCGATCCAAGCGTTCCCAGTGAGGAGACACACCGCCGACACAAGGAGCCAAGTGTGTGCACACACACACAAGCGATTTAATAACTGCGGTGGCTGTATGCTGACGTAAGTTAGATCGACTTATTTTTATTGTAGATGTGGCCTAAGGCAGGTTTTCTAATCCTTTTATCATTCCCGTGGTTGTTTTTTGAACCCTCACCAAGTTATCAGCATCCTTCCTGAACTATGGACCGAGTGTTCCAGCAGTCGTCGCACCAGTGCCAAATACAGAGATAACAGAACCTCTCTGCCTCTACTCGAGGTGTCCCTGTTTATGCAGCCAAGGAGCCAATTCGCCGTTTTAGCCACCGCTTTGCATTGGGAGCTCATGTTCAGCTGATTATCCACCTTTCTGTGATGCCCATTTGGAAGGGGCTCTGCAAGCATGTCCATGGGAATCATACATCTGAGTTCCCTGATTTTTACACCGTGACAACTGGCTCTATCCTGGCCCCTTGCCAACGGGTGTGCGCAGAAACCACCAGTGCCCTCAGGTGCAGCCAGGCAGAGTACGGACATTCCTAGAAACATCAAGTGCAGCAGGTTTAGAAACCCAAAGGCAAGTTAATGCTGAGGTTGCTGAGCCCTTGCCAAATGGTTTGTTTCCTCATCTCTAGCCCTCGTTTTGTTCTCCTGATGTGCCCTTCCTGACCCGAGCCTGGACGATCCCTGAGCAGGCAGGGTGTGTACAATGGCGCCCTGATCACTGGTCGGGTTCCTAGGAGCAGCCATAGTAGAAAGTAACAATAACAACAACAAAGGAGCTTAAATAAGCCCCTCTGGTGAGTGGGGGAGGAAGGGCCAGAGGGTTGCGGTGTGAGGGGCTCTCTGTCCCAGGCTAAACGTGCACAGTTGAACTAGTATATTGAGAGGCTGTGGGAGCCGTTCTAGCACTGGGGCCCAGTCCTGCTCTGCCCTGGGGAGACTCTGCATCCTGTGTGCATTGCCTTTCAGCTGGCAGGGTACGAGGCAACTCTGCCCATCAGTGAGAAGTCGAACCCCATCACCAGGGAGCTGGATAAGGCTGACCCTGTGCAGATTGTCCAGCTTCTGAAGGAATGTGACGCAGAGATATTCCAGGAGGAGGACGAAGCTCTGCTCAACTATACGGTAAGTTCTCTGGCTTGCCTGCCTGTGTGCTGCGACCCCCTCCCCGTAGCCAGATGGGCTGTAGTGCTGTGGGAGAGCCTAGGGAAGTGGTAGGCCTGGCGTTGCATCCTGGAGGTGCTGAGATTTGTGATTGTTTTCCCTTTGTGTTGGAGGGCACTGCAAAGCCGTCAGGCTGGCCCTGAGAAGGCTCTATCTCTCTCTCCTACTGGCCTTGCCCTCATCACCGAGAGCTTGTTGATTGGGAGGGACGAGATGACACACGAGGGAACCCCAGTTCAGTCATTCAGAGCCCAGCAGGCTGGTCAGGCCCTCACCCTGAACCCTGTCTCCAGATGATGTTAATAGTCTGTATATATGGGTGGGTGGGGCAGTAAACCCGCAGAGCCCTGAGATTTGGAGTGAGGGGGTTACCTCGTAAGCCACGGAGCCACCCCATGGAGTATGGGTCCAGCTGGGGTGAGTAACCCTGCAGAGCCCTGACCCCTCCCCCCGATCTATGGGCCTGGTTGGGAGAGAACACCACAAAGCCCTAATCCCAGAGGTGAAAGTAAGCCGGTACGCCGTGGTACGGCATACCGGCAAGAGCCAGTGCACTGTGCCAGGGCGGATCAGCTTCCCCAGGCGCAATTTAAAGGGCCGGGGGCTCCCAGCAGCGGCTGGAGCCCCTGGCCCTTTAAATTGCTGCTGGAGTCCTGGGGTAGTGGCGGCGGGGCTGGGGCAGCGATTTAAAGGGCCCAGGGCTTGGCCGCTGCTACCGCCCCGGGCCCTTTAAACTGCTGCCGGAGCCCCCGGCTGCCGCTGCTACCCTGGCGGGGTGGGGAGAGGGGGTGAGGAGGCACTTACCGGTACAGGGCGGGCCAGGGCTGGCTCTGACCCCTCCAGCCCCGCCCCTTCCAGGGGCCAGAGCCGGCCCCATACTGGTAAGTCCCTATACTTACTTTCACCCCTGCCTAATCCTCTTGCTTTCTTCTCCAGAGACTGTACAGTGAGCCAGTGCTGAAGACCATGATCAACATTATCAATAAAGTGCAGGAAGTCCTGAAGGTACATTGTAGTGCAGTGCACTGTGGGACCGTGGGTGGGGTGGGGTATGGCATGGCACAGTGCAGTATGGTGCAGAGAAGTATGGTTTGGTGTGGTGAGGTACAGTATGGTAGGACGTGCTGTGATGCAATATGGTGCAGGTCGGCATCAAGCAATGCAGCAGAGTGCGGTATGGTGAAATGCAGTGTAGTGTGGCATGATATGGTGAAGTGCAATGTGGTTCCTATGAGTGAAGTGCAGTGCAGTGGGATGAGGTAAAGTGTGGTGCAATGAGGTGAGACATAGTGTGTTATGGAGCAGCATGGTACAGTGAGGTGAGGTGCAGTGAGTTGTGCAGTGAGATGCAGTGTGCTATGGAGCAGCATGGTACAGTGAAGTGAAGTGCAGTGAGGTGTGGTGCAGCATGGTACAGCGAGGTGAGGTGCAGTGTGGTATGGAGCAGCATGGTAGAGTGAGGTGAGGTGCAGTGAGGTGTGGTGCAGCATGGTACAGTGAGGTGAGGTGCAGTGTGGTATGGAGCAGCATGGTACAGTGAGGTGAGGTGCAGTGTGGTATGGAGCAGCATGGTACAGTGAGGTGAGGTGCAGTGTGGTATGGAGCAGCATGGTACAGTGAGGTGAGGTGCAGTGTGGTATGGAGCAGCATGGTACAGTGAGGTGAGGTGCAGTGTGGTATGGAGCAGCATGGTACAGTGAGGTGAGGTGCAGTGTGGTATGGAGCAGCATGGTACAGTGAGGTGAGGTGCAGTGTGGTATGGAGCAGCATGGTACAGTGAGGTGAGGTGCAGTGTGGTATGGAGCAGCATGGTACAGTGAGGTGAGGTGCAGTGTGGTATGGAGCAGCATGGTACAGTGAGGTGAGGTGCAGTGTGGTATGGAGCAGCATGGTACAGTGAGGTGAGGTGCAGTGTGGTATGGAGCAGCATGGTACAGTGAGGTGAGGTGCAGTGAGTTGAGATGCAGCAAGGTCTGGAGGACCATGGTTCCATGAGGTCAGGGGCAGCACGGTACAGTACAGGAATACTTGTCAGCTCTGAAAGGTACTGTGCCCATTGGGCATCACACAGGAGATGCCCAGTCAGCCCTCTTTGCTGTGCTTAGTGGCATCATCAGCATGTCTGGGGAGCCATGGCTCAGTGGTTCTTGGAGTTCCGCACTGGAGAGGACCTGCCCCCTCCTGGGTTCCCTCCCTCTCGCAGAGCCAGGGGAGCTGGGGACAGACAAGCCTTGGGTCACATCAGGCCACGGCATGATAAAGGAAGAGGTGTCTCACCACAGTGAATGTGCTGCCAGCACAGAGCCTGCTCCCTCTTCCTGAAGGTCGTGCCGGAGAGGCAGCAGGGCATGGGGGCTCTTACCCCAGACTCTGGGGTCCATGTGCTCCCACAGCAGCCAGCTGACGGGATCCTTCGAGGCAGGCGTCTGGGCCTGTGGTCCAGGCCAGGTCTGGGACTCCAGGAGCAGGCAGCCATGTTCTGCACCAGCTGCGTCTGGGAGGGGACTGAGCATGGAATTGCCCTGAGGCCCAGATCTCGCAGGGAAAGCTGATGTGAAAGGGAAAAACACTCCTGGTCTAAGAGCCACTGGAGATCCTGAACGTTGTTATCAAAGGCTGCCGCAGTCCTCGGTGCAAGCGACTGTGGCCTCTATCTGCTCTGAGCAGCTCCTGAGGGACTCCTGCCTCTGGCTGGGGAGATGGGCCCTCCCCCGCAGACAGTCACCTGTCTCCATTGGTTCTGCAGGACCCAGACAACACCCTTATCGTGCTGAGCGGCGGAGGCACCTCGGGCAGGCTGGCCTTCCTCATTGCTGTGAGTTGCTCCTGCTTCCTCCTCTCCACAGTGTGCTGGTGCAGGATGGGATCCCCAGATGCAGGATCCCAGCCTTTGGGGACACCCTGGATATGCCGCACACCCGCACACCCCATCCTCCCAATGATGCACCTCAACCCCCTAAGGACACAGCCTACTTGGAGATACTCAGCCCCTCACATCCTCCAGCAATGCCCCTGGCTCCCCAATGCAGCTCAGCCTCCCTGACACTCCCCAGAGGCACTCAGCGTCTCTCTCCATTTCCCAAGGACACTGTGCCCCCATAGTCTCCCAGTGAAGCACGGCCCTCTTGGGCTGCCTGGAGATGCCCAACCCCCCAGCCCCACTTCTCTCAGTGGAGACACTCAGTCCTCCTCCCCAGCTCCCACAAAGATGCTCAGGTTATCCTGGACCCATCAAGACACTTAGCTCTCTCCAGCCCCTCAGCTGTCCTGCAGGTGACCAGCACCCCCCAGGCCTTGAACCATGAGGGGAGAGCACCAAGTGCCATGGGCTGCATGGGTGGAGCATAGGATGGCTTGAGGGTGCAGGGTGCTGTAAGCAGCACAGGGGCACCCCAGGGTGCAGGGGGGCATGGCAGCAGGCAGGAGGGGTGCAATGGGTTGCAATCACAAATTGCTGTGAACTCTCGGGGTCCGTGCTGGCTGCCTGGGGTGGGGCGGGTGCCGGGTGCCCCTCTTGGGTTCTGTTTCCCACTTATAATCCCTGTTTCTGCTTGTGTTATGGGACCAGCCCCAAGCCCCTGGCAGAAAGAACCGTGCACTAGAGCTCACGCCTGGATTGGAAACCTTGGGGCGAAGCACAGTAGTGTCCTGTCATAGGTGGGCTCTGTAGGGCAGATACAGCGGTGCTGGCTTAGGGGGCCTGTCACTGGGGAAAAGGGTCTGTTGCTGCCTCTGGCTTTGTCTTCTCGTCACAGTATGTTGTAGCTCCCTGGTCTGCATGGGCTGGGTGGTTCCTAGGACGGTTAATTTATAGACAGGTTGCTGGGGTGCACGGCCTGCCTGTTAGTGCCTCTCTCTCTCTCTTCCCAGGTTTCTTTTAACAAGCTGCTGAAGGGTCTAGGTCAGCTGCCCCGTTACACGTACATCATTGCTGGGGGAGACAGGTAAGGGGGAGAGCACGTGTTTGCACTTGGCCCGGCTGAGCGGATAATGGCCTTTGCTTCTGGCTGTGGCTCTGGCTGTCTGCCAGCCAGAGGCCGAGATTTGTCCCATCTGAGACCCTGGTGGGTAGCGTCTTGCCTCCCCCACTGCCTGGCCGAGCAGGGGATGGCAGAGAGTGCCCCAGTGCACCGTTTATAGACCAGTACTGTGTGTGTGGGGTCAAGTGCACTTGGGTCTCTGGTTAGTAGTTGTCAATAGGGAATGATAATCAAATGGGGGTGTTTCTACTGGAATTCATGGGTACTAGGCCTGATGCTATTCAACGCTTTAATCAGTGATCTGGAATTAAATATAAACTCATGGATAGCACACAGATTGCCAAAGTAAACACCAAGAGGACAGGGCATCGTACAGAGTGAGGTGGATCAATTGGTAAGCTGGCCGATTGAAACAAAATGTAGTTTAATATTGCCAAATGCCTACAGCGAGAAACGAGGACTGCAGGCCGTGCCTATAGAATGGGGACTGCATCCTGGAAAGCAGTGACTCTGCAAAGGTTATGGGGTCCCACTGGACAAGCAGCTGAAGAGGAGTGTGATGGTCTGGCCAAAAGGGCGAATGCAGTTATTTGATATATAAGCAGGGGAGTAATGAGTAGGAGCAGGGAGATGATTTCACCTCTGTATATGGCATTGGTGAGATTGAGACTGGAATATTGTATCCAGTTTTGGTATCCACAGTTTAAAAGGATGTTGGAAAATTTGAGAGGGTGCAGAGAAGAGCCACAAAAATGATTCAAGGGTTGTGAAAAATTGACTTACAGTGAAAGACTTGTGGAGCTCAATCAGTTTAGTTCAGAGGTGGGTGAACTATGGCCTGTGGGATAGATCAGGCCGCGAGCCGTTTTAAGCCATCCCACAAGCCACACCACACGGCTCAGCTCCGCTCTGGCTGGGGCACAGGGTTGTGGGCCGGACCACGCGGCTTGGCCCCACTCCGGAGCTCCGGCCGGGGCACCGGGTCGGGGGCAATGTTCCCTCTAATTTTTGACAGGTCGTGTGCGCAAAAAAATTTCTTCTGTGCAAATTTTTGACAGGCCATGTGCGCAAAAAATGTCTTCTATACAAATTGTTGTGCTTCTGTGCAAATTTTTGTGCGTGCAGTGTTTCGCCGTGTGCGCGGGGTTTAGAATCTGTGTGCGCGCGCACACGCGCACAGCTTAGAGGGAACAGTGGTCAGGGGCCACACCACGCGGCTCGGCCTCACTCCAGCCGGGGCACCGGGTCGGGGCCTCACCACGCGGCTCCTGGAAACCGCGTCATGGCCCCTCTCTGGCTCCTACGGGCTCCAATGGGAACTGCAGGGGTGGTGCCTGAGGATGGGGCAGCATGCAGAGCTACCTGGCCGTGCCTCCATGTATAAGCCAGAGAAGGGACATGCTGCTGCTTCCAGGAGCCGCTTGAGGTAAGCACCGCTTGGAGCCTGCACCCCCTTAGCCTCTCCCCAACCCCCTGCCCCAGCCCTGATCCCCCTCCCGCCCTTCAAACCCCTCGGTCCCAGGCCAGAGCACCCTCCTGCACCTCAAACTCCTCATCCCCAGCCCCACCCCCGAGCCCGCACCCCCTCCCGCACCTCAACCCCAATTTTGTGAGCATTCATGGCCCACCATGCAATTTCCATTCCCTGATGTGGCCCTCAGGCCAAAAAGTTTGCCCACCCCTGGTTTAATTGGTCAAAAAGATCAAAAGCTGATTGGTTACAGTGTCTACATACCTTCACGGGGAGCAAATACTGTGTACTAAAGAGCTCTTCAATCTGGTGGAGAAAAGCAGAACAAGAACCAATGGCTGGGAGATAAAACCAGACAAATTCCAACTAGAAATAAGGCACCCGTGATTAGCTATTGTAACAAACTACCAGTAGAAATGATGTACTCAGCATCTCTTGATACCTTCAGCTCAAGCTTAGCTGCCTTTCTGGAAGATGCTTTAGTCAAAACACAAATTACTGGGCTCAGTCCAAGGGTAGCTGGGTGGAATTATGAACACATTAGCTGTCTTCTGCAGGACATCAGACTACATGAGCTAATCACGCTGGTGCCTTTTGACATTAACCTCTAGGACTCTATGCAGCCAAGCCGGCTGGAGCTCACTCAGATAGGACCGAGCTGATGCTGGTGCACAGGGGGAGGTCTTGCTCCCACTCTGGGACTCCGTGAAGAGGGGCTTTTTGCTGTCAGGTGGCAAATGGAGCCAGAAATCCTTTGTTCCCGTGTTGCAGCTGGTTAACCCGTCGGCCACAAGCACCAGCTCACTGCCCATTTCTCCCAGGTGCAGGAGGTGGCCCCAGTGAGCCTGGTGCTTGTGGCCTCCAGATGAACCAGCCACAACATGTGCTGCACTGCACCGGGGCAGCCCAGGCCACTTGGGCTAGAGTGACGGGGCCCATTTGCTTGGTGGAGTAGGCTGGGGTTACAGGCTGCTCAGGTTTCCTGTGTCCTGCCAGCTGCAGTTCAGGGGGCTGTGGAGTGTACATGTCCTGCACCCTGAGTGCATGGGGGACCGTTCTCCCTGTGCATCAGCCCTGAGAAGGGGAGCACGGGGCCCGCAGGCTCCTGTGATCTGAGTGCGAGTGTTTTGGGGGTAGGGTAAGTGAACTGGCTGGTTGTATCTGTGAGTAACTGAACAAGGTGGTTTCCTCCTGTAGATCCCTAGTGGTGTCCCAGGAGGGAGTGGAGGACTGTGCCCTGCTGGGGATCAAGGAGCTGAGCAAGGTGAGGTCTGGAGATGGGGAAGGAGATAGAGACTGAAACAAAACTTCAGCCGTGACCCAGAGGACCCAGTCTTGGGGGTTTCATGCAGCGCGTCTCTCTGGGAAGGCAGGAGGAGGATGGCCAGGGGAGGGCATACATAGTGTGGATTGCCAGGAGACAGCGTGCCTAAGCCGGGCCCATAGCTAAGGCCCTCCCCCCAGCGCAGTGCCGAGGGCAGCCCCTCCTCTCACCCGCACCGTACTGAGTTCTCCCATTTTCCCCCCAGGTCTGTGAGGGGAAGAAAAAAGTCATTTTCATTGGAATTTCATGTGGTTTTTCTGTAAGTATCCAATGGATTATTGCAAATTGCTGGGAGCAGAGTGGGTGCCTGGTACAGTCGCCGGAGGGTGGGGTGCAGAGTGGGTGCCTGGTACAGTCAGGGTGCGGAGGGGAAGCAGATGGGTGTCTGGTACAGTCGGGGTAGGGGGTGCAGAATGGGTGTCTGGTACAGTCAGGGTGCGGAGGGGAAGCAGATGGGTGTCTGGTACAGTCGGGGTAGGGGGTGCAGAATGGGTGTCTGGTACAGTCGAGGTAGGAGAAACAGAGTGGATGTCTGGTGCAGTCGGGGTGGGGGGTGCAGAGTGGGTGCCTGGTACAGTCGGTGTGGGGTGCAGAGTGGGTGTCTGGTACAGTTGGGGGGTGCAGAGTGAGTGCCTGGTGCAGTTGGGGTGGGGGATGCAGAGTGGGTGTCTGGTACAGTTGAGGTAGGGGAAGCAGAGTGGGTGCCTGGTACAGTCGGGGTAGGGGGTGCAGAGTGGGTGTCTGGTACAGTCGGGGGGGATGCAGAGTGGGTGCCTGGTACAGTGAGGGTGGGGGGTGCAGAGTGGGTGCCTGGTACAGTTGAGCGGGGGTGCAGAGTGGGTGCCTTGTACAGTTGGGGGGGTGCAGAGTGGGTGCCTGGTACAGTCGGGTTGGGGGGTGCAGAGTGGGTGCCTGGTACAGTTGGGGTGGGGGATGCAGAGTGGGTGCCTGGTACAGTCGGGGGCGGGAGGTGCAGAGTGGGTGCCTGGTACAGTTGGGGTGGGGGATGCAGAGTGGGTGCCTGGTACAGTCGTGGGCGGATGTGCAGAGCGGGTGCCTGGTACAGTCGGGGGGAGGGTGCAGAGTGGGTGCCTGGTACAGTTGGGGTGGGGGATGCAGAGTGGGTGCCTGGTACAGTCAGTGTGAGGAAGGGAAGCAGAGTGGGTCCCTTTCATTGTCAGGGTAGGGCGGGTGCAGAGTGGGTGTCTGTCATGGTCGGGGTGTGGGTGCAGAATGGATGTCTGGTACAGTCAGGGTGTGGAGGGGAAGCAGAGTGGGTGCCTGGTACAGTTGAGGTAGGGGGTGCAGAGTGGGTGCCTGGTACAGTCGGGGGGGGGTGCAGAGTGGGTGCCTGGTACAGTCGGGGGGGGGGGTGCAGAGTGGGTGCCTGGTATAGTCAAGGTAGGGGAAGCAGAGTGGTTGCCTGGTACAGTCGGGGGTGGGAGGTGCAGAGTGGGTTCCTGGTACAGTCGAGGGGGAGGGTGCAGAGTGGGTGCCTGGTACAGTCAGGGGGGGTGCAGAGTGGGTGCCTGGTATAGTCAAGGTAGGGGAAGCAGAGTGGGTGCCTGGTACAGTTGGGGGCGGGAGGTGCAGAGTGGGTGCCTGGTACAGTCGGGGGGGGGTGCAGAGTGGGTGCCTGGTACAGTCGGGGTAGGGGGTGCAGAGTGGGTGCCTGGTATAGTCAAGGTAGGGGAAGCAGAGTGGGTCCCTGGTACAGTTGGGGGCAGGGGGCAGAGTGGGTGCCTGCCATGGTCGGGGTGCAGGTACAGAGTGGATGATCACAGAAGGGGGTGACGAAGTGGGTGCCTGCCATGGTGGGGGGCTTTCTGAGTGTTGTCCAATCAGTGCTCAGCATGGGGGACAGTTAGGGTGGGGATTGCAACTTGTCTTGGTTTGCCCTGGTCCCCTTTATGGCAGCGGGCAGGGCGGACTCTGATGTGTGCTCAGCCTGGGGAGAGTAGTTAGGGGTCTGACTGACTCTATTTGCTGTAGGCCCCTTTTGTGGCAGGACAGCTGGACTTTTGCATGAATAACCTGGACATCTTCCTGCCAGTCCTGGTGGGATTCAACCCCGTCAGCATGGCCAGGTAACAGCCAGCATGGGAGCAGGGAAGGGGCACCGTGGGCTCCGTCGCTCCACCTGCCCTAGACAAGGGCTTACACCAGGCCCTGATGCTGACATCTCAAGCCGAGAGCTGGATCCGAGTCCATCTCCAGTGAGAACCAGATCAGGCTGAGGTGGGACCTGCCAGTCAGCCTGCCACGTTGCCTCACCCAGTTCCAGGGGTGAAAGTAACTTACTGGACTTACCGGTACGCCGGAGTCCTGGGGGTGGGTGCAGAGTGGCCTCAACCGGAAGAGGCGATTTAAAGGCCCTGGGGCTCTGGCTGGGAGCCCTGGGGCCTTTAAATCACCCCAGAGCTACCAGCTGCAGAGGCGGCTGGGAGCCCTGGGGCGAATAAAAGGGCCGCCGCAGAGCTCCGGGGATTTTAAATCCCCACCAGAGTCCCGCCACCGCTACCCGTAGTGGCGACAGGGCTCTGGCGGTGCTTTAAAGGGCCCAGGGCTCCCAGCAGTGGCAGGAGCCCCAGGCCTTTTAAATCCCCGCCTGAGCCCGACTCCGGCAGCCGAGCTTGGGCGGTGCTTACAAAGGCCCGGGGCTCCTGCCGCTGCGGGGAGCCCCGGGCCCTTTAAATCACCGCCGGGGAAGCCGGTATGGTCCAGCACGGTGTACTGGCTCTTGCCAGTACACCGTACCAGCTTACTTTCACCTCTGCCCAATTCCCTGAAAAGCTATGGGGTCCCCTGGAGCAGGGTGGGAAGCCGCTGGCAGGGCTCAGGCCTAGGCCCCTCATGGGGTGGTTAGTCTCTGGGGCAGGGTGAGGTCCTTGTCCCAGGCCTGATTGCAGTGGGTCTTTCTCGCAGGAATGATAAGATCGAGGGCTGGCACTCTACTTTCCGCCAGGTGGCTGAGCGGATGCAGAAGCTGCAGGAGTCACACAAAGCCTTCATCCTCAATCCTGCTGTGGGGGTAGGTGACCGGTTCCACCCGGTTTTTGGATCCTCTCCAGAATGCTGCCTGGAAATCCTCTTCGGGCTGGGCTCCTCCTCAGTGAAGGGCTGTCCCTAGCGTTTGGCAAGGAGTTCTGGTGAGACAGGGCCAGCAGGATCAGTTACAGATGACTGGGGAGAAAGGTAGAGGGACTGAGAGAGAGCTCTGCAGATCCCTGGGGTAGAGGGCCAAGGCCTCTGGGATCAGAGCAGCCCAGCTCCCCCTCGGAGCCGACCTGCGGGGGTCTGGATCTAATTCTGTGAGTGCTGCGTCTAAACAGGCTCCAGCACTAGGGTTACACCTCACCCCATTGGCATGGCCATAGCTCAGGTAGTAGGGAGCTCCCGCTGCTAGTGGGGCTCTATAGGCCTCCAGCATTTATTTGTTACCCCTCTGGTGCACAAAAGGTGCTTGGGCGTTTGGGATCCCTGCACAGGAGCTCAGCCAGGTGACAACAGGAACAGCAGGATGAGATGAGGCAGGGCAGGGCAGGAAGGGGGGTGAGCCAGGCCAATGGGAGCACTGCTGGCGCTGGGAGAGCTCTGCCTTCAGCCTTTCAGCGTTGCTCTTGTGATCTGTGACTGTGTAGCAGGCAGGATGGGGACAGGAGCTAGAGCTGTGTGGAGCAGTCACAGTAGGAGTTGAAGGGATTTGGCACCTTAACAGGGCCCTCCCCATCCCTGTCTTCAGCTGCCCCAGGAACCTCTCGGAATCTCTCGGTTGAGTGGCAACTGTGTGTGGTTTATTTACATTCCCGCCACCATCCCCAATACAGTCCCAGGCAGCAATATTATTGACAGGGCTTCTCACCCGTTAGCCCTTTCCCTCAGCGCTGGAGAGGAACAGACTGGGCTCAGCTAGCCCAGCTCCTCTCCCTCTCTCCCAGTAGTTCCTTCCTGGCCTTTTTATACCCCTCAGCCGATAGACTAATTGGCTCATCCAGCCTCCCAGCCAGTTAGCTTACACATCCCCAGCAGCCTTGTGCAGGTGAGCTGACTGAGGCCCGGATTCCCAGTAGGTGCAAGCTCCCAGCACTCTGGTCACAGGAACTTGTTCCAGCTCCATGAGAAGTGCTGCCTGCAGAATGCACTGTGTCCTGGGAGCCCGGCTCTGGGCTGATCTCCCCAGCTGGACAAGCTGCCCATGAACATCTGCAGGGAGAGACTGAAACGCCGCGGTTTCTGACCTCGGTTCAGTGTACCAGTATGTTCTAAGGAAAGCAAGGAGTGAGAGCAGCAGAATAAGGACAATGGATTTCAAAAAAGCAGATTTTAAGAACGTCAGATAACTGCTAGGTAAGGTCCCATGGGAAGAAAATCTAAGGGATAAAGGAGTTCAGGAGAACTGGCAGTTTCTCCAGGAGACAATATTAAAGGCACAATTGCAAACTTCCCAAAGTGAAGCAAAGATAGGATGAATAGTAAGAAGCCTTCATCAGGAGCTCTTCAGTGACCTGAAAATGAAAAAATAATTCTACATAAAAGGTCAGATTGCTAAGGAGGAGTACAAACCAGCGGCATGGGCATGTAGGGACAAAAGCAGAAAGGCTAAGGCACAAAATGAGTTATACGTAGCAAAGGACATAAAGGCAATAAGAAGAGGTTCTTTAAATACATTTGGAACAAGAGAAAGATGAAGGAAAATGTAGGTCCTCTACTTAGCAGGAAAGGAGAGCTTATGACTGATGACATCAAGAAGGCTGAGGCATTTAATGCAAGATACTCAACACAATATTGTTGAGAACTCGTGGAGGATGGGTGAGGTCCCAGAGGACTGGAGAAGGGCAAACCTAATACCAATCTTTAAAAAGAGGAACAAAGAGGATCCCGGGAATTATAGATCAGTCTAACTTCGATACCTGGAAAGATACTGGAACAAATTATTAAACAATCAGTTTGTAAGCACCTGGAGCATAACAGGGTTATAAGGAATAGCCAACATGGCTTTGTCAAGAACAACTCATGCCAAACCATCCTAATTTCCTTCTTTGTTAGGGTTACTGGCCTGGTGGATGGGGGCAAAGCAACATATGCAAATATATCTTGATTTTAGTAAGGCTTTTGACACAGTCCCCCATGACAGTCTCATAAGCAAACTAGGGTTGTGTGGTCTAGATGAAATTACTATAAGGGGGGTGCAAATCAGGTTGAAAGACCATACACAAAGAGTGGTTATCAGTGGTTTGCTGTCAAACTGGATGGGCATACCTAGTGGGGTTTCACGGGGGTTAGGCCTGGGTCCATACTAGTCAATATTTTCATTAATGACTTGGATAATGGAGTGGAGAGTATGCTTGTAAATCTGTGGATGACACCAATCTAGAAGGGGTTATGAGCACTTAGGAGGACAGACCTAGAATTCAAAATGACTTTGACAAATTAGACAATTGGTTTGAAATCAACAAGATTAGAGTCACTAAAGACAAATATGAAGTGCTACAGTTAGGAAGAAAAAATCAAATGCACAACAATAAAATGGGGTATAACTGGCTAGGTGGCAGTACTGCTGAAAAGGATCAAGGGATTATAGTGGATCACAGATTGAATACGAGTCAATAATGTGAAGCAGTTGCAAAAAAGGCTAATATAATTCTGGGGTATATTAACAAGAGTGTCACATGTAAGACTCTGGAGGTAATTGTCCTGCTCTACTCTACTGTTGAGACCACAACTGGAGTACTTTATCCAGTTCTGGGCACCACACTTTAGGAAAGATGTGGATAAATTGGAGAGAGTCCAATGGAGAGCAACAAAAATAATAGGTTTAGAAAACCTGACATATGAGGAAAGGTTACAAAACGGGGCAAGTTTAGTCTTGAGAAAAGGCGACTGAGGGGGACCTGATAGTCTTCGGATATGTTATGGGCTGTTCTAAAGAGGATGGTGATCCGTTGTTCTCCACATCCATTGAGGACAGGACAAGAAGTAATTGGCTTCTCTGCAGCAAGCGAGATTTAGGTTAAGTCTTAGGAAAAACTTTCTAACTCTAAGGGTAGTTAAGTTCTGGAATATGTTTCCAGGGGCAGTTGTGGAATCTCCATCACTGGAATTTTTCAGAACAGGTTGGACAAACGTCTGTCAGGGATGGTCTATATGGTGTTCTTGGTCCTGCCTGAGGGCAGGGGTCTTGACTTGATGACCACTCAGATCATTTCCAGCCATAGATTTATATGATTCTATGGAGTACCTGCCTGGGATGGGACTGCTTGGAAGATGGGCTTCGATCCCCCAGGATGGGGTGCACAGGGAGTGGGGTTGAATTCCCTGGTACACTCAGGATGGGGGCTTGGGGAGTGGGTTTGAGCCCAGGTGCCCATTAGCCATTCAGTTCTCTCTCTCTCCCACTGCCTCAGCCCGAAGGTATCAGTGGCTCCTCACGGATGAAGGGCGGGAGTGCCACCAAGATCCTGCTAGAGACCCTGTTGCTGGCAGCACACAAGACAGTCTCCAAGGACACTGACATCTCAGAGAAGTAAGTCTCCGGTTACAGAGCTAGTAGGCTACACTGGGCAGGCAACCTCCCCCAGTGCTGGAGTCCCCTGCTTGACTGGGCACCCAGCTGGCCTATTGTTCTGCTCGGGGATTGACTGGGAATATTGGTGTCATGCTGGGACATTGGGAAAGGACCTCCGCACTTGACTGCTCCTGGTCAGACTGTGAATGGCGCTAGGGCAGACAGGAGCTTGGCATGCACAGGCCCCATGAGTCCTCTCCATGTTCTTCCCATGTCTAGGTGCCTTCTGGAAATCCTGAGGACATATGAACGTGCTCACAAGGTCACCTATGCCCAGAGCAAAAAGATCGCTGCCTTGGTGAAGCAAGCAGGCACCAGGTGAGGTGGGCAGGCATCTCCATTTCTGCTGGAGAAGTGGGGGCTGGGATAGAAGGAAGGGGGAGAGGCAGGGCCGGCACACCCACTAGGCGACCCTAGACGGTCACCTTGGGAGCTGGGGGGGTGGCTGGCCGTGGCTGCCGCCCGCCCTTCCGGCTCTGCAGCTGAGCCGGGAGCTGGGGTGGGTGCCACGGGTGAGGGGAGGCTTCTGCGGGCGGGGGGGCTGAGCTGCCGGTGGGGAGGGGGAGCCGCCGCGGGGGGGAGACTGGCTGCCGCAGGGGGGCGGGGTTAGCTGGTGGGGGGGTGCAGGGTCAGTGCAAGGAACTTTCGCCTAGGGCACGAAACTTCCTTGCACCGGCCCTGGGGAGAGGAAAAATGTGTGGGGTGCAGGACTACTCAGTGAGCAGTGCATGGGGGTCTGATGGGGTATATTGGATCCTCTGAGGCCCCCTGCTGGAGGCCTCATGGCCCTGGCACACACACCCCCTCAAAAGGCAGTAGAGAGGTCCTCCAAGCTACCTAGAGTGGCTGTGGGGGACACAGCCAATCGGGGCCCAGCAGCCTAGTATAAGAAGAGCTGCAGGGCCAGAGGTAGTTCAGTTCCTTGTTGGAGCTGTAGGAGTGTGGATGGTGCATGGCTGGCTGGTGGAGCTACAGAACCCCAGACAGGGCAGAGCTGCCAGAGGCTGGGGAGAGCACGAAGGAGCCTGAGTTGGGTCTCCATTAGGACAAGGCCCTGAGATAAGGATGAAGATGGCTTGGGGCCATGGGGAAGTAGCCCAGGGAATTAGAGAAGCCGTGCAATATAGTTAGAGACACAGCAGATGGCTGCTCTCTACAGGGTCCCTGGGCTGGGACCCGGAGTAGTGGGTGGGCCTGGGTCTCCCCCACCCCAAAATAGCCACTGCGGGGGAAGTGGCCTGTGCAGTGAGGCAGCCCAGAAGGGGAACTGAATTCTAGTGGCCCAGCTGGAGAGCTGTAGCCAGGAAGCCCAAGAAGGCTAAGACATTGTCTCCAGGGAGGGAGCCCTGGGGTGCTGTTCTATCCCAGAGCAGGGACAGTCTGAGAGAGAGAGCAGACACACACCCTTGTCTAAAAGGGACACTCACGAGGGGTGAATGCACCCTGTTACAGGGGGGACACAGCCAATTAACACCAGTAACCCCCCTGTGCTGTGCTCTGCTCCTACTCTCCCAAGCAACACCAGTAACCCCCCTGTGCTGTGCTCTGCTCCTACTCTCCCAAGCAACACCAGTAACCCCCCTGTGCTGTGCTCTGCTCCTACTCTCCCAAGCAACACCGGTAACCCGCCATGCTGTGCTCTCCCTGACCCCGCAATAACCCCCGTGCTGTGCTCTCCCCTGAGCATGTCCAGTAACTCCCAGTGCTGTGCTCTGCCCCTACCCGCTGAGCACCCTGAGTAACCCCTCTGTGTTGTCCTTTCCCCAGCTTGCAGAAGAAGGCCTGTGTGTACATGGTGGGCTGGCACACGCTGGGCATCATTGCCATCATGGACGGTGCCGAGTGCATCCCAACGTTCGGGGCAGGTAAGGGAACTGGCTGCGTTGGAAAGAGCCCTGATGCCTCTGGCAAAGGGTCCCTGTGATGTGGGAGAGGTGTCCAAGCTCCTTGCTCTGAGCCCCCCCCCTGCACACAGCTGTTGATATATCGTAGAACTTTGGCTCACTATAAAATATATTCAAAAGACCAAATAACCAATATCAGTCAGGTTTATTGCTCTAAGCAAATAATTATAGTGTCACCGTGCCTCTGTGGGTCACAAGTGAGAATATCGGATGCAGGACAAACCCTTGAGAAATAGGGCAGACACACCCCAAAACTGGTGGTTAGTCTCCCATAAGATATACCAATCCAGTAATACAAGTAAACTTCTGTCTCATGACACTGGCAGAAGTCAGAAACGCAGTCTCCTTAGGTATCCCAGTCCTTGTTTCAACACCCAGACACTAGACTTAATGATGATTGGTTATTTAAAACCAGTTTAATCAACCAAAGGTCTTTTCTGATCTCAAAGAAACAGCCACACATCCTGGTCAACACTGGGGGCTAATTTAGCTACAACTAATCAGGAAAAAGATCTTGGAGTCATCGTGGATAGTTCTCTAAAGACGTCCACACAGTGTGCAACGGCAGTCAAGAAAGCAAACAGGATGTTAGGAATCATTAAAAATGGGATAGAGAATAAGACAGAGAATATCTTATTGCCCTTATACAAATCCATAGTGCGTCCACATCTTGAATACTGCGTACAAGTGTGGTCTCCTTATCTCAAAAAGGATATACTGGCATTAGAAAAGGTTCAGAGAAGGGCAGCTAAAATGATTAGGGGTTTGGAACGGGTCCCATATGAGGAGAGATTAAAGAGGCTAGGACTTTTTAGCTTGGAAAAGCGGAGACTAAGGGGGGATATGATAGAGGTATATAAAATTATGAGTGGTGTGGAGGAAGTGAATAAGGAAAAGTTATTTACTTGTTCCCATAATAGAAGAACTAGGGGCCACCCAATGAAATTAGTGGGCAGCAGGTTTAAAACAAATAAAAGGAAGTTCTTCTTCACACAGCGCACAGTCAACTTGTGGAACTCCTTGCCTGAGGAGGCTGTGAAGGCTAGGACTATAACAGGGTTTAAAAGAGAACTGGATAAATTCATGGAGATGAAGTCCATTAATGTCTATTAACCAGGATGGGTAAGGAATGGTGTCCTTAGCCTCTGTTTGTCAGAGGCGGGTGATGGATGGCAGGAGAGAGATCACTTGATCATTACCTGTTAGGTCCACTCACTCCGGGGCACCTGGCATTGGCCGCTGTTGGTGGACAGGAGACTGGGCTGGATGGACCTTTGGTCTGACCCAGTACGGCCTTTCTTATGTTCTTAACATATAACTCAGCTCTTACCCAGTAATTATGCTATTGCCAATCCTTTAGTATCTAATATCTAAAGTATTATAAGAAAAAAGAAAGAGGTGAGAGTTAAAATTGGTTAAAGGAATCAAATACAATAATGGCAAAGTTCTTGGATCAGGCTTGAAGCAGATGTGGAATAAACTGCTGGCTTCTTAAGTCTCTGGTTGCTTCCAGATGATTGGAAGGTCCTCAGTCCCTTGCTTAGAATGCTCCCATTCGTATAAGTCCATAGTCCAGAGATCAGAGCAGGAAAGAGGCAAAATGGAGATGTTTCCAGGGCCTTTTATAGCTTCTGCCATGTGGAGGGAAAACCATTGTTCCAAGTAAAGCCCTCAGCAGTTTGTGGAAAAGTACAGGCACACAAGATGGAGTTCAGTACCACATAATCTAGTCACATGCCCTTGCGTGCTGCAATGAGTCATAGTAGCCATTGCTCTATTCTAGTTAGAACGTCCTCAGGAAAGCCCATCAGTGGAGATAAAGCTTCTTCCATTGCCCATTGTGTTCACTGAGGGGCCGTCAGCTTGAACAGTCCATTCACAATGTGCTGACTAGACTGGATGTAAACTACCGTGTGGGTATTACCATAGGAGCAAACACATTTGAAATACAGGTACATAGTCAATATTTATAACTTCAGATACAAACATGATACATGCATACAAATAGGGTAATAACATTCAGCAAACCATAACTTTTCCATTGACACCTTACATGGCATATTTTGTACAAGATTTGTTGTAATTGTATAACAGTGAAGCAACAATGCTCTACATGGTCCTATTTTAATCATATAACGTCACATATAAGTACAGGGAAAAAGTTAAATCTGATACCAGTCTCCAGGAAGCTGTCGTGTGCAGTGTTGTTACAGTCACCTTGCACAGAAGGTGTGCTCCCAAAGTTACACCCCTAAAGCCATTTTTATACTCTGCCTGTTTACAAGTTGTGATGGTGCTGCCCGTGGGAGTCAGCTGAAGTCACTCAATCAGGGTGAACTGCAAACAGAACAGGGCAAACAAACCCCAAACGCTGGTGGATATTCCAATACTTAGATTTACCAAGCCAGCACAAAACAGCTTCTATAGCACCTCACTGGTTACTCAGAAGTCCAAATAACGCAGCTCCCTTAAAGTACCCAGCCTCAGGCCTCCATCCAGACACACATGTCAAACATCTGATGATAAATTCTGAAATATTATTTCATCATATAAAAGAAAAGGTTCTCCTGACCCCAAAGGACCAAGCCCCAGACCCAGGTCAAATAATAACTTAGATCTTACCCCAAATACACGCTCCTAGTCAATTCTTATTAACTAAATTAAAATTTAGTAAAAAAGAAAAGAGAGTGAGTGTTGGTTAAAAGATCAATATACATACAGACTTGAATTCAATTCTTGAGGTTCAGATACATCGCAGAGATAAGCTTGTAGTTCCCAAAAGTCCTTTTAGAAATAGTCCATAGGTTATAGTCCAATGTCCATATTCAGGGTGACTCCAGTCAGTGACTGGGGATCTCAATCCTTATGGCTCAGGGTTTTCCCCTTCTTGCAACCCAAAACAGATCTGAGATGAGGAAGGATCGCGTCCCAGGGTTTTTATACATTTCCAGCAGCCTTTTGGCCTGAGAAAACAATAGGCTTAACTTTCCTCCTTCCAAATATCATGGCAATTAGCACAGGGTAAACTATCTATTAAACAGTTCAGACACAGGTTACCACAATCTTCAGAAAGACATATAGACAATAATACTATTTCACTCCAGTGTCTTCCTAAATGTGAATACTCCTTTTTGATCTTTGAATCAAAGCCATAGCCATAGACAAGACTTCTTTGCTTACATCACAAGAGCTGAACAAACATCTACCCCTCTATCTCTAACAATGCCGGCTGCATTTCAAAGCACTATTCATTTCCATCTCTTCCTAACCAGTCTTTAAAGTTCGGCCATGGGTCAGGTCAGGTCAGTCTGAGTCAATTAACTCTTTCTGGCCCTGTCACCTTTCAATGACATATTATATTACACTCATAACATCACACAAGTAAAAGGTATTGTGTACATCATCTGAAACTAGATTTAACCAATCAGCTTTCCACCTTGTGTTTCTGGTATCATGGTGTATAACTTATCTTTGTTCTGAACACGCGCATTTCACGTACCAAGGGGTGTGAAGGCACCTCCTATGTTTGTACCAGGGTAGACCATTCATGTACATTGTCCTTTCCCTTTGGGACACTCCAGACTTAGCCAGTGAGCATAACACCCTACCAGGTGCTATGGAAAAACATTCATCTGTCCTGATCCTGACAGGTTTCCTTTCTACTTAAACCAAAGCTTATTTCAGCTAATGCAAAGTGTTGTGGATACTTGACATCGGTGAACAAAATTGCGGAGCAAGTATAATACAGTCAGTTAACTTCCCAACACTTATATTAATCCTATGCCTAACATAGTATGTATTGGCTACCACCGCTTCATGAACAATTGCCAAGGTTCTAGCTCTGAGACCCTGTGACCCCCAGCTCCCAAGGAACCTGCCGAGAGACTCCTGCACTCATCCTCCAAGGATCCAGCTAGGAGACCCAGCTTGGGGACACCTTGCCCCCGCCCCAAGCCCTCAGGGATCCAGCTGGGGGACATCTTGCCCCACAAAGGCCAAAGGCCCTCTGATCAGGATTCCTGGGGTCTGTGGGGTAAGGGGTCTCTGTTCTGGATCCCTGGGGACTGGAGGGCCAAGGGGTCTCTGAGCAGGTACCTGGGGGTGCAGGGGTCTCTGAGCAGATACCTGCAGGTGGGATGCAAGAGTCTCTGCACTGAATCCTGGGAGCTGGGGGTCAAGGGGTCTGCAAGCAGGATCCCCAAAGAACTGGGGGAAAGGGTTCTCTGAGCAGGCTTCCTGGGGGCTGGAGAGCAAGGGTTCTCTGTTCTGGATCCCTGGGGACTGGAGGGCCAAGGGGTCTCTGAGCGGGTACCTGGGGGTGCAGGGGTCTCTGAGCGGGTACCTGGGGGCGCAGGGGTTCTCTGAGCAGGCTTCCTGGGGGCTGGAGAGCAAGGGTTCTCTGTTCTGGATCCCTGGGGACTGGAGGGCCAAGGGGTCTCTGAGTGGGTACCTGGGGGCACAGGGGTTCTCTGAGTGGGTACCTGGGGGTGCAGGGGTCTCTGAGTGGGTACCTGGGGGTGCAGGGGTCTCTGAGCAGGTACCTGGGGGCTGGAGGGCCAAGGGGTCTCTGAGCGGGTACCTGGGGGCGCAGGGGTTCTCTGAGCGGGTACCTGGGGGCGCAGGGGTTCTCTGAGCAGGTACCTGGGGGCGCAGGGGTTCTCTGAGCGGGTACCTGGGGGCATAGGGGTTCTCTGAGCGGGTACCTGGGGGTGCAGGGGTCTCTGAGCGGGTACCTGGGGGCGCAGGGGTCTCTGAGCGGGTACCTGGGGGCGCAGGGGTCTCTGAGCGGGTACCTGGGGGTGCAGGGTTCTCTGAGCGGGTACCTGGGGGCACAGGGGTCTCTGAGCGGGTATCTGGGGGCTGGAGGGCCAAGGGGTCTCTGAGCGGGTACCTGGGGGCGCAGGGTTCTCTGAGCGGGTACCTGGGGGCGCAGGGTTTTCTGAGCGGGTACCTGGGGGCGCAGGGGGTCTCTGAGCAGGTACCTGGGGGTGCAGGGTTCTCTGAGCGGGTACTTGGGGGCGCAGGGGTTTCTGAGCGGGTACTTGGGGGTGCAGGGGTTCTCTGAGCGGGTACCTGGGGGCGCAGGGGTTCTCTGAGCAGGCTTTCTGGGGGCTGGAGAGCAAGGGGTGCCCAAGCTGGATCCCCCGGGGTCAGAGGGCAATTTCTCTCTTCGCTGGATCCTGGGATCTCTAAGCTGGATCCGGAAGGGCTGGGGGCAAGACACCCCCAAGCTGGATCCCTGTGGATCCTGCTCAGAGGCCCTTTGGCCACCAGCCACCAGGGATCCCGCTTGGAGATTCCTTGACCTCCAGCCTCTGGGATCCTGCAGAGAGACCCCTTGGCCTGCAGCCCCGTTCCCTCTGCCTCTGGGTCACTCACTTGCTTTCCTGCTGTTTTCCTGCACAGACTATAATGACATGCGGGGCTTCCTGATTGGGGATCACAGTGAGATGTTCAACAAGGAGGCCGATCTGATCGCGCAGGTAGGAGCTGGGCTGCCGTGCAGGTGAAGAGCAAGGCCCTGGCTCACTCTAGGTGTGTGCTGGGTTCCTTGGAGCGGATGCTACGGGAGACGAGATCCTGCTTGGCCTGGTGTGAGGGGGCTGGGACGGTCGGGGTTCGAGCTGAATGTGAGCCCTGCCCTGGGGTAGGTCCTAGGTGGGAAGTAAGTCCTGGGGGTAGTTTTGACCTTGAGTCCGGGGCTGGACTTGGCTGGGGTGGCTACCAGCCAGGGTCTGAGCTGAGGTAGCTTATGGGTGTGGTGAACCTCATGGTCTGGGATGGCTGCTGGGTGGGGAGTGGGTACTGGCCTGGGGCGCATACTGTGGGGGCGTGGTGGACGCTGAGCGGGTGGTGATTCTGTGTGCTCATGTCTCTGGTTCCCAGAGCCTTCCAGGCTGATGGGCAGACAGGGACTGATGCCCCTGTGCTCCCTGGGGTCAGGGAAGGGAGGACCGCTGCTATGTTGGGGAGCAAAGGGGGAGTCCCCATGGTGGAGAAGGAGGCCCCAGTGTTAGGCACTGGCGGTGGAGTCCAGATGTCAGGGAGGATGAGGGGCCTGGTCTCAGGGTGTGTGGGGGAACCTGGCTGGTGAGGGATGCAGGGGGCCCTGGTTTTGGGGAGGGCAGGTGGGAGGTCCCAGTGGCAGGGCGTGGAGGGGGGACCCTGATGTTGGGGGGGGGCATGGGGCTTTGGTGTCAGGGAGATGGGGGAGACCTGGAGTCGGGCAGGTGAGAGCCAGGGAAGTCCCAGTGTTGTGAAGGGGATGGGGTCTCCCATGTTTGGGAAGGGAGGAGGGGGCTCTGATGTTGGGAATGGAAGGTAACCCTAGTGTCTGGGAGAAGAGGAGGGGGCCCCAGTGAAGGAGTGGGCAGGGGGTCCGTGTAGCAGGAGCCCTGGCACCATGTTAAACAGGCTCCCTTTCTCTGGCAGGGCCCGCAGTTTGCCTTCTCTCAGGAGGACTTTGTGAAGACGATTCTCCCATCACTGACAGAGCTCGATACTGTTCTCTTCCTCTTTACACTGGATGGTGAGGAGTGGCTGGGAGCTGACAGAAGGGTTCAGCACTAGTTGTCGGGGGGAGGAAAGGAAGGAGCTTTTGTACCCCCTGCTGGGCACTACCCTTTGCTGAGTGATCACATCAACCTCTTGCTGTGATTTATCCTGCCTCACCTCTCCCTAGTGAGGACACTCCCTAATGCTGAATGATTGAAAAGACTGGGGTGGTTGTTACCTCGGAAAAAGACAGGTAAGAGGGGACATGATAAAAAAATTGATGAAAAGTATCTAAAACAATGCAGGGTCTAGAGACGGGAGATCAAGAGTATCTGTTCTCCCTGTCTCATAAGACAAGAATGAGGGGGAAGCTCATTGGGACTGACAGGCAGCAAAGTAAAAACTGATTAAAGGAAATATTTTCCCACAAGGGTCTTGTGGAACTCCCTGCCACATGACATAACAGACTAAGAGCCTGGCAGGATTCAGAGAGGGGTTAGATGTTCCTATGGGCATGAAGAATACCCAGAATTATCAGAGGAAATACTAACACCCAGACCAGAGCCTGGGATTGGCCATGAACCATCAGGCTCCAGGGCATGAGCCTCTGACTACTGGGGCTGGGGGAACCTTCCCCTGGTGCAGGCCACCTGGTCACTGCACCTTCCCCTGCAGCAGCTGGTGCTGGCCCCTGTTGGAGATGGGACACTGGACTCAATGGATTCTGCTCTAGTCCACATGGGCAGTGTCTGAGTCCCAGTGTTGCTGGCTCATGGTAAGGTTGGCCTGTAGTTACGGTACTAGCCTAGGACTCAGGAAATCTGGGTTCAGTTCCCAGTTCTTCCAGAGACTCCGTGTGACCTTAGACAAGTCCCTTCCCTTTCTGTGCCTCAGTTCCTTATATGTCCCATACAACTCGTTCCTTCACAAGGGGCTGTGAGGGTGAACTCATTGCACTGTGGTCATGGGCTGTGTAGACACCTAGATCGATAGCTTTGTGGTTAAGAACTGATACTGTCAGCAGCAGGGCATTGGGGGAGGGGGTTTCACACACTCTCATCTGTTGCTTTGGGCTTGGCTTTTGTCTCCAGATCCGCTTCTTAGGACTGTGGAATTTGTATGGCGTGCTGTTGGTGGGGGGTTGCCTAGGGCCAGTTGGCTGGTCTCCTATCAATGCACTGATGTCTCCTAGACTTTAAGGCCAGAAGGGACCATCATGATAATCTCATCTGACCTCCTGGACATAGCAGGCCACAGAACCTCACCCACCCACTCCTGTAATAGACCCACAACCTCTGCCTGAGTTACTGAAGTCCTCAAATCATGAGTTAAAAGATTTCAAGTTACAGTGAATCTACTGATTACACTAGTTTAAATCTGCAGGTGACCCATGCCCCATGCTGCAGAGGAAAGCAAAAAATCAAAAATCAACAACCTCAGAGTCTCTGCCACTCTCACCTGGGGGGAAAATTCCTTCCTGACACCAAATATGGTGATCAGTTAGACCCTGAGCATGTGGGCAAGACCTACCAGCCAGACTCCTGGGAGAGAGAGAGAGAATTCTCTGTAGTAACTCAGAGCCCTCCCCATCTAGTGTCCCATCACTAGCCGTTGGGGATATTTACTGCTAGCAGTCGCAGATCAGCTACATGCCATCGTAGGCAGTCTCATCACACCATCCTCTCCATAAACTTACCAAGCTCAGTCTGGAAGCTGGTTAGGTTTTTTGCCACCACCGCTCCCCTTGGAAAGCTGTTCCAGAACTTCACTCCTCTGATGGTTAGAAACCTTCATCTAATTTCAAGCCTAAACTTGTTGATGGTCAGTTTATATCCATTTGTTCTTGTGTCCACATTGGCACTTAACTTACATAACTCTTCTCCCTCCCTGGTATTTATCCCTCTGATGTATTTATATAGAGCAATCCTATCTCCATTCAGCCTTGATTTGGTTAGGCTAAATAAGCCAAGCTCTTTGAGTGTCCTCTCATAAACTATGGGTTTCAGTGTAGTAGCCGTGTTAGTCTGTGTCAGCAAAACGAAAATAAGAAAGAAAAACTTGTAGCACCTTAGAGACTAACAAATTTATTTCAGCATAAGCTTTCGTGGGTTAGAACCCACTTCATCGGATGCATGGAATGAAACATACAGTAGACAGATATTTATACAGTCAGAGAAACATGATAAGGTGGAGGTGCATAGACCAACCTTAAGAGGCTAATTAATTGAGAGGAACCATAACAGCAGGGGAAGAAAAACCTTTGAAGTGATAAACAAGATGGCCACACAGGTGTGAATGAGGATCGTTAACTTAAGGGAAATAGATTCAATTAACGTAATGGCCAAGCCATTCCAAGTCCCTATTTAATCCAGAGGTGATGCAATCTAGTTTGCATATCAATTCGAGTTCAACAGCTTCTCTTTGTAGCCTGTTTTTGGAGTGAATCTGTTGCAACACTGCGACTCTCAAGTCTGTCACTGAGTGGTTAGGGAGGTTGAAGTGTTCTCCTACTGGTTTTTGAATGTGATGATTCCTGATGTCAGATTTGTGTCCATTTATTCTTTTGCGTAGAGACTGTCCGGTTTGGCCAATGTACATGGCAGAGGGGCATTGCTGGCACATGATGGCATATATCACATTGGTAAATGTGCAGGTGAATGAGCCCCTGATGGCGTGGCAGATGTGATTAGGCCCTGTGATGGTATCACTTGAATCGATATGTGGACAGAGTTGGCATCGGGCTTTGTTGCAAGGATAGGTTCCTGGGTTAGTGTTTTTGTTGTATGGTGTGTGGTTGCTGGTGAGTATTTGCTTCAGGTTTGGGGGCTGTCTGTAAGCAAGGATTGGTCTGTCCCCCAAGATCTGTGAGAGTGAGGGATCATCTTTTAGGATAGGTTGTAGATCTTTGATGATGCGCTGGAGAGGTTTTAGTTGGGGGCTAAAGGTGACGGCTAGTGGTGTTCTGTTATTTTCTTTTTTGGGCCTGTCTTGTAGTAGGTGACTCCTGGGTACTCTTTTGGCCCTGTCAATCTGTTTTTTTACTTCAGCAGGTGGGTATTGTAGTTGTAAGAATGCTTGATAGAGATCTTGTAGGTGTTTGTCTCTGTCTGAGGGATTGGAGCAAATGCGGTTGTATCTTAGAGCTTGGCTGTAAACAACGGATCATGTGGTGTGTCCAGGATGGAAGCTGGAAGCATGTAGGTAAGTATAGCGGTCAGTAGGTTTCCGGTATAGGGTGGTGTTTATGTGACCATCGCTTATTAGCACAGTAGTGTCTAGGAATGCAATGCCCCTCTGCCATGTACATTGGCCAAACCGGACAGTCTCTACGCAAAAGAATAAATGGACACAAATCTGACATCAAGAATCATAACATTCAAAAACCAGTAGGAGAACACTTCAACCTCCCTAACCACTCAGTGACAGACTTGAGAGTCGCAGTGTTGCAACAGATTCACTCCAAAAATAGGCTACAAAGAGAAGCTGTTGAACTCGAATTGATATGCAAACTAGATTGCATCACCTCCGGATTAAATAGGGACTTGGAATATCTTGGCCATTACGTTAATTGAATCTATTTCCCTTAAGTTAACGATCCTCATTCACACCTGTGTGGCCATCTTGTTTATCACTTCAAAGGTTTTTCTTCCCCTGCTGTTATGGTTCCTCTCAATTAATTAGTCTCTTAAGGTTGGTCTATGCACCTCCACCTTATCATGTTTCTCTGACTGTATAAATATCTGTCTACTGTATGTTTCATTCCATGCATCCGATGAAGTGGGTTCTAACCCACGAAAGCTTATGCTGAAATAAATTTGTTAGTCTCTAAGGTGCTACAAGTTTTTCTTTCTTATTTTCGTTTTGCTCTCATAAACTATGTTTTCCATTCCTCAGATCAGCCTAGTCACCCTTTTCTAGGGTGACCAGATGTCCCAGTTTTATAGGGACAGTCCCGATTTTTGAGTCTTTTTCTTATATAGGCTCCTATTACCCCCCACCCCGTCCCAATTTTTCACATTTGCTGTCTGGTCACCCTACCCTTCTCTACACCTGCTCCAGTTTGAATTCATATTTCTTAAACATGGGAGACCAGAATTGCACACAGTATTCCAGATGAGGTCTCACCAGTGCCTTGTATTATGGTACTAACATTTCCCTGTCTCTACTGGAAATACCTCGCCTGATGCATTCTAAGACTGCATTAGCCTTCTTCATGGCTGCATCACATTGGCGACTCTTAGGCATCCTGTGATCAACCAATACACCCAGGTCTTTCTCCTCCTCCATCACTTCCAACTGATGCGTCCCCAGCAAAAATTCTTGTTCGTCCCAAAATGCTTGACCTTGCACTTAATTAAATTTCATCCCATTTCTATTACTCCAGTTTTCAAGTTCATCCAGATCTTCTTGTATGATGATCCTGTCCTCCTCCATATTGGCAATACCTCCCAACTTTGTTATCCACAAATTTTATTAGCGCACTCCCACTTTTTGTGCTAAGATCAGTAATAAAAATGTTAAATAAGATTGGTCCCAAAACCAATCCCTGAGTAACCTCCTTCTAGCCTGACAGTTCACCTTGCAGAATGACCCATTGTAGTCTCCCCTTTAATGAGTTCCTTATCCACCTTTCAATTCTCAGATTAACCCCCATCTTCTCCAATGTAACTAACGTCACTGCAGTTTAGATCTGTCATGGCAGAGCCAATCACACTGGGTACTTTGCTAAGCTACAGGCAAACCAGGCCTGTTTGTGTTTGGTAGAGGAGTGTGCAGCTGTTCTGACGTATCCCGGCAGCAAGGCTTGAGAGGGAGTCTATGGGCCTGTTACCCTCTTACCCTGGAGTTGTAGCAAAGAAAGGGAATGAGAGAGAAGTAAGGTGAGAAGTATAGGCTGGGATGTATGTGTACACGTCTCTTGGATGTTGGTATGGTGATCTGGCTGATGTGCAAAGGGCCCTTGACTCTGACTAGCTCTGGATCTTCCTGAATGACTGTCCAGAGCCTGGTTACCCCAGTCTTATGCTCCTCCTTGCTTTAAGATGACCTCGCAGAGGTGGAGAAGCTTGTGGTTCAGGTGAAGGAGAAGACATCAAATGTCCAAGCACTTTCTCATGCCACTGTTGGGCAGTACCTTCCGGTGAGTAGAGAAGGCTCTTGGTCTCCATCCCAGGTGAGGGAAAGGTTCTGTGGGAAATGGAGCTTGTGCTCAAGAAATTGGACTGTACCCTGGTGCACGCCGAGATGGGGCGGGGTTGGGGTTGGCTTCATTCTGGAACTCCTCAATTCCTTACCTGCTGAGTGGGAAGAAGGGAGTGAGTCTTGCCCCACAGTGGCACTGGGTGCCCCTGGAGCTGCTCTAAATTGCACGGAGGCCACTCTGACCCCAACCAGCCCTAAACCTCAAAGGTCAAAGAAAAGCCAAAAAAACAATCTGCAGCCTAAACTTCTCAGCAAGTTACGTTCCTGTCAAATCAGGTATTTCTCACCCAGTGGTTAGTTCGTCCAGTGCTTGTCCCCACTGACACAGTCCCCTTCCCTAATGGATACCTACTGGGAACAATCGTCTGCTCTTATACAGCCCCGGCCCTGCAGCAGCCGGCCCGCCTCCCCCCAGGGGCCCACTCTCCCCAGAACTCTCCGAGTTTGTTCCGGTTCGTAAATCTCCAGCCTGCATCTACTCCAGACAGCAAAGACAGGCTGTCTGATGGGTGTTCATTGTTCCCCTGTTGATTGGGTCAGCTCTCAGACTGCCCTCCCTCGGGTGCTAGATTTCACTCCCAGCAGATTTAGAACACAACTTCCTGTGTTGGCTAACTCTAAAATTGTTTCCCATACAAATATCTCATAATAACCAGGACAATCAGCTAGAGCTTAGCTTCCGGCAGACCAAACACAACTCCCTTTGGTACAATATTGAGAAAACGGTGGGACTCGATATTCCTGCCAGGACATGCCTGGGTATGTCTGTTTCACAACCAGGTTTCTGTTCGAATCTTTATCCCCCACCAGGCCTCCCTCAAGAAGCTGTTTCCTTCCATCATGAGCATCATGTGGCCCATCCTGTTCCTGGAGTATGAGGGGAATTTTATCCAGGTAATGCACGACACACCTGCTTTGGAACCTGACGTTGATTCCTAGCAGGGTGCCGACTGACTGGACTTTTGTGATGTCTGAGGTAAGCGCGGGGTGGCTGCAGGGCCGGGGCTCCCCCTGGGGAGAGGCGGGCCGGCGGCTGCAGGGCCGGGGCTCACCCTGGGGGTAGGCGGGCCGGCGGCTATAGGGCCGGGGTTCCCTCTGGGGGTAGGCGGGCCGGCGGCTGCAGGGCCGGGGCTTCCCCTGGGGGTAGGTGGGCCGGCGGCTATAGGGCCGGGGTTCCCTCTGGGGGTAGGCGGGCCGGCGGCTGCAGGGCCGGGGCTTCCCCTGGGGGTAGGTGGGCCGGCGGCTATAGGGCCGGGGTTCCCTCTGGGGGTAGGCGGGCCGGCAGCTGCAGGGCCGGGGCTCCCCCTAGCTGGCAGTTTGTGGCTGCCTGGTTCACGGGGATCTGTTTTTCTGTATCTCACACAGAAGTTCCAGAGGGAGCTCAGCACCAAGTGGATCCTCAACACAGTCAGCACCGGGGCCCATGTCCTCAAGGGCAAAATTCTCCACAGCTACATGGTGGACCTGAGAGTCAGCAACTCCAAGCTCTTCTGGAGGGCAGTGTCCATCCTGCAGGTACTGAGGCCCAAGGCAATGGCCTAGTGAGGGAATAAGAAGGTAGCAGCATTACCAGTTATTACTTCAGAGAGTGTAGGGGGAGGCCCCTGTTGTGGGAAAGGCAGGTCAATAGCTAAAAGGGGATTGGGGGTGGGGGGGGGACAACTCCTGGTGCGGCCCTTCTCTGGACTTTGGCACTGCCCTTGTGGGACCTCTTCAAGGCCAGGAAGATCACTACAACCCAGGAGCCGACCCTCCCGTCCTCGTCCTCCCCCATCCCCAGTACCATGGCTGGGAGCTTAATTCTGAGCATGAGAGAATCTCATCACCAAGATGCAGCCTTTGCAAGAGTGCACCACAGTGCACTGCTAACCCGCCTACGAGACAAAGCAAGGAGTGTGTGGCCACTATTTACATGGGATCACTGGGGGAGAGGCCCAGCCGTATGAGCATGGTGAGCGTGTCCCGGGCCGTGACAGAGCATGTGTCTGTACCCCTCAAGCTGTCTCCAGGCTGTGCCCTGCTCTGAGGCAGATCGTGTGAGGCAGCCAGGATGTTTTGCAGCGTAACAAGCTCTGGGAGGGGGGAGGAGCGGAAACGCGGCGTGCTCAGGGGAGGAGGCGGGGCCAGGGCGGGGATTTGGGGAACAGGTTGGAATAGGGGCAGGGAGGGGGTGGAGTTGGGGTGGGGACTTGGGGAAGGGGCTGGAATGGGGGCGGGGCAGGAGTGGGAGGTGACGGCACCCACTGGCACCAGCAGAAGTTGGCGCCTATGCCACCACTCACCCAACCCTGGCTGGGGCTGTCGTCTGTCGTCTCTGGTGTCATGCATGACTCTGAGTTTGCCCATCCCCCGGCCAAGCCATGTGGATTTGGGACAGACAGGAGCCAGCCCGGCTTCCCAGCCATTCTGGCCGTCGTAGTGCCCTTCTCAGTGTTACTCACCACTGCGCTCCCGCTCCCCTGGTTCCCTGCTCAGGATCAGTGCATAGGGCCCTGCAAATGCCCCTTGCTGACCCATGTGAGAGCCACTCCAGCACCATCCCTGAGCTGCACTGAAATGGAATCTGGTCTGTCCCTGCTCTGACTGGCATGCTCTCCCCACAGCGGTTCACGGGGCACTCCCAGGCCAGGTGCCTGGAGGGCCTGCTGCAGACCATCTATGACCCTGAGGTGCTCTCTGATGACATTCGCAATGCAGAGATCTCCAAACATATTGCAATAGCAACGGAGAAGAACAAGGTAACGAGGCCCATGCCCTGTCTCTCATCAGCACCCACCTCCTGGTGTCCTGCACCGTGGGGACCCCACCCACTGGCTCCAGGCGGAGATTGGGTGCACCTTCCAGAACCCATCGTGAGTGCTGGGGCTTCCCCTCGTGGAGGGGGTGAGGCTCCCGAGAGGCACCAGCAGGCAGGTTTACCCCGGAAGAGGGGGAGGCCACCCCAGATGCATTCAGTAGACAAGTGGGGTGCTGATGCCCCCACATCCCCAGCCGGTGGCGCTCCCCTTAGCAGCTGCACACCAGGGTCTGTGCAACTGGCTGAGTGGTGGGGAGATGACCTGGTGAGCACTCCCCTGCCTGATCTGACGCGGTCTCCTCTTGTCTCCCAGGTTCTCCCCACAGCCCTTCTGTGCCTGCTGCGGAACTGCTCAGTGCAGGAGGCCCAGCTGCGGCTTGACACCTCCCCGTCCATCCGAGCAGCCATTGAGTCCTCCCTGAATGCGCCGGGGCGCAAACGGGGTGCAGACAAATCTGACTCCACAGGCAGGAGCATGTAGGAGGCAGCACCCATCCACTAAGGGGACTATGTGGGGAGGGAAGGGCCCAGCATCATTAACTTCTGTATGGCTCCAGCAGCAGATGCTGGCCAGGCAGTCGCACTGTCTTCCAGCCCGGGAGAGATGCCAGCTCCCTGAACAGGAGCAGCAGCTGGGATCTGGTGAACACGAGCAGCATCCGCCTAGGCGGGAGGCCGAGTGCCCTGGGCTCTCCTGTTAGCGCCTGGTGGGAGGGGACAGATTACCTGGAAGTGGGAGTCTTTTGTGTTGTCTAGGAGCCTGCATTTCCTTGGAGGCTCATGTGCTCCCCAGGGGTCTGGATTGCTCTGAGCGAGCTAATCTCTGGTGGATGGGGACGTGGGGGGTATCCGCTCACCCTGGGGAATCAGGGTGTGCAGTGCGCTGTAATCCTTTGAGTAGGTCAGCTGTTCTCTCTGCTCGGGGGAGGAGGAAGAGTCACTCTGTGATGTGAGCTCCTGGGGGAAGGTGCTCTGTAATCCCCAGAGCACGGGCTGGGTTGTAGGTTGTGGGGGCAGGTGGGGCTGGATGTTGTCACCGTGTATCCTGTGATCCCCTGGGAGGTGGGAGGGCTGGGTCACGCTGTGAGCCGTGGAGGGGGGGGTCACCCTGTAATCTTTGCTGTTGTCTCTTCATTGCTTTTGTTTAACCTTTTTTAAAATAAACTGTTTTGTGTTTGCCCAGCTGTCTGTGATGTCAGCTCAGCGGTGTGGGGCTCATGGGCGGCTCCCCAGCTTGTGCAAGACCAGAGCTGGCAGGAGCGGGGCTGTGTGTCCACCTGTCCCAAACTGTACTGACCGCCAACAGCCCCCAGGGCCTGTCTGGCACAGCCCCACCCTGCCAGCAGGGGCTGGAGGGGAAGGGGTGTCTGCACTGTGGCAATTATTCACTGAGTGGCTGGAGGGCTGTCAAAACCCTTGTGTATTTGTCCCTGTGTCCAGCAGCTTCCACACACCCCGCCATGGCTAACTCCTTTGCTGCATTGTCTCTGCATGTGGGATGATGGAAGTTGGAGCTGGAGGTTCAATGTGAGGAACGTGCCTTGCAACAGTCCTGTGTTCTAGAGCTATGGGGCACCCCCTGCCTTTGCTTTAGGCATCACATTAGCAGGACACTGACAGACAGGAACTGTGCAGGGCATTGCGCTTGGCTCTGTAATCAGCTCCCTCCTAGTGCTGTCAGTCACACCATCCCTGCACCTCCAAACTCGGCTTGGCTGCATTCGGAGAAAAACAAGGTTATGGCGCAATTCTCACATCAGGCAGCAGAACTTGAGCTTTCTGGCCGGGCTCGGCAGTCAGTACGTTCCTGGGTTTGTAGCCAGCCTGGCATGGAATCAGGGCCGGTGCAAGGAAGTTTCGCGCCCTAGGCGAAACTTCCTTGCACCAGCCCTGCGCCCTCCCCCAAGCTAACGCCGCCCACGGGAGCTCAGCCCCCTGGGCCGCGGCAGCTGAGCGTGGAGCCGGGAGGCAGGGAGCACCTCGCCGCAGCTGCCACCCGGCTCCACACTTAGCTGCTGAGCGTGGAGCCGGGAGCCAGGAGGCAGCCACTCGCCGCCCCCCCCAAATCCTGGCGCCCTAGGCGACTGCCTAGGGTCGCCTAGTGATAGCACCGACCCTGCATGGAATAACCTTTTCCCTTGCCGCAGGGCCTGCTGAGCCCCTGCTATGAGGGCAACTTCCTCTTTAGCATTCTGGCTGCTCTGCATCACCTGATCAGTATAGACCGAGGGCCAGAGTGTTGGCTATAGCTAAGATTCACCTCTGCAATTCCCAACCCTGGGGCCTGCAGGCTTCTCTAGCTTATTCTGGATGCTAACAATCCCCAGGGGCAGAAACAGGCCAGAGTAGTAGCAGGGATCCCGGCCCACATTGTCATGAAGGAGGGTTTGTTCTAACTGCTGAGGCAACTCCTGCCCCCACTGCTGAGCTGATAATCCTCCCTGGCCAGACTCTGCCAGCAGCACCGCCCAGAGCAGCCACCTCGTAGCAGTAGCGTAGTTGGGGGGGGGGGGGGGGGGGAGCAGAGGGAGCGGCCGCTCCCCCTGTGAGCAGAAGCGGCGCCTTAAAAAGGAAGCGGCGCCTTTTTTTTAGCAGAGCAGAGCACCGCTTCTTTTTAAGCTCCGCTTCTTGCACTCGCCTGGCGCCACTCCGGCTCTTTGGCGGCATTTTGGGGGCGGGTACCACCGAAGACCCAGTGAGGGAGGACCCACCGCCGAAGTGCCGCCCAAGACCCGGAGCGCCGCTGGCTGAGTGCAGGGGGAGCCTGGGGAGGCGCCGCTCCCCCTGTGCCCCGGACCTGCCCACGCTACAGGGTCGTAGCCAGGCCTGGCTCACAGCTGTCTAACGGCTCAGGCCCAGCATGCACCGGCCGAGCCCCACACGTTACTGTTCATCATCACGAGGGTGTGTTGGAGCGAGTGGGGTCGGGGGAGGGGTGCTCAGGAACATGGAAATAGGGGGAAATTGGGCCTGTGAGAGCGAGTGGGGTCAGGCGTGTGGGGAGGGGGGGTAACCCCGCAGGGCTTGTCCCTCCGCAGGGCTTGTCCCTCAGGTGCACCGCGGGGACCAGGGCTGGCTGGGGAGGTGGGGGGAAAGGGGAGGGGCGCTGCCCGGGGAAGGTGGGGGTGTCACCCTGCCGGGCTTGTCCAGCACGTGCACCGCCGGGACCAGGGCTGGCTGGGGGGAGGGTCACCCCCCAGGGCTTGTCCAGCACGTGCACCGTGCGGACCAGGGCTGGCTGGGGGGGGGGGGCGCTGCCAAAGGGGGGGTCACCCCGCAGGGCTTGTCCCTCACGTGCACCGTGCGGACCAGGGCTGGCTGGCTGGGGGGGGGCGCTGCCAAAGGGGGGGTCACCCCGCAGGGCTTGTCCCTCACGTGCACCACGGGGGCCAGGACTGGCTGGGGAGGTGGGGGGAAAGGGGAGGGGCGCTGCCCGGGGAAGGTGGGGGGTGTCACCCTGCCGGGCTTGTCCCTCACGTGCACCGCGGGGACCAGGACTGGCTGGGGGGGGGCGCTGCCAAAGGGGGGGGTCACCCCGCAGGGCTTGTCCCTCACGTGCTCCGCGGGGACCAGGGCTGGCTGGGGGGGAGGGTCACCCCCCAGGGCTTGTCCAGCACGTGCACCGCTGGGACCAGGGCTGGCTGGGGGGAGGGGCGCTGCCAAAGGGGGGGTCACCCCCCAGGGCTTGTCCAGCACGTGCACCGTGCGGACCAGGGCTGGCTGGGGGGGGGGCGCTGCCAAAGGGGGGGTCACCCCGCAGGGCTTGTCCAGCACGTGCTCCGCGGGGACCAGGGCTGGCTGGGGGGAGGGTCACCCCCCAGGGCTTGTCCAGCACGTGCACCGTGTGGACCAGGGCTGGCTGGGGGGGGGGGGCGCTGCCAAAGGGGGGGTCACCCCGCAGGGCTTGTCCCTCACGTGCACCACGGGGGCCAGGACTGGCTGGGGAGGTGGGGGGAAAGGGGAGGGGCGCTGCCCGGGGAAGGTGGGGGTGTCACCCTGCCGGGCTTGTCCAGCACGTGCACCGCCGGGACCAGGGCTGGCTGGGGGGAGGGTCACCCCCCAGGGCTTGTCCAGCACGTGCACCGTGCGGACCAGGGCTGGCTGGGGGGGGGGGCGCTGCCAAAGGGGGGGGTCACCCCGCAGGGCTTGTCCCTCACGTGCACCGTGCGGACCAGGGCTGGCTGGCTGGGGGGGGGCGCTGCCAAAGGGGGGGTCACCCCGCAGGGCTTGTCCCTCACGTGCACCACGGGGGCCAGGACTGGCTGGGGAGGTGGGGGGAAAGGGGAGGGGCGCTGCCCGGGGAAGGTGGGGGTGTCACCCTGCCGGGCTTGTCCAGCACGTGCACCGCCGGGACCAGGGCTGGCTGGGGGGAGGGTCACCCCCCAGGGCTTGTCCAGCACGTGCACCGTGCGGACCAGGGCTGGCTGGGGGGGGGGCGCTGCCAAAGGGGGGGTCACCCCGCAGGGCTTGTCCCTCACGTGCACCGTGCGGACCAGGGCTGGCTGGCTGGGGGGGGGCGCTGCCAAAGGGGGGGTCACCCCGCAGGGCTTGTCCCTCACGTGCACCACGGGGGCCAGGACTGGCTGGGGAGGTGGGGGGGAAAGGGGAGGGGCGCTGCCCGGGGAAGGTGGGGGTGTCACCCTGCCGGGCTTGTCCCTCACGTGCACCGCGGGGACCAGGACTGGCTGGGGGGGGGGCGCTGCCAAAGGGGGGGGTCACCCCGCAGGGCTTGTCCCTCACGTGCTCCGCGGGGACCAGGGCTGGCTGGGGGGAGGGTCACCCCCCAGGGCTTGTCCAGCACGTGCACCGCCGGGACCAGGGCTGGCTGGGGGGAGGGGCGCTGCCAAAGGGGGGGTCACCCCCCAGGGCTTGTCCAGCACGTGCTCCGCGGGGACCAGGGCTGGCTGGGGGGGGGGCGCTGCCAAAGGGGCCCCCTCAGAAACTGCCCCGGCTCCAGCGGCCTCGCCCCGCACACTGCGCGGCCGCGCCTCATGAATATTCAGTCTTGTTAAGTGAGGGCGGAGCCAGGGCAGCCCAGTCCCCGCCCTCGGGTGCGCGCCTCGCCCCGGGTCCCCGCGCGAGCGGGGCGGGGGCGGGGGCGGGGGCGGGAGCCGGAGCCGCCCCGTCTCCAGGCAACGGGGGAAGCGGCGCGGGACCGAGTCCGGGTGAGGGGCCCGAAACCGCAGCAGTTCACAGTGCGGGGAGCCGGGGGCGGCCTGGCATGGGGGGCGGGGGGGAGCCAGGCGGTACGAGGTGGGATGAGGGGGCGGGGGCACAGGGTGAGGGAAGGGGGGGGCACGAGTGGGGGGAGCCGGGGCCCTGGCATGGGGGGCGGGGGGGAGCCAGGCGGTACGAGGTGGGATGAGGGGGCGGGGGCACAGGGTGAGGGAAGGGGGGGGGCACGAGTGGGGGGAGCCGGGGCCCTGGCATGGGGGGCGGGGGTGAGCCAGGCGGTACGAGGTGGGATGAGGGGGCCGGGGCACAGGGTGAGGGAAGGGGGGGGGCACGAGTGGGGGGAGCCGGGGCCCTGGCATGGGGGGCGGGGGGGAGCCAGGCGGTACGAGGTGGGATGAGGGGGCGGGGGCACAGGGTGAGGGAAGGGGGGGGCACGAGTGGGGGGAGCCGGGGCCCTGGCATGGGGGGCGGGGTGAGCCAGGCGGTACGAGGTGGGATGAGGGGGCGGGGGCACAGGGTGAGGGAAGGGGGGGGGCACGAGTGGGGGGAGCCGGGGCCCTGGCATGGGGGGCGGGGGTGAGCCAGGCGGTACGAGGTGGGATGAGGGGGCCGGGGCACAGGGTGAGGGAAGGGGGGGGCACGAGTGGGGGAGCCGGGGGCCCTGGCATGGGGGGCGGGGGGGAGCCAGGCGGTACGAGGTGGGATGAGGGGCCCGGGGCACAGGGTGAGGGAAGGGGGGGGGGCACGAGTGGGGGGAGCCGGGGCCCTGGCATGGGGGCGGGGGGGAGCCAGGCGGTACGAGGTGGGATGAGGGGGCGGGGGCACAGGGTGAGGGAAGGGGGGGGGCACGAGTGGGGGGAGCCGGGGGCGGCCTGGCATGGGGGGCGGGGGGAGCCAGGCGGTACGAGGTGGGATGAGGGGGCGGGGCACAGGGTGAGGGAAGGGGGGGGCACGAGTGGGGGGAGCCGGGGCCCTGGCATGGGGGGCGGGGGGGAGCCAGGCGGTACGAGGTGGGATGAGGGGGCGGGGGCACAGGGTGAGGGAAGGGGGGGGGCACGAGTGGGGGGAGCCGGGGCCCTGGCATGGGGGGCGGGGGTGAGCCAGGCGGTACGAGGTGGGATGAGGGGGCCGGGGGCACAGGGTGAGGGAAGGGGGGGGGCACGAGTGGGGGGAGCCGGGGCCCTGGCATGGGGGGCGGGGGGGAGCCAGGCGGTACGAGGTGGGATGAGGGGCCCGGGGCACAGGGTGAGGGAAGGGGGGGGGCACGAGTGGGGGGAGCCGGGGCCCTGGCATGGGGGGCGGGGGGGAGCCAGGCGGTACGAGGTGGGATGAGGGGGCGGGGGCACAGGGTGAGGGAAGGGGGGGGGCACGAGTGGGGGGAGCCGGGGCCCTGGCATGGGGGGCGGGGGTGAGCCAGGCGGTACGAGGTGGGATGAGGGGGCGGGGGCACAGGGTGAGGGAAGGGGGGGGGCACGAGTGGGGGGAGCCGGGGCCCTGGCATGGGGGGCGGGGGTGAGCCAGGCGGTACGAGGTGGGATGAGGGGGCGGGGCACAGGGTGAGGGAAGGGGGGGGGCACGAGTGGGGGAGCCGGGGCCCTGGCATGGGGGCGGGGGGGAGCCAGGCGGTACGAGGTGGGATGAGGGGCCCGGGGCACAGGGTGAGGGAAGGGGGGGGGCACGAGTGGGGGGAGCCGGGGCCCTGGCATGGGGGGCGGGGGGAGCCAGGCGGTACGAGGTGGGATGAGGGGGCGGGGGCACAGGGTGAGGGAAGGGGGGGCACGAGTGGGGGGAGCCGGGGCCCTGGCATGGGGGGCGGGGGGGAGCCAGGCGGTACGAGGTGGGATGAGGGGGCGGGGGCACAGGGTGAGGGGAAGGGGGGGGCACGAGTGGGGGGAGCCGGGGCCCTGGCATGGGGGGCGGGGGGGAGCCAGGCGGTACGAGGTGGGATGAGGGGCGGGGGCACAGGGTGAGGGAAGGGGGGGGCACGAGTGGGGGGAGCCGGGGCCCTGGCATGGGGGGCGGGGGGGAGCCAGGCGGTACGAGGTGGGATGAGGGGGCGGGGCACAGGGTGAGGGAAGGGGGGGGCACGAGTGGGGGGAGCCGGGGGCGGCCTGGCATGGGGGGCGGGGGGGAGCCAGGCGGTACGAGGTGGGATGAGGGGGCGGGGGCACAGGGTGAGGGAAGGGGGGGGCACGAGTGGGGGGAGCCGGGGCCCTGGCATGGGGGGCGGGGGGGAGCCAGGCGGTACGAGGTGGGATGAGGGGCGGGGGCACAGGGTGAGGGAAGGGGGGGGCACGAGTGGGGGGAGCCGGGGCCCTGGCATGGGGGGCGGGGGTGAGCCAGGCGGTACGAGGTGGGATGAGGGGGGCGGGGGCACAGGGTGAGGGAAGGGGGGGGCACGAGTGGGGGGAGCCGGGGCCCTGGCATGGGGGGCGGGGGGGAGCCAGGCGGTACGAGGTGGGATGAGGGGGCGGGGGCACAGGGTGAGGGAAGGGGGGGGGCACGAGTGGGGGGAGCCGGGGCGGCCTGGCATGGGGGGCGGGGGGGAGCCAGGCGGTACGAGGTGGGATGAGGGGGCGGGGGCACAGGGTGAGGGAAGGGGGGGGGCACGAGTGGGGGGAGCCGGGGCCCTGGCATGGGGGGCGGGGGGGAGCCAGGCGGTACGAGGTGGGATGAGGGGGCGGGGGCACAGGGTGAGGGAAGGGGTGGGGCACGAGTGGGGGGGAGCCGGGGGCGGCCTGGCATGGGGGGCGGGGGGAGCCAGGCGGTACGAGGTGGGATGAGGGGGCGGGGGCACAGGGTGAGGGAAGGGGGGGGCACGAGTGGGGGGAGCCGGGGGCGGCCTGGCATGGGGGGCGGGGGGGAGCCAGGCGGTACGAGGTGGGATGAGGGGGCGGGGGCACAGGGTGAGGGAAGGGGGGGGCACGAGTGGGGGGAGCCGGGGGCGCCTGGCATGGGGGCGGGGGGGAGCCAGGCGGTACGAGGTGGGATGAGGGGGCGGGGGCACAGGGTGAGGGAAGGGGGGGGCACGAGTGGGGGAGCCGGGGCGGCCTGGCATGGGGGGCGGGGGGGAGCCAGGCAGTAGGAGGTGGGATGAGGGGGCGGGGGCACAGGGTGAGGGAAGGGGGGGGGCACGAGTGGGGGGAGCCGGGGGCGGCCTGGCATGGGGGGCGGGGGGGAGCCAGGCGGTACGAGGTGGGATGAGGGGGCGGGGGCACAGGGTGAGGGAAGGGGGGGGCACGAGTGGGGGGAGCCGGGGGCCCTGGCATGGGGGGCGGGGGGGAGCCAGGCGGTACGAGGTGGGATGAGGGGGCGGGGGCACAGGGTGAGGGAAGGGGGGGGCACGAGTGGGGGGAGCCGGGGCCCTGGCATGGGGGGCGGGGGTGAGCCAGGCGGTACGAGGTGGGATGAGGGGGCGGGGGCACAGGGTGAGGGAAGGGGGGGGCACGAGTGGGGGGAGCCGGGGCCCTGGCATGGGGGGCGGGGGGGAGCCAGGCGGTACGAGGTGGGATGAGGGGGCGGGGGGCACAGGGTGAGGGAAGGGGGGGGGCACGAGAGGGGGGAGCCGGGGGCGGCCTGGCATGGGGGGCGGGGGGGAGCCAGGCGGTACGAGGTGGGATGAGGGGGCGGGGGCACAGGGTGAGGGAAGGGGGGGGGCACGAGTGGGGGGAGCCGGGGCCCTGGCATGGGGGGCGGGGGGGAGCCAGGCGGTAGGAGGTGGGATGAGGGGGCGGGGGCACAGGGTGAGGGAAGGGGGGGGCACGAGTGGGGGGAGCCGGGGGCGGCCTGGCATGGGGGGCGGGGGGGAGCCAGGCGGTACGAGGTGGGATGAGGGGGCGGGGGCACAGGGTGAGGGAAGGGGGGGGCACGAGTGGGGGGAGCCGGGGGCGGCCTGGCATGGGGGGCGGGGGGGAGCCAGGCGGTACGAGGTGGGATGAGGGGGCGGGGGCACAGGGTGAGGGAAGGGGGGGGCACGAGTGGGGGGAGCCGGGGCGGCCTGGCATGGGGGGCGGGGGGGAGCCAGGCGGTACGAGGTGGGATGAGGGGGCGGGGGCACAGGGTGAGGGAAGGGGGGGGCACGAGTGGGGGGAGCCGGGGCCCTGGCATGGGGGGCGGGGGGGAGCCAGGCGGTACGAGGTGGGATGAGGGGGCGGGGGCACAGGGTGAGGGAAGGGGGGGGCACGAGTGGGGGGAGCCGGGGCCCTGGCATGGGGGGCGGGGGGGAGCCAGGCGGTACGAGGTGGGATGAGGGGGCGGGGGCACAGGGTGAGGGAAGGGGGGGGCACGAGTGGGGGAGCCGGGGGCGGCCTGGCATGGGGGGCGGGGGGGAGCCAGGCGGTACGAGGTGGGATGAGGGGGCGGGGGCACAGGGTGAGGGAAGGGGGGGGCACGAGTGGGGGGAGCCGGGGCCCTGGCATGGGGGGCGGGGGGGAGCCAGGCGGTACGAGGTGGGATGAGGGGCCCGGGGCACAGGGTGAGGGAAGGGGGGGGGCACGAGTGGGGGGAGCCGGGGGCGGCCTGGCATGGGGGGCGGGGGGGGAGCCAGGCGGTACGAGGTGGGATGAGGGGGCGGGGGCACAGGGTGAGGGAAAGGGGGGGGGGGGCACGAGTGGGGGGAGCCGGGGCCCTGGCATGGGGGGCGGGGGGGAGCCAGGCGGTAGGAGGTGGGATGAGGGGGCGGGGGCACAGGGTGAGGGAAGGGGGGGCGGGCCACGAGTCGGGGGGAGCCGGGGCCCTGGCATGGGGGCGGGGGGAGCCAGGCGGTACGAGGTGGGATGAGGGGGCGGGGGCACAGGGTGAGGGAAGGGGGGGGCACGAGTGGGGGGAGCCGGGGCCCTGGCATGGGGGCGGGGGGGAGCCAGCGGTACGAGGTGGGATGAGGGGGCGGGGGCACAGGGTGAGGGAAGGGGGGGGGCACGAGTGGGGGGAGCCGGGGGCGGCCTGGCATGGGGGGCGGGGGGAGCCAGGCGGTACGAGGTGGGATGAGGGGGCGGGGGCACAGGGTGAGGGAAGGGGGGGGCACGAGTGGGGGGAGCCGGGGCCCTGGCATGGGGGGCGGGGGGGAGCCAGGCGGTACGAGGTGGGATGAGGGGGCGGTGGCACAGGGTGAGGGGAAGGGGGGGGGCACGAGTGGGGGGAGCCGGGGCCCTGGCATGGGGGGCGGGGGGAGCCAGGCGGTACGAGGTGGGATGAGGGGGCGGGGGCACAGGGTGAGGGAAGGGGGGGGGCACGAGTGGGGGGAGCCGGGGGCGGCCTGGCATGGGGGGCGGGGGGAGCCAGGCGGTACGAGGTGGGATGAGGGGGCGGGGGCACAGGGTGAGGGAAGTGGGGGGGGGCACGAGTGGGGGGAGCCGGGGCCCTGGCATGGGGGGCGGGGGGAGCCAGGCGGTACGAGGTGGGATGAGGGGGCGGGGGCACAGGGTGAGGGAAGGGGGGGGCACGAGTGGGGGGAGCCGGGGCCCTGGCATGGGGGGCGGGGGGGAGCCAGGCGGTACGAGGTGGGATGAGGGGGCGGGGGCACAGGGTGAGGGAAGGGGGGGGGCACGAGTGGGGGGAGCCGGGGCCCTGGCATGGGGGGCGGGGGGGAGCCAGGCGGTACGAGGTGGGATGAGGGGGCGGGGGCACAGGGTGAGGGAAGGGGGGGGCACGAGTGGGGGGAGCCGGGGCCCTGGCATGGGGGGCGGGGGGGAGCCAGGCGGTACGAGGTGGGATGAGGGGGCGGGGGCACAGGGTGAGGGAAGGGGGGGGGCACGAGTGGGGGGAGCCGGGGGCGGCCTGGCATGGGGGGCGGGGGGGAGCCAGGCGGTACGAGGTGGGATGAGGGGGCGGGGGCACAGGGTGAGGGAAGGGGGGGGCACGAGTGGGGGGAGCCGGGGCCCTGGCATGGGGGGCGGGGGGGAGCCAGGCGGTACGAGGTGGGATGAGGGGGCGGGGGCACAGGGTGAGGGAAGGGGGGGGCACGAGTGGGGGGAGCCGGGGGCGGCCTGGCATGGGGGGGGCGGGGGGGGGGGAGCCAGGCGGTACGAGGTGGGATGAGGGGGCGGGGGCACAGGGTGAGGGAAGGGGGGGGGCACGAGTGGGGGGAGCCGGGGCGGCCTGGCATGGGGGGCGGGGGGGAGCCAGGCGTACGAGGTGGGATGAGGGGGCGGGGGCACAGGGTGAGGAAGGGGGGGGGCACGAGTGGGGGGAGCCGGGGCGGCCTGGCATGGGGGGCGGGGGGGAGCCAGGCGGTACGAGGTGGGATGAGGGGGCGGGGGCACAGGGTGAGGGAAGGGGGGGGCACGAGTGGGGGGAGCCGGGGGCGGCCTGGCATGGGGGGCGGGGGGGAGCCAGGCGGTACGAGGTGGGATGAGGGGGCGGGGGCACAGGGTGAGGGAAGGGGGGGGCACGAGTGGGGGGAGCCGGGGGCGGCCTGGCATGGGGGGCGGGGGGGAGCCAGGCGGTACGAGGTGGGATGAGGGGGCGGGGCACAGGGTGAGGGAAGGGGGGGGCACGAGTGGGGGAGGCCGGGGGCGGCCTGGCATGGGGGGCGGGGGGGAGCCAGGCGGTACGAGGTGGGATGAGGGGGCGGGGCACAGGGTGAGGGAAGGGGGGGGGCACGAGTGGGGGGAGCCGGGGGCGGCCTGGCATGGGGGGCGGGGGGGAGCCAGGCGGTACGAGGTGGGATGAGGGGGCGGGGGCACAGGGTGAGGGAAGGGGGGGGCACGAGTGGGGGGAGCCGGGCCCTGGCATGGGGGGCGGGGGGGAGCCAGGCGGTACGAGGTGGGATGAGGGGCGGGGGCACAGGGTGAGGGAAGGGGGGGCACGAGTGGGGGGAGCCGGGGCCCTGGCATGGGGGGCGGGGGGAGCCAGGCGGTACGAGGTGGGATGAGGGGGCGGGGGCACAGGGTGAGGGAAGGGGGGGGCACGAGTGGGGGGAGCCGGGGGCCCTGGCATGGGGGGCGGGGGGGAGCCAGGCGGTACGAGGTGGGATGAGGGGGCGGGGGCACAGGGTGAGGGAAGGGGGGGGGCACGAGAGGGGGGAGCCGGGGGCGGCCTGGCATGGGGGCGGGGGGGAGCCAGGCGGTACGAGTGGGATGAGGGGGCGGGGGCACAGGGTGAGGGAAGGGGGGGGCACGAGTGGGGGAGCCGGGGCCCTGGCATGGGGGGCGGGGGGGAGCCAGGCGGTAGGAGGTGGGATGAGGGGGCGGGGGCACAGGGTGAGGGAAGGGGGGGGCACGAGTGGGGGGAGCCGGGGCCCTGGCATGGGGGGCGGGGGGGAGCCAGGCGGTACGAGGTGGGATGAGGGGGCGGGGGCACAGGGTGAGGGAAGGGGGGGGCACGAGTGGGGGGAGCCGGGGGCCCTGGCATGGGGGGCGGGGGGGAGCCAGGCGGTACGAGGTGGGATGAGGGGGGCGGGGGCACAGGGTGAGGGAAGGGGGGGGCACGAGAGGGGGGAGCCGGGGGCGGCCTGGCATGGGGGGCGGGGGGGAGCCAGGCGGTACGAGGTGGGATGAGGGGCGGGGGCACAGGGTGAGGGAAGGGGGGGGCACGAGTGGGGGAGCCGGGGCCCTGGCATGGGGGGCGGGGGGGAGCCAGGCGGTACGAGGTGGGATGAGGGGGCGGGGGCACAGGGTGAGGGAAGGGGGGGGCACGAGTGGGGGGAGCCGGGGCCCTGGCATGGGGGGCGGGGGGGAGCCAGGCGGTACGAGGTGGGATGAGGGGGGCGGGGGCACAGGGTGAGGGAAGGGGGGGGCACGAGTGGGGGGAGCCGGGGGCGGCCTGGCATGGGGGGCGGGGGGGAGCCAGGCGGTACGAGGTGGGATGAGGGGGCGGGGGCACAGGGTGAGGAAGGGGGGGGGCACGAGTGGGGGGAGCCGGGGCCCTGGCATGGGGGGCGGGGGGAGCCAGGCGGTACGAGGTGGGATGAGGGGCGGGGCACAGGGTGAGGGAAGGGGGGGGGCACGAGTGGGGGGAGCCGGGGGCGGCCTGGCATGGGGGGCGGGGGGGAGCCAGGCGGTACGAGGTGGGATGAGGGGGCGGGGGCACAGGGTGAGGGAAGGGGGGGGGCACGAGTGGGGGGAGCCGGGGCCCTGGCATGGGGGGCGGGGGGGAGCCAGGCGGTACGAGGTGGGATGAGGGGGCGGGGGCACAGGGTGAGGGAAGGGGGGGGCACGAGTGGGGGGAGCCGGGGCCCTGGCATGGGGGCGGGGGGGGAGCCAGGCGGTACGAGGTGGGATGAGGGGGCGGGGGCACAGGGTGAGGAAGGGGGGGCACGAGTGGGGGAGCCGGGGCCCTGGCATGGGGGGCGGGGGGGAGCCAGGCGGTACGAGGTGGGATGAGGGGGCGGGGCACAGGGTGAGGGAAGGGGGGGGGCACGAGTGGGGGGAGCCGGGGGCGCCTGGCATGGGGGGCGGGGGGGGAGCCAGGCGGTACGAGGTGGGATGAGGGGGCGGGGGCACAGGGTGAGGGAAGGGGGGGGCACGAGTGGGGGGAGCCGGGGCCCTGGCATGGGGGGCGGGGGGGAGCCAGGCGGTACGAGGTGGGATGAGGGGGCGGTGGCACAGGGTGAGGGAAGGGGGGGGGCACGAGTGGGGGGAGCCGGGGCCCTGGCATGGGGGGCGGGGGGGAGCCAGGCGGTACGAGGTGGGATGAGGGGGCGGGGGCACAGGGTGAGGGAAGGGGGGGGGCACGAGTGGGGGGAGCCGGGGGCGGCCTGGCATGGGGGCGGGGGGAGCCAGGCGGTACGAGGTGGGATGAGGGGGCGGGGGCACAGGGTGAGGGAAGTGGGGGGGGCACGAGTGGGGGAGCCGGGGCCCTGGCATGGGGGGCGGGGGGGAGCCAGGCGGTACGAGGTGGGATGAGGGGGCGGGGGCACAGGGTGAGGGAAGGGGGGGGGGCACGAGTGGGGGAGCCGGGGCCCTGGCATGGGGGGGGGGGGAGCAGGCTGGTACGAGGTGGGATGAGGGGGCGGGGGCACAGGGTGAGGAAGGGGGGGGCACGAGTGGGGGGAGCCGGGGCCCTGGCATGGGGGGCGGGGGGAGCCAGGCGGTACGAGGTGGGATGAGGGGCGGGGGCACAGGGTGAGGGAAGGGGGGGGCACGAGTGGGGGAGCCGGGGCCCTGGCATGGGGGCGGGGGGGAGCCAGGCGGTACGAGGTGGGATGAGGGGGCGGGGGCACAGGGTGAGGGAAGGGGGGGGCCGTCACGAGTGGGGGGAGCCGGGGGCGGCCTA
>CM065777.1:12500-318072 GCA_033296515.1 Macrochelys suwanniensis | reverse complement strand
TGGTGAGGGAAGGGGGGGGGCACGAGTGGGGGGAGCCGGGGCCCTGGCATGGGGGGCGGGGGGGAGCCAGGCGGTACGAGGTGGGATGAGGGGGCGGGGGCACAGGGTGAGGGAAGGGGGGGGGCACGAGTGGGGGGAGCCGGGGCCCTGGCATGGGGGGCGGGGGGGAGCCAGGCGGTACGAGGTGGGATGAGGGGGCGGGGGCACAGGGTGAGGGAAGGGGGGGGGCACGAGTGGGGGGAGCCGGGGGCCCTGGCATGGGGGGCGGGGGGGAGCCAGGCGGTACGAGGTGGGATGAGGGGGCGGGGGCACAGGGTGAGGGAAGGGGGGGGGCACGAGTGGGGGGAGCCGGGGCGGCCTGGCATGGGGGGCGGGGGGGAGCCAGGCGGTACGAGGTGGGATGAGGGGGCGGGGGCACAGGGTGAGGGAAGGGGGGGGGCACGAGTGGGGGGAGCCGGGGCCCTGGCATGGGGGGCGGGGGGGAGCCAGGCGGTACGAGGTGGGATGAGGGGGCGGGGGCACAGGGTGAGGGAAGGGGGGGGGGGCACGAGTGGGGGGAGCCGGGGCCCTGGCATGGGGGGCGGGGGGGAGCCAGGCGGTACGAGGTGGGATGAGGAGGCGGGGGCACAGGGTGAGGGAAGGGGGGGGGCACGAGTGGGGGGAGCCGGGGCCCTGGCATGGGGGGCGGGGGGAGCCAGGCGGTACGAGGTGGGATGAGGGGGCGGGGGCACAGGGTGAGGGAAGGGGGGGGGCACGAGTGGGGGGAGCCGGGGCCCTGGCATGGGGGGCGGGGGGGAGCCAGGCGGTACGAGGTGGGATGAGGGGGCGGGGGCACAGGGTGAGGGAAGGGGGGGGGCACGAGTGGGGGGAGCCGGGGGCGGCCTGGCATGGGGGGCGGGGGGGAGCCAGGCGGTACGAGGTGGGATGAGGGGGCGGGGGCACAGGGTGAGGGAAGGGGGGGGGCACGAGTGGGGGGAGCCGGGGCCCTGGCATGGGGGGCGGGGGGGAGCCAGGCGGTACGAGGTGGGATGAGGGGGCGGGGGCACAGGGTGAGGGAAGGGGGGGGGCACGAGTGGGGGGAGCCGGGGGCGGCCTGGCATGGGGGGCGGGGGGGAGCCAGGCGGTACGAGGTGGGATGAGGGGGCGGGGGCACAGGGTGAGGGAAGGGGGGGGGCACGAGTGGGGGGAGCCGGGGCCCTGGCATGGGGGGCGGGGGGGAGCCAGGCGGTACGAGGTGGGATGAGGGGCCCGGGGCACAGGGTGAGGGAAGGGGGGGGCACGAGTGGGGGGAGCCGGGGCCCTGGCATGGGGGGCGGGGGGGAGCCAGGCGGTACGAGGTGGGATGAGGGGGCGGGGGCACAGGGTGAGGGAAGGGGGGGGGCACGAGTGGGGGGAGCCGGGGGCGGCCTGGCATGGGGGGCGGGGGGGAGCCAGGCGGTACGAGGTGGGATGAGGGGGCGGGGGCACAGGGTGAGGGAAGGGGGGGGCACGAGTGGGGGGAGCCGGGGCCCTGGCATGGGGGGCGGGGGTGAGCCAGGCGGTACGAGGTGGGATGAGGGGGCGGGGGCACAGGGTGAGGGAAGGGGGGGGGCACGAGTGGGGGGAGCCGGGGCCCTGGCATGGGGGGCGGGGGGGAGCCAGGCGGTACGAGGTGGGATGAGGGGGCGGGGGCACAGGGTGAGGGAAGGGGGGGGGCACGAGTGGGGGGAGCCGGGGCCCTGGCATGGGGGGCGGGGGGGAGCCAGGCGGTACGAGGTGGGATGAGGGGGCGGGGGCACAGGGTGAGGGAAGGGGGGGGGCACGAGTGGGGGGAGCCAGGGCCCTGGCATGGGGGGCGGGGGTGAGCCAGGCGGTACGAGGTGGGATGAGGGGGCGGGGGCACAGGGTGAGGGAAGGGGGGGGCACGAGTGGGGGGAGCCGGGGCCCTGGCATGGGGGGCGGGGGTGAGCCAGGCGGTACGAGGTGGGATGAGGGGCCCGGGGCACAGGGTGAGGGAAGGGGGGGGCACGAGTGGGGGGAGCCGGGGCCCTGGCATGGGGGGCGGGGGGGAGCCAGGCGGTACGAGGTGGGATGAGGGGGCGGGGGCACAGGGTGAGGGAAGGGGGGGGCACGAGTGGGGGGAGCCGGGGCCCTGGCATGGGGGGCGGGGGGGAGCCAGGCGGTAGGAGGTGGGATGAGGGGGCGGGGGCACAGGGTGAGGGAAGGGGGGGGGCACGAGTGGGGGGAGCCGGGGGCGGCCTGGCATGGGGGGCGGGGGGGAGCCAGGCGGTACGAGGTGGGATGAGGGGGCGGGGGCACAGGGTGAGGGAAGGGGGGGGCACGAGTGGGGGGAGCCGGGGCCCTGGCATGGGGGGCGGGGGTGAGCCAGGCGGTACGAGGTGGGATGAGGGGGCGGGGGCACAGGGTGAGGGAAGGGGGGGGGCACGAGTGGGGGGAGCCGGGGCCCTGGCATGGGGGGCGGGGGTGAGCCAGGCGGTACGAGGTGGGATGAGGGGGCGGGGGCACAGGGTGAGGGAAGGGGGGGGGCACGAGTGGGGGGAGCCGGGGCCCTGGCATGGGGGGCGGGGGTGAGCCAGGCGGTACGAGGTGGGATGAGGGGGCGGGGGCACAGGGTGAGGGAAGTGGGGGGGGGCACGAGTGGGGGGAGCCGGGGCCCTGGCATGGGGGGCGGGGGGGAGCCAGGCGGTACGAGGTGGGATGAGGGGGCGGGGGCACAGGGTGAGGGAAGGGGGGGGGCACGAGTGGGGGGAGCCGGGGCCCTGGCATGGGGGGCGGGGGGGAGCCAGGCGGTACGAGGTGGGATGAGGGGGCGGGGGCACAGGGTGAGGGAAGGGGGGGGGCACGAGTGGGGGGAGCCGGGGCCCTGGCATGGGGGGCGGGGGGGAGCCAGGCGGTACGAGGTGGGATGAGGGGGCGGGGGCACAGGGTGAGGGAAGGGGGGGGCACGAGTGCGGGGAGCCGGGGGCGGCCTGGCATGGGGGGCGGGGGGGAGCCAGGCGGTACGAGGTGGGATGAGGGGGCGGGGGCACAGGGTGAGGGAAGGGGGGGGGCACGAGTGGGGGGAGCCGGGGCCCTGGCATGGGGGCGGGGGGGAGCCAGGCGGTACGAGGTGGGATGAGGGGGCGGGGGCACAGGGTGAGGGAAGGGGGGGGGCACGAGTGGGGGGAGCCGGGGCCCTGGCATGGGGGGCGGGGGGGAGCCAGGCGGTACGAGGTGGGATGAGGGGGCGGGGGCACAGGGTGAGGGAAGGGGGGGGGCACGAGTGGGGGGAGCCGGGGCCCTGGCATGGGGGGCGGGGGGGAGCCAGGCGGTAGGAGGTGGGATGAGGGGGCGGGGGCACAGGGTGAGGGAAAGGGGGGGGCACGAGTGGGGGGAGCCGGGGCCCTGGCATGGGGGGCGGGGGGGAGCCAGGCGGTACGAGGTGGGATGAGGGGGCGGGGGCACAGGGTGAGGGAAGGGGGGGGCACGAGTGGGGGGAGCCGGGGCCCTGGCATGGGGGGCGGGGGGGAGCCAGGCGGTACGAGGTGGGATGAGGGGGCGGGGGCACAGGGTGAGGGAAGGGGGGGGCACGAGTGGGGGGAGCCGGGGGCGGCCTGGCATGGGGGGCGGGGGGGAGCCAGGCGGTACGAGGTGGGATGAGGGGGCGGGGGCACAGGGTGAGGGAAGGGGGGGGGCACGAGTGGGGGGAGCCGGGGCCCTGGCATGGGGGGCGGGGGGGAGCCAGGCGGTACGAGGTGGGATGAGGGGGCGGGGGCACAGGGTGAGGGAAGGGGGGGGGCACGAGTGGGGGGAGCCGGGGCCCTGGCATGGGGGGCGGGGGGGAGCCAGGCGGTAGGAGGTGGGATGAGGGGGCGGGGGCACAGGGTGAGGGAAGGGGGGGGGGCACGAGTGGGGGGAGCCGGGGGCGGCCTGGCATGGGGGGGCGGGGGGGAGCCAGGCGGTAGGAGGTGGGATGAGGGGGCGGGGGCACAGGGTGAGGGAAGGGGGGGGCACGAGTGGGGGGAGCCGGGGGCGGCCTGGCATGGGGGGCGGGGGGGAGCCAGGCGGTACGAGGTGGGATGAGGGGGCGGGGGCACAGGGTGAGGGAAGGGGGGGGCACGAGTGGGGGGAGCCGGGGCCCTGGCATGGGGGGCGGGGGTGAGCCAGGCGGTACGAGGTGGGATGAGGGGCCCGGGGCACAGGGTGAGGGAAGGGGGGGGGCACGAGTGGGGGGAGCCGGGGCCCTGGCATGGGGGGCGGGGGGGAGCCAGGCGGTACGAGGTGGGATGAGGGGGCGGGGGCACAGGGTGAGGGAAGGGGGGGGGCACGAGTGGGGGGAGCCGGGGCCCTGGCATGGGGGCGGGGGGGAGCCAGGCGGTACGAGGTGGGATGAGGGGGCGGGGGCACAGGGTGAGGGAAGGGGGCGGGCACGAGTGGGGGGAGCCGGGGCCCTGGCATGGGGGGCGGGGGGAGCCAGGCGGTACGAGGTGGGATGAGGGGGCGGGGGCACAGGGTGAGGGAAGGGGGGGGCACGAGTGGGGGGAGCCGGGGCCCTGGCATGGGGGGCGGGGGGGAGCCAGGCGGTACGAGGTGGGATGAGGGGGCGGGGGCACAGGGTGAGGGAAGGGGGGGGCACGAGTGGGGGGAGCCGGGGCCCTGGCATGGGGGGCGGGGGGGAGCCAGGCGGTACGAGGTGGGATGAGGGGGCGGGGGCACAGGGTGAGGGAAGGGGGGGGCACGAGTGGGGGGAGCCGGGGGCGGCCTGGCATGGGGGGCGGGGGGGAGCCAGGCGGTACGAGGTGGGATGAGGGGGCGGGGGCACAGGGTGAGGGAAGGGGGGGGGCACGAGTGGGGGGAGCCGGGGCCCTGGCATGGGGGGCGGGGGGGAGCCAGGCGGTACGAGGTGGGATGAGGGGGCGGGGGCACAGGGTGAGGGAAGGGGGGGGCACGAGTGGGGGGAGCCGGGGGCGGCCTGGCATGGGGGGCGGGGGGGAGCCAGGCGGTACGAGGTGGGATGAGGGGGCGGGGGCACAGGGTGAGGGAAGGGGGGGGGCACGAGTGGGGGGAGCCGGGGGCGGCCTGGCATGGGGGGCGGGGGGGAGCCAGGCGGTACGAGGTGGGATGAGGGGGCGGGGGCACAGGGTGAGGGAAGGGGGGGGCACGAGTGGGGGGAGCCGGGGCCCTGGCATGGGGGGCGGGGGGGAGCCAGGCGGTAGGAGGTGGGATGAGGGGGCGGGGGCACAGGGTGAGGGAAGGGGGGGGGGCACGAGTGGGGGGAGCCGGGGGCGGCCTGGCATGGGGGGCGGGGGGGAGCCAGGCGGTACGAGGTGGGATGAGGGGGCGGGGGCACAGGGTGAGGGAAGGGGGGGGCACGAGTGGGGGGAGCCGGGGCCCTGGCATGGGGGGCGGGGGTGAGCCAGGCGGTACGAGGTGGGATGAGGGGGCGGGGGCACAGGGTGAGGGAAGGGGGGGGGCACGAGTGGGGGGAGCCGGGGCCCTGGCATGGGGGGCGGGGGGGAGCCAGGCGGTACGAGGTGGGATGAGGGGGCGGGGGGCACAGGGTGAGGGAAGGGGGGGGCACGAATGGGGGGAGCCGGGGCCCTGGCATGGGGGGCGGGGGTGAGCCAGGCGGTACGAGGTGGGATGAGGGGGCGGGGGCACAGGGTGAGGGAAGTGGGGGGGGGCACGAGTGGGGGGAGCCGGGGCCCTGGCATGGGGGGCGGGGGGGAGCCAGGCGGTACGAGGTGGGATGAGGGGGCGGGGGCACAGGGTGAGGGAAGGGGGGGGGCACGAGTGGGGGGAGCCGGGGCCCTGGCATGGGGGGGCGGGGGGGAGCCAGGCGGTACGAGGTGGGATGAGGGGGCGGTGGCACAGGGTGAGGGAAGGGGGGGGGCACGAGTGGGGGGAGCCGGGGCCCTGGCATGGGGGGCGGGGGGGAGCCAGGCGGTACGAGGTGGGATGAGGGGGCGGGGGCACAGGGTGAGGGAAGGGGGGGGCACGAGTGGGGGGAGCCGGGGCCCTGGCATGGGGGGCGGGGGGGAGCCAGGCGGTACGAGGTGGGATGAGGGGGCGGGGGCACAGGGTGAGGGAAGGGGGGGGGCACGAGTGGGGGGAGCCGGGGCCCTGGCATGGGGGGCGGGGGTGAGCCAGGCGGTACGAGGTGGGATGAGGGGCCCGGGGCACAGGGTGAGGGAAGGGGGGGGGCACGAGTGGGGGGAGCCGGGGCCCTGGCATGGGGGGCGGGGGGGAGCCAGGCGGTACGAGGTGGGATGAGGGGGCGGGGGCACAGGGTGAGGGAAGGGGGGGGCACGAGTGGGGGGAGCCGGGGCCCTGGCATGGGGGGCGGGGGTGAGCCAGGCGGTACGAGGTGGGATGAGGGGGCGGGGGCACAGGGTGAGGGAAGGGGGGGGGCACGAGTGGGGGGAGCCGGGGCCCTGGCATGGGGGGCGGGGGGGAGCCAGGCGGTACGAGGTGGGATGAGGGGGCGGGGGCACAGGGTGAGGGAAGGGGGGGGGCACGAGTGGGGGGAGCCGGGGCCCTGGCATGGGGGGCGGGGGTGAGCCAGGCGGTACGAGGTGGGATGAGGGGGCGGGGGCACAGGGTGAGGGAAGTGGGGGGGGGCACGAGTGGGGGGAGCCGGGGCCCTGGCATGGGGGGCGGGGGGGAGCCAGGCGGTACGAGGTGGGATGAGGGGGCGGGGGCACAGGGTGAGGGAAGGGGGGGGGCACGAGTGGGGGGAGCCGGGGCCCTGGCATGGGGGGCGGGGGGGAGCCAGGCGGTACGAGGTGGGATGAGGGGGCGGGGGCACAGGGTGAGGGAAGGGGGGGGCACGAGTGGGGGGAGCCGGGGCCCTGGCATGGGGGGCGGGGGGGAGCCAGGCGGTACGAGGTGGGATGAGGGGGCGGGGGCACAGGGTGAGGGAAGGGGGGGGGCACGAGTGGGGGGAGCCGGGGCCCTGGCATGGGGGGCGGGGGGGAGCCAGGCGGTACGAGGTGGGATGAGGGGGCGGGGGCACAGGGTGAGGGAAGGGGGGGGGCACGAGTGGGGGGAGCCGGGGCCCTGGCATGGGGGGCGGGGGGGAGCCAGGCGGTACGAGGTGGGATGAGGGGGCGGGGGCACAGGGTGAGGGAAGGGGGGGGGCACGAGTGGGGGGAGCCGGGGCCCTGGCATGGGGGGCGGGGGTGAGCCAGGCGGTACGAGGTGGGATGAGGGGGCGGGGGCACAGGGTGAGGGAAGGGGGGGGGCACGAGTGGGGGGAGCCAGGGCCCTGGCATGGGGGGCGGGGGTGAGCCAGGCGGTACGAGGTGGGATGAGGGGGCGGGGGCACAGGGTGAGGGAAGGGGGGGGGCACGAGTGGGGGGAGCCAGGGCCCTGGCATGGGGGGCGGGGGTGAGCCAGGCGGTACGAGGTGGGATGAGGGGGCGGGGGCACAGGGTGAGGGAAGGGGGGGGGCACGAGTGGGGGGAGCCGGGGCCCTGGCATGGGGGGCGGGGGTGAGCCAGGCGGTACGAGGTGGGATGAGGGGCCCGGGGCACAGGGTGAGGGAAGGGGGGGGGCACGAGTGGGGGGAGCCGGGGCCCTGGCATGGGGGGCGGGGGGGAGCCAGGCGGTACGAGGTGGGATGAGGGGGCGGGGGCACAGGGTGAGGGAAGGGGGGGGCACGAGTGGGGGGAGCCGGGGCCCTGGCATGGGGGGCGGGGGGAGCCAGGCGGTACGAGGTGGGATGAGGGGGCGGGGGCACAGGGTGAGGGAAGGGGGGGGCACGAGTGGGGGGAGCCGGGGCCCTGGCATGGGGGGCGGGGGGGAGCCAGGCGGTACGAGGTGGGATGAGGGGGCGGGGGCACAGGGTGAGGGAAGGGGGGGGCACGAGTGGGGGGAGCCGGGGCCCTGGCATGGGGGGCGGGGGGGAGCCAGGCGGTAGGAGGTGGGATGAGGGGGCGGGGGCACAGGGTGAGGAAGGGGGGGGGCACGAGTGGGGGGAGCCGGGGCCCTGGCATGGGGGGCGGGGGGGAGCCAGGCGGTACGAGGTGGGATGAGGGGGCGGGGGCACAGGGTGAGGGAAGGGGGGGGCACGAGTGGGGGGAGCCGGGGCCCTGGCATGGGGGGCGGGGGGGAGCCAGGCGGTACGAGGTGGGATGAGGGGGCGGGGGCACAGGGTGAGGGAAGTGGGGGGGGGCACGAGTGGGGGGAGCCGGGGCCCTGGCATGGGGGGCGGGGGGGAGCCAGGCGGTAGGAGGTGGGATGAGGGGGCGGGGGCAAAGGGTGAGGGAAGTGGGGGGGGGGCACGAGTGGGGGGAGCCGGGGCCCTGGCATGGGGGGCGGGTGGGAGCCAGGCGGTACGAGGTGGGATGAGGGGCCCGGGGCACAGGGTGAGGGAAGGGGGGGGGCACGAGTGGGGGGAGCCGGGGCCCTGGCATGGGGGGCGGGGGGGAGCCAGGCGGTACGAGGTGGGATGAGGGGGCGGGGGCACAGGGTGAGGGAAGGGGGGGGCACGAGTGGGGGGAGCCGGGGGCGGCCTGGCATGGGGGGCGGGGGGGAGCCAGGCGGTACGAGGTGGGATGAGGGGGCGGGGGCACAGGGTGAGGGAAGGGGGGGGGCACGAGTGGGGGGAGCCGGGGCCCTGGCATGGGGGGCGGGGGGGAGCCAGGCGGTAGGAGGTGGGATGAGGGGGCAGGGGCACAGGGTGAGGGAAGGGGGGGGGGCACGAGTGGGGGGAGCCGGGGGCGGCCTGGCATGGGGGGGCGGGGGGGAGCCAGGCGGTAGGAGGTGGGATGAGGGGGCGGGGGCACAGGGTGAGGGAAGGGGGGGGGGCACGAGTGGGGGGAGCCGGGGGCGGCCTGGCATGGGGGGCGGGGGGGAGCCAGGCGGTACGAGGTGGGATGAGGGGGCGGGGGCACAGGGTGAGGGAAGGGGGGGGCACGAGTGGGGGGAGCCGGGGCCCTGGCATGGGGGGCGGGGGTGAGCCAGGCGGTACGAGGTGGGATGAGGGGGCGGGGGCACAGGGTGAGGGAAGGGGGGGGCACGAGTGGGGGGAGCCGGGGCCCTGGCATGGGGGGCGGGGGGGAGCCAGGCGGTACGAGGTGGGATGAGGGGGCGGGGGCACAGGGTGAGGGAAGGGGGGGGGCACGAGTGGGGGGAGCCGGGGCCCTGGCATGGGGGGCGGGGGTGAGCCAGGCGGTACGAGGTGGGATGAGGGGGCGGGGGCACAGGGTGAGGGAAGTGGGGGGGGGCACGAGTGGGGGGAGCCGGGGCCCTGGCATGGGGGGCGGGGGGGAGCCAGGCGGTACGAGGTGGGATGAGGGGGCGGGGGCACAGGGTGAGGGAAGGGGGGGGGCACGAGTGGGGGGAGCCGGGGCCCTGGCATGGGGGGCGGGGGGGAGCCAGGCGGTACGAGGTGGGATGAGGGGGCGGTGGCACAGGGTGAGGGAAGGGGGGGGGCACGAGTGGGGGGAGCCGGGGCCCTGGCATGGGGGGCGGGGGGGAGCCAGGCGGTACGAGGTGGGATGAGGGGGCGGGGGCACAGGGTGAGGGAAGGGGGGGGCACGAGTGGGGGGAGCCGGGGCCCTGGCATGGGGGGCGGGGGGGAGCCAGGCGGTACGAGGTGGGATGAGGGGGCGGGGGCACAGGGTGAGGGAAGGGGGGGGGCACGAGTGGGGGGAGCCGGGGCCCTGGCATGGGGGGCGGGGGGGAGCCAGGCGGTAGGAGGTGGGATGAGGGGGCGGGGGCACAGGGTGAGGGAAGGGGGCGGCACGAGTGGGGGGAGCCGGGGCCCTGGCATGGGGGGCGGGGGGGAGCCAGGCGGTACGAGGTGGGATGAGGGGCCCGGGGCACAGGGTGAGGGAAGGGGGGGGGCACGAGTGGGGGGAGCCGGGGCCCTGGCATGGGGGGCGGGGGGGAGCCAGGCGGTACGAGGTGGGATGAGGGGGCGGGGGCACAGGGTGAGGGAAGGGGGGGGCACGAGTGGGGGGAGCCGGGGGCGGCCTGGCATGGGGGGCGGGGGGGAGCCAGGCGGTACGAGGTGGGATGAGGGGGCGGGGGCACAGGGTGAGGGAAGGGGGGGGGCACGAGTGGGGGGAGCCGGGGCCCTGGCATGGGGGGCGGGGGGGAGCCAGGCGGTACGAGGTGGGATGAGGGGGCGGGGGCACAGGGTGAGGGAAGGGGGGGGCACGAGTGGGGGGAGCCGGGGCCCTGGCATGGGGGGCGGGGGGGAGCCAGGCGGTACGAGGTGGGATGAGGGGGCGGGGGCACAGGGTGAGGGAAGGGGGGGGGCACGAGTGGGGGGAGCCGGGGCCCTGGCATGGGGGGCGGGGGTGAGCCAGGCGGTACGAGGTGGGATGAGGGGCCCGGGGCACAGGGTGAGGGAAGGGGGGGGCACGAGTGGGGGGAGCCGGGGCCCTGGCATGGGGGGCGGGGGGGAGCCAGGCGGTACGAGGTGGGATGAGGGGGCGGGGGCACAGGGTGAGGGAAGGGGGGGGGCACGAGTGGGGGGAGCCGGGGCCCTGGCATGGGGGGCGGGGGGGAGCCAGGCGGTACGAGGTGGGATGAGGGGGCGGGGGCACAGGGTGAGGGAAGGGGGGGGGCACGAGTGGGGGGAGCCGGGGCCCTGGCATGGGGGGCGGGGGGGAGCCAGGCGGTACGAGGTGGGATGAGGGGGCGGGGGCACAGGGTGAGGGAAGGGGGGGGCACGAGTGGGGGGAGCCGGGGCCCTGGCATGGGGGGCGGGGGGGAGCCAGGCGGTAGGAGGTGGGATGAGGGGGCGGGGGCACAGGGTGAGGGAAGGGGGGGGGCACGAGTGGGGGGAGCCGGGGCCCTGGCATGGGGGGCGGGGGGGAGCCAGGCGGTACGAGGTGGGATGAGGGGGCGGGGGCACAGGGTGAGGGAAGGGGGGGGCACGAGTGGGGGGAGCCGGGGCCCTGGCATGGGGGGCGGGGGGGAGCCAGGCGGTACGAGGTGGGATGAGGGGGCGGTGGCACAGGGTGAGGGAAGGGGGGGGGCACGAGTGGGGGGAGCCGGGGCCCTGGCATGGGGGGCGGGGGGGAGCCAGGCGGTACGAGGTGGGATGAGGGGGCGGGGGCACAGGGTGAGGGAAGGGGGGGGGCACGAGTGGGGGGAGCCGGGGGCGGCCTGGCATGGGGGGCGGGGGGGAGCCAGGCGGTACGAGGTGGGATGAGGGGGCGGGGGCACAGGGTGAGGGAAGTGGGGGGGGGCACGAGTGGGGGGAGCCGGGGCCCTGGCATGGGGGGCGGGGGGGAGCCAGGCGGTACGAGGTGGGATGAGGGGGCGGGGGCACAGGGTGAGGGAAGGGGGGGGGCACGAGTGGGGGGAGCCGGGGCCCTGGCATGGGGGGCGGGGGGGAGCCAGGCGGTACGAGGTGGGATGAGGGGGCGGGGGCACAGGGTGAGGGAAGGGGGGGGGCACGAGTGGGGGGAGCCGGGGCCCTGGCATGGGGGGCGGGGGGGAGCCAGGCGGTACGAGGTGGGATGAGGGGGCGGGGGCACAGGGTGAGGGAAGGGGGGGGCACGAGTGGGGGGAGCCGGGGCCCTGGCATGGGGGGCGGGGGGGAGCCAGGCGGTACGAGGTGGGATGAGGGGGCGGGGGCACAGGGTGAGGGAAGGGGGGGGGCACGAGTGGGGGGAGCCGGGGGCGGCCTGGCATGGGGGGCGGGGGGGAGCCAGGCGGTACGAGGTGGGATGAGGGGGCGGGGGCACAGGGTGAGGGAAGGGGGGGGGCACGAGTGGGGGGAGCCGGGGCCCTGGCATGGGGGGCGGGGGGGAGCCAGGCGGTACGAGGTGGGATGAGGGGGCGGGGGCACAGGGTGAGGGAAGGGGGGGGGCACGAGTGGGGGGAGCCGGGGCCCTGGCATGGGGGGCGGGGGGGAGCCAGGCGGTACGAGGTGGGATGAGGGGGCGGGGGCACAGGGTGAGGGAAGTGGGGGGGGGCACGAGTGGGGGGAGCCGGGGCCCTGGCATGGGGGGCGGGGGGGAGCCAGGCGGTAGGAGGTGGGATGAGGGGGCGGGGGCAAAGGGTGAGGGAAGTGGGGGGGGGGGCACGAGTGGGGGGAGCCGGGGCCCTGGCATGGGGGGCGGGGGGGAGCCAGGCGGTACGAGGTGGGATGAGGGGCCCGGGGCACAGGGTGAGGGAAGCGGGGGGGCTGGCACGAGGTTGGCAGCGCCTGGCATGGGGGGGCACGAGGTGGGGGGGTGCTGTTCTCCAATCACCCAGCTCTTTTACAGGAGGAGGGGGCTGGAGTCTCCCCCGCAGCTCTCCTGCTCTGTGAGCTGCTCTTGCTGCTCCCTGGGGAGAGGTGTGTGGAGGATGCTGAGCTGTCTTTTACTGAATCTTTTTCCATTCTGCCTCTCTTGAGGCCTCACGATGCCCCCCAAGAGAAGGCAGAAACTGCAGCAAGAGCAGAAGGGGCAGCCAGCTGTGGGTGCACCCCTGGAGGGAGCTGCTGAGGGGGCTGTAGCCAGCAGAGAAGAGGTGCTGTTGCAGCAGGAGTACAGCCGCCTTTGCAAGGAGCTGGAGGACATGAAGTGGGCACGTGTTCAGCTTCGGGAGGAGAACGAGTTCCTGCAGCAAGAGGCCCAGCGTCTCCGTGCCGAGAGCCAGGAATTCATGTGCTATGTGGCCAAGCGGGCCCAGCGGCGCCAGGATGCCATCATCTCCCTGAATGACCAGAACAAGCAGGCCGTGGAGGAGATCCGCAGGGAGCAGCAGGAACTGCTCACCCTCTACCAGAGGAAGGAGGCAGCTCTGCAGGAGCAACTGTTGCACAAAGAGGGTGAACTCCTCTGCCTTAGCAAGGAGGTTGAGGGCCTGCGGGAGATCCAGACACTGCAGCAGGAGCAGGCTGCCCACATCAGGGAGCTGCAGGGAGAGCTGGTGGCCACCAGGCAGCAGCACACTCAGCACCTGCAGGAGACCAAAAGCCATTTCCTGCAGGGGAAGGCTGCCTTTGAGCAGAAGTCCCAGCAGCAGGTGCTCTGCCTGCTGCAGCAGGCACAGGAAGTGGTTGCACGGTGCATGCAGGACCATAGCGACCAGGTGAAATGCGAGAACCAGGAGCTGCGGCAGGAGCTGCACCAGCTCATCCAGCGATCACGCACGCTGCATTTACACAAGCGGCGATTAGAGGAGCAAGCACAGCAGCTGCTGCGAGAGCGTTGCTACATGCAAGACATGGCTCGCCTGTACCACACCCATCAGGGCAAGAAGTAGGCCCCAGCTTTGACCCCAGGAATGAGCTCACAGAGAGGTGGCCACTGCTCACTGCCATGGCCTACTTTTGGTATTGGAATTATTTAGGATCACATTCTTCAGTAGCAGCTTTGTTAATAATCTGAGAGGGAAATGAAATTCCCAGAGGATACTCAACTGCAAGGAGCTATAACTTCCAACAAAAAGAGATCTGATCCAAAAGGCTTTAGTGAGACATTGGCAGGGAACAATTTATCCAGCTCTCTCACATTGGTCTTATATGGCCGCCCTTGCTGAAGTATCTTGAGTGCCTCACAAACTTATTTATCCACACAGCAGCACTGTGAGGTAGGGGTAATGCCATTGTTGGATGTTTTTCTAAAGGATCTGCTCTAGGGGACGTTTTGTCGCTTGTGTTATAGGGAGGTCAGACTAAATGATCACAGTGGTCCCTTCTGGCATTGGAATGTGTGAATCTCTGAATCTATCTTCATTTTACAGCCTGTGGCAGAGGGAATGAATCCAGGGCTCCTGAGTCCCAGACTAGCATTCTAACCCCTGTGCTATCCCTCTCCACAGAGACTGGCATGGGGGGTGGGGGGGCGGGGGGGGGGAAGTCTTGTGATCTTTAGAGAGAGACAAGTCTTTTATTGGAGCAACTTCTCTTGGTGAGAAAGACAAGCTTTTGAGCCATACAGAGCTCTTCTTCAGACCATCCCCCCACCCAGAAACATGCCCCTGAAGTTCCATCTCCCCAGCCAGGAACATGTCCCCAGTGTATATCTGCAAGAAGAAGAGCTCGGTGTAGCTCGAAATCTTGTCATTCTCACCAACAGAAATTGGTCCAATAAAATATATTATCTCACCCACCTTGTCTCTCTCATATCCTGGGACCAGCTACACTCTTGTGATATTTGGTATTTCTGGAATCCTGTGATTAGGAGAAAATGTGAGTTTTCTTTTTTTTTTTTTTTTAAAAGAACTTACGTTTTTTTCCTGTCTAATACCAGAAGAACAAGCAGACATTCAGTGAAATAAAAAGGTGGCAAATTCAGAACTAACAAAAGGAAATACTTTTTCACACAATGTGTAATTAGACTGTGGAACTCACTGCCACAGGACGTCATTGTGTAAGGATAAGGCCTTTTCCTGTATCATAGAATCATGGAATATCAGGGTTGGAAGGGACCTCAGGAGGTCATCTAGTCCAACCCCCTGCTCAAAGCAGGACCAATCCCCAGCTAAGTCATCCCAGCCAGGGCTTTGTCAAGCCTGACCTTAAAAACCTCTAAGGAAGGAGATTCCACCACTTCCCTAGGTAACCCATTCCAGTGCTTCACCACCCTCCCAGTGAAATAGTGTTTCCTAATATCCAACCTAAACCTCCCTCACTGCAACTTGAGACCATTATTCCTTGTTCTGTCATCTGGTACCACTGTGAACAGTCTAGATCCATCCTCTTTGGAACCCCCTTTCAGATAGTTGAAAGCAGCTATCAAATCCCCCCTCATTCTTCTCTTTTGCAGACTAAACAATCCCAATTCCCTCAGCCTCTCCATATTATATGGCCATATTATAAGGCCTAAAGCCTAAGGCTTTTGTCTGCAGCCATATTAGAAGAGCAGCAGCCATTAGCTAAGAAGCAAGAAGTCACATCCCATCGAAATGACATTAAAACAATGTAATATCAGGCTGTTAAGAAGGAGATCTTGGTCTAATAGCACCCACTATCACCAGATAAAGAAACAGATCTTAAGATGGTTAAAGAAAACTTAGTTTGATAGCATCCTGTCTGGCAAGAAATCACTTATCAATAGTTGTGGTTGTGAAATCCTCACTTCTTTATTGTATCAGAGGGGTAGCCGTGTTAGTCTGGATCTGTAGAAGCGACAAAGGGTCCTGTGGCACCTTATAGACTAACAGAGGTATTGGAGCATAAGCTTTCGTGGGTGAATACCCACTTCGTCGGATGCCACAGGACCCTTTGTCACTTCTTTATTGTTTTGTCATTATGGTCCCTGCTTCCCTATTGTTTGACGGTATGATGTCTGTCTGGTTCTTTGATTGTTTCGGTCTATTACATAATTAATTTTGCTAGGTGTAAATTAATTAAGATGGGTTTCAGTGTAGTAGCCGTGTTAGTCTGTGTCAGCAAAAAGAAAACAAGAAAAATACCTGTGGCACCTTAGAGACTAACAAATTTATTTCAGCATAAGCTTTCGTGGGTTAAGAGCCCACTCTAACTGGCTAGAGAATTTTGTTACAATGTTAGGATTGGTTAGTAAAATGATTGGTTAAGGTCTAGCTAAGCAGGACTTAAGTTTGACTATATAAACTGGGGTCCGAAAGGAAGTTCTTTGGGAACAACTCCAGGACACAGCCCCATCACAGCTGCCAGACCTCAACCCTGTGCCAATGACACTGTGCAGAAACTGGAGTCCCCCGGATGACCTGATCCTGACTGGCCAGCAAGAAAAGTTCATCTATCTGATTGGGAGCGGTGAACATTGCATGTGTAGTGTGTGCAGTCTTGTTCTGGTGATTGTTAATAAATAGAGGATAAGGATATTACTGTGTAAGACTCTTTCACTGGTAAAAGGTCCTGCAAACCTGCAGGGTTACACCTGAGCCCTAGGAACAGGGTTAGGGTGGGTGCCCCTAGAGTGTGTGAGTAACAGAGAATTTGTGCGGGTAACAATTGAGGCCGGGAATGTAAGATTCAAAAAGGGATTGGACATTTAGATAGATGAATATCCAGAGTTATATTTAATGGTAACAAAAATTTAGAAGAGGTGATAATTACTGTAGAATTCTGTCTTTGAAGGAGAGTAAGGAGACCCAGATCAGCACATCCCAGTCTTCCTTGGGGAAGAAAGGCATTAATTTATTGTTGCTTCTAGCAGTAGAAACAGGGTCATGGATTCCTGCAGTCTCTTAGGGAGTCCCCATTTCTGATGCAGCAATTTTTCTCTCAGGTGGAATTCAAAGTATTTTTTGGTGTCATCTGTAACAAGACTTTCTTCACCCTCAGCTCCTGGAATTTGCAAGGAGGCTGCAGGGTTGGTGCTGGGGGTCATGGGCACTTGGGAGGGACTCTGCAAACCCAATTTAATCTGAAGATTTTGATTCCCCAGCATGTCTCTATTGAGAACCAAGGGAGTCTCAGCAAGAGGAGCTCCAGCTGGGCTGGGTTGCAACTGGGATTCCAGAGGGAGCTGTGTAAGAGTCATCTTTGGCCTAGCCTCTTGATTCTCACCCTCCAGTGAGGCTAACTGCCCTGGCAGTAACAGGGCCCTAGAGGGCTCAGCTGCATCATTGTCAGTTCTGTGACTAGTTACTGACCTACAGGAGCCAGCTATTCCAAGAAATTTCTGTCCTTCCTGGACAGAGTTAGATTTTGGAACCTCATCTCCACTAGCATGTGGAAGCAGCTGTGATTGTGACTGTTCTGGAGGATTGATGGCCCTTGGGAGTCCCTGGGGAAATCCCCATTGGCACCTATGGGGTAATTTTTGAGACCCACTGATCCTGTTTACAGAGCTTTTTTCTGCTCCTGAGCTGGGCTTTCTCTCCCAGTAAGTGAGTTGGGCAGGGCGAGGTCTCATGGCAGGAGAGGATTCCTGGACCATGTAGGAGAGACCCCGTTTCATCTCTAGCTTTGTCCCAAGCTGCAGGTTCTGGTTACATTGTCCTTTGTTATTTCTGAACCATGTGTCCATGAAGCTAGTTCCAATTGCACTCTGAGCCCCATTGAGCTCAGTGTCTTCTGGAAGGTCACAGTTCTCCTTCCCTCTCTGGAACTCCAGGTGCTTTTCCTTCTTCTCCCCAATCACTGGCAGCTCCGTTGCATCTGGGTTGAAATGCATAGACCATTCCAGCAGCAAAGACTCCTCTCCTGTTTTATTCTGTGGCCGTGTTCTGGTCTGACATCTCTGAAGATTTCTCATGCTTCCAGCTATAGTGGTCTCAGATGTAGTGTCTAGTGTCACTGAGGTTTGTCCACTGCCTTCAGATCTCTGTGCTGTCAGACAGATCCTGCTAGTACAGGCCTCTGAGCTCCCACACGAAGCTTCACATAGTCCTGTAAGTGTAAAGGTAGATATAGGAAACTTCTCATCAGGCATGGGCTCATGTTTGGCTGCCTCAGGAGGAATAAACCATTTCAAAGACTTCTGGATTCTCTTGGGAAGGCCCCATTTGTGATGCACCATTTTCTCTCTCAGGTGTCGCTCAAGGTGCTTACGCCTTTCTGCCCTGAAGAGTGGCCGCTGGTACTCTTTCGACTCCAGCAGCGCTGTGCACTCCAGGAACTCTGGGATGGATGGGATGGATGCTGCCAGGGAGTTCAGGATTATATATGGCAAGCCCCACAGGAGCTGGAGTCTCTTTTTCCTGATGTGTGTGTTTAGCTGCTCTCTCACATCCTCGATGAGCAGCAAAGGATGAAGCAGCGAAGACTCCACAATAGCACCACTGCCTCTGCTCAGAGGAGGTGGAAAGGGACAGGGGGACTCCATGACTCACCACTGCTCCTGGTGCAAGCCTGCAGCTGGTGATTCTTTGCCTTGGAAGGTCGTCACTTTAGGCCTCGTTTCGTTCTCTCTTGATCCAAGGTTCTGAGGCTGCAGCATGAAAGCTGCTGAAGACTCAGGTTCCAATTCCTGGCCTGTTAATTATAAAGATGATAGTGTATAGGAAAATCCATGGATGACTGTGACACAGACACCACTGATGCCAAATGGCAAAAGAGTTCACTGTTCTGTACAAGCAAATCCTGGCTCAGACCTGACAAACTTACTACACATTATACATGGCTTTCATGGGAGTCGTCCTTGAAGGACAGTTGGTGAGGTCTCTGCTGAAAGCATGTAACTTATCAATACTTATGATGGTGAGATGTGTATATGGTAATGTTTAAGGAATAATGTAACTATATTGAAACTGGTGGCCTTATGGTCTTGGAGTAAAAGGTAGTCACCAGGGAATCGTATGTCTTGGTGAGGACCCATTCAAGCGGGAGGGAGTTGTCACTGCTCCATGGCTAGCTGACTGTGTAATATATTGTTCAATTCCCTACCCAGAACAGTCAAAGGAAAACCATCAAAGACAACTGCTAGCAATCAAAACCACATGGAGGTAAAAGGGAACATAATAGCAGACAGGCAAGTGTCCTATGTGTGAAGAAAGCCAGAAGACTGATTAGGTATATCACAGGGTGGAGAAAAAGACACTGCATCCATTAACCGAGGAGACATCTTGTTGAACAGGAGTGTTTCATGAAAGATTGGTGTGATGGGTTGGATCACAGAAACCCCCTTGGAACTGCCAACTGATGTGCCGAGATTACCCCTGAGCCTGTCTTCCCTGGCAGCTTGGGACTTCAGAACCTTGCCCAGTTTGAGCCAAACTATGCTTGCCTGCTGCAAACACAGACCCAGGTCTGAACAACGTCCCCCAAAAGCTGCAGGCTTAACTGAAAACAGCTTAAGTCCTGTCTCCAGCACTCAGATGCCCAGCTCCCAATGGGGTCCGACCCAAAGAAATTCCAGAGGGAGGGGCTGAGGGCAGGCATGGTTGCAGTACATCCTTTCCTTGCCAAAGCCTCAAACACATGCCGGAATTAAAAGCCTTCTCCGAAGAGGCAGAAGAATCTGCATCAAAGCACCTACCAGGGTACACAAAGAAATTGGGAAATGCAATAGACACTAAACAAGCTAAATTGTGTGAACAAAGCCTGTCCGCTGTAGATTTGCTGTTAATCTTGTGTCTTTTGCTACGTCATCTATGGGTCAAGACAAGGGAGTTAATACTAGTGGTAGACCTTTAAAGATGTGGGACATACCTGATTTGTGGAAGAAACTGTTGTACATGCTAGGGATGGTGACAAGACCGTCCCACAAGCATGTTACTTTTCAGCGTTACCTCTAAACAGGCTGGAAGCTTGGCACAGCAGCAAAAGCATAACAGGCCCATGCTGCTGTGTGGAAGGGAAACTGAGGCACGCCACCTCATGGCATTGGTGGCTAAATGCCAAGACACCTACACTTTAACAGATATTGCTGTCTGCATTCTGTTAGCAATACTATACCCCAACTTGTTTTCAGGCACCTGGGGACCAGGAACCCCAAACCTTGCTAGAACACCTATGAATGACATCCTATGGTTTAAAGGTACTAAAAGGGAGAGTGACCAGGGGATTTTACATGTACTGTCTCCGCCGTGGACAGTGTCCAAGTCTCTGGCAGTAAGTTCAGTAGGAGGGTGTGATGTTGCACCCCATAATGCTTTATGGAAATATGCTTATGAAAGTAAATATAACATAACTGGAATGTTTTATGCTAGCTATGCCATGTAACAGATCTCTGCAAAGGTTATGATCTGCTGGATATATTCATCCTATTTGTATGCATGTGTCATTTTTGTATTAGAAGTTATGAATATTGGCTATGTACTTGGTTAATTTTAAGTAGCCTCAGTGAAGCAGTTGGTCAGCTTCCTGAGAAAAGACTACTCTCAGTAAGCGCCGTCAAGAAACACTTACGCTAACAATGAACATGGAAGCGACAAAGGGTCCTGTGGCACCTTATAGACTAACAGAGGTATTGGAGCATAAGCTTTCGTGGGTGAATACCCACTTCATCGGATGCAAGCAGTGGAAATGTCCAGGGGCAGATATAAATGTGCTGGGAAGAGTCAGGCTAGAGATAACGAGGTTAGCTCAGTCAGGGAGGGTGAGGCCCTCTTCTAGCAGCTGAGGTGTGAACACCAAGGGAGGAGAAACTGAAATGAACATGGAGACACCAATTCACATCTGAGCTTTCCTGGGAATGTGGCCCGGCTGGTAAGGGACTCAGTCATGCATGGACATGTGACTTGCCCATGTGACTCCAAAACTCCATCTTGGAGCTGGATTCTGCATAGGAGAGAGGAGGGGGTCTCCACCCACAAGAGAAAGTCTATTTAAGCCCCTGGGAGACCCCCTCTATTTTGTCTTCAGCTGGCTCAAGAGATAGCCTCTCCACTCCCAAAGAATACTTGAAAGAAACTGGAACAAAGGACAGAAACCACAGGGGTGTGAGTAATTCCTGGACCCAGACTAGAAGGAGGCTAGTCTGTAAAAGAAACTTATTATAACATCTCTGAGGGTGAGATTTTATCTGTAATCACTTTCTTACTGTATTAGGTTTAGACTTGCGTGTTATATTTTATTTTGCTTGGTAACTCACTTTGTTCTGTTATTACTTGGAACCACATAAATCCTACTTTTTGTATTTAATAAAATCACTTTACTTATTAATTAACCCAGAGTGTGTATTAATACCTGGGGGGGGGGGGAGGCAAACAGCTGTGCATGTCCCTCTGTCAGTGTTTTAGAGGGCAAACAATTTATGAGTTTGTCCTGTATAAGCTTTATACAAGGTAAAACAGATTTATTTAGGGTTTGGACCCCACTGGGAGCTGGGCAGCTGAGTGTTGGAGACAGGAACACTTCTTAAGCTGTTTTCAGTTAAGCCTGCAGTTTGTGGGACGTAGTTCAGCCCTGGGTCTGTGTTTGTAGCAGGCTAGCGTGTCTGGGTCAAGCCAGGCAGGGCACTGAAGTCTTAAGCTGCCAGGGAAAATGTGGTCAGAAGTAGACTAGGCACATCAGGTGGCATTTCCCAAGGGGGTTTCTGTGATCCAACCCATCACAGTGGATGATACATGCATACAACTAGGATGAATATATTCAGTAGATCAGAACCTTTGCAGAGATGTTACATGTCCTATCTAACAAAAACCATATTCCAGTTATGTCCTATTTACTCTCATAAGCATATTTCCATAAAGCTTTATGGGGGTGCAATGGCACAAGTGGAGTCTGGTTCCTGGGCCGCCAGCCAGCTCTGCAGCAGACTGAACTTTGGTGGGGAAGGGGGAGGGGTAAACTTACTTGATTAGAGGGGAAAGGTTAATAAGTGTAGGCCCTAATTTATTTTATGGGGTTTTTTTTGTATGCTAAGCATTTGTATCCATCTCTCTCTGGTTTCTAGTGGCACCTCTAGTCTTTCTTGCAATAAAACAAAAGACTATTTATTTAAGTGCTTACAAGTGCAGTTTACAGGAGTGGTGTTTTTACGGTAAAACTGGGGTACACTGCTCCTTTGAGATGAGAGGATCTGGGGTTTCTGGGAGTAGCCAGTCTCAGGGCCTGGATATCACAGAGGGATACTTCAAGGGGACTCGGATGCACCTCTTGTAAACCTGCAAGGTGAAGGCAGTGCTGGCATAGCCCAGAGGGGAGTGCTTTAGAGGCTCATGGGTGGGGGTGTCAGGGAGCTGACATCCAGATACCGCAGGGCAGACCCCCCCTCACTAGAGCCAGGGAGTAATGAGGTGATCCGCAATCCTTGGAACCCTGAGAACAATCACAGTGCTCTTTCAAAAGCAGGGGGATGCCAGATGCTTTTGTATTTCTCTGTTGAAATGGAATGTGAAGGGTGGAGATGCATAAATCCTCATCCAGACGGCTGGTAACCAGGGAACAAACACCTACCCCATCCCCAAGCTCTGCAGAGGCTTGGGGCTGAAGGAGGGAAGACCAAAAGAGAGGCGCCTCTTGTGGTTCAATAGCCTTCCTAGGGGAAGGGAAGCAAAGGCAGCACTGGGTTTAGGATGGCTTCACCCATCAGTGCATAGATTGTTCCTACCCAACGCCGCACTGCAGCATATCATCTCCCCCTTACCGTGACGCTCGGGACGCACTTCCTCACCTAGGACCCGGCCGTTTCCCAGAGTGCCCTGCTGCCCAGCAGCACTGTCCTCCAGTCTGAGAGCTTTACCCCCAAGACGTTCTGAGTGCTCTGATGCTAAACACCACCACTGTGAGGTCATCACTACATCACATCTGTGCGGGGCTGGAACGTCCCTGGTGGTAGCGTGAGTCTATTGTCTTGCACTCTAACCAGACTGGAGCAGCTGATGATCAGAAAGCACCTCCCCCGCGCCCGTGAGTAGGCCCTAGCACGACAGGTACATTACACTAAAACAGTCATCCTCTAAGCACTAGGATGAAACTTACGAGCCCGGAAGCTAGAGCTAGTCCAGGAGCCAGACAGAGATGGTGACTTGCTCCTGCAAGAGCAAAAAGACCTGCGGGGGGGGTTCACCATGGGCAGCATTAAATGCACAACTCAGATCATAGAATCTCAGGGTTGGAAGGGACCTCAGGAGGTCATCCAGTCCAACCCCCTGCTCAAAGTAGGACCAACCCCAATTAAATCATCCCAGCCAGGGCTTTGTCAAGCCTGACCTTAAAAACCTCTAAGGAAGGAGATTCCACCACCTCCCTAGGTAACCCATTCCAGTGCTTCACCACCCTACTAGTGAAAAAGTTTTTCCTAATATCCAACCTAAACCTCCCCCTCTGCAACTTGAGACCATTACTCCTTGTTCTGTCGTGTGCCACCACTGAGAACAGTCTAGATCCATCCTCTTTGGAACCCCCTTTCAGATAGTTGAAAGCAGCTATCATATCCCACCTCACTCTTCTCTTCTGCAGGCTAAACAAGCCCAGTTCCCTCAGCCTCTCCTCATAAGTCATGTGCTCCAGCCCCCTAATCATTTTTGTTGCCCTCCGCTGGACTCTTTCCAATTTATCCACAGCCTTCTTGTAGTGTGGGGCCCAAAACTGGACACAGTACTCCAAATGAGGCCTCACCAGTGCCGAATAGAGGGGCATAATCACGTCCCTCGATCTGCGGAAACAGCCACTTAAAATTCAGATGGCTGAATTAACCCCCCCTTAGCAATGTATTATGACTCTTACAGAAACAATAGGTTTGCATGTGTAAGTTAGAGGGGACACGGAGCTCTTGTTATTGCTATTTTTAATCTATGTGCGAGTTGCTCTAAAACAATGGTCTCCAACCTTTTTATGCCTAAGATCACTTTTTGACTTTAAGGGCAACCCAGGATCTACCCCGCCCCTTCCCCGAGGCCCTGCCCTGTACCCAAAGCCCTGCCCACTCCATACCCGCCTCTCTCTGGGCTTGCTCCCCCCACCCTCACTCACTTTCACCGGGCTGGGGTAGGGGTTCGGGAAGGGATGTGGGCTCTGGGCTGGGGCGAGAGGTTCGCAGTGTGGGAGGGAGCTCTGGGCTGAGCCGGGGTCAGGGGGGTTGGGTGCAGGAGGGGGTGTGGGGATACAAGCTCTGGGAATTTGGGTGCAGGAGGGGCTCCGGGCTGGGGCAGCGTGTTGGGGTGCAGGAGGGGGGTGTGGGGTGTTGGCTCTGGGAAAGGGCTCAGGGCTGGGGCTTGGGGTGCAGCCTCCCGCTGGGCAGTACTTACCTCCGGCAGCTCTGTGTTGGCAGTACAGTGTAGCTGCCACTAAGGCAGGCTCCCAGCGTACCCTGGCCCCACGCCGCTCCTGGCAGGGGCCAATGGGCCCCTGCGGCTCCTGGGGTGGGGTGTGTGTGTGGGGATATGTGGCTCTGCATGCTGCCCATCTCTGCACGCACTGCCCCCACAGCTCCATGGATTTACTAAGAACAAATCGTACCATCCCAGTTTGAGTTCCTCCTTTGACAGGTTTCAGAGGGGTGGCCATGTTAGTCTGTATCAGCAATAACGAGGAGGCGTCCTTGTGGCACCTTAGAGACTAACAAATGTATCTGGGCACAAGCTTTACCTTTACCTATGTGATATATGCCATCATGTGCCAACAATGCCCCTCTGCCATGTACATTGGCCAAATCAGACGGTCTTTACGCAAAAGAATAAATGGACACAAATCAGACGTCAAGAATTATAACATTCAAAAACCAGTCGGAGAACACTTCAACCTCTCACTAACAGACTTAAAAGTGGCAATTCTTCAACAAAAAAATTCAAAAACAGACTCCAAAGAGAAACTGCAGAACTGGAATTAATTTGCAAACTGGACACCATCAGATTAGGCCTGAATAAAGACTGGGAGCGGATGGGTCGCTACAAAAACTAAAAACTAATTTCCCCCTATTGTTATTCACACCTTCTTGTCAACTGTTTGAAATGAGCCACCAATTACCACTACAAAAGTGATTTTTCATCCTGTTTATAATAGCCCATTTTAATTGAATTGTCTTGTTAGAACTGACCCCCCCCCACTTGGTAAGGCAACGCACATCTTTTCATGTACTGTTATATATATCTTCATTCTGTATTTTCCACTCCATGCATCTGATGAAGTGGGTTTTAGCCCACGAAAGCTTATGCCCAAATAAATTTGTTAGTCTCTAAAGTGCCACAAGTACTCCTCGTTGTTTTCTCTTTGACAGGGTAACTGGTTTGGTGGGTAGGGGGAATGCAGTGGATATATCTGGCCTTCAGAAAGAATTTTGATACAGTCCCACATGATATTCTGACAAGTAAGATGGAGAAATGCGGGCTCCACAGAACTACCATTAAGTGGATAAATAATTAGTTAAACAATCCCAAAGAGTAACTAATAACGTAGGATTGGAGGGAAGGCTCAAGTTGGGTTCCACAGGGATCTGTTCTGGGTCCGGTGTTGTTTAACATCTTTATTAATGACCTGGATGTAGGAATAGAAAGCATACAGCTCAAATTTGCAAATGACACAATGCGGGGGAGTGGGGGGGGGGAGCGGGAAGCGGAGGTGTTGCCACTACTTTGGCGAATACAGCTAAAATTCAGAGGGATCTTGATAAATTGGCGCACAGGGCTATGGACCACAAACTGAAATTCAACCAGGACAAATGTGAGGTGCTTCACTTAAGGAAGAAAAAAGAAATGCACAATACAGAATGGGGTACAACTGGTTTGGCAGCAGCACTGCTGAGACAGACCTGTGAGTTGTGATGGATCACACCCGCAACATGAGTCAGCAATGAAGATGCTGCTTCAAAAACAGCAAATGCAATTGTAGTTTATATTAACAGAGGCAGCGCATGCAAGTCGCGGGAGGTGATAGTACCACTTGGTGCTGGTTAGGCCTCAGTTGGAGTACTATGTCCAGTTTTGGTCACCAATGTGTAGAAAGGAGGTAGAGAAATTGGAAAGGATCCAGAAGTGAGCATCAAAGACTATCAACGGGATGGAATGCAGCCATATGAGCAGCAGCTTAAGGAACTGGGTCTGTTTAGTTTGGAAAAGAAGTGGTTAAGGGGGGAGGGGAGCTCAGTGGTTTGAGCATCGGCCTGCTAAACCCAGGGTTATGAGTTCAATCCTTGAGGGGGCCATTTAGGGATCTGGGGCAAAAATCTGTCAGGGGACAGTACTTGGTCCTGCTAGTGAAGGCCGGGGACTGGACTCGATGACCTTTCAAGGTCCTTCCAGTTCTAGGAGATTGGCATATCTCCATTTTAAAAAATCAAATAAAATTTAACGACATGATAATGGTCTTCAAATACTTGAAAAAGATGGAGAAAAATTGTTCTTGCCACAGAGGGCAGGACAAGAGGCAGTGGGTTCAAACTACAGCCGAACAGATTTAGATTAAACCTCAGGAAAAACTTTCTTACTGTAAGAACAGTAGGACAACGGAACAGACTGCCTAGGGAGGGTGTGGAAGCTCCTTCGCTGGAGGTTTTCAAAAAGACTTCTGTCTTGGATGGTTTAGACTCAACAAACCCTGCATCTTGGCAGGGGGTTAGACTAGATGGCCCTTGCGGTCCCTTCTAACCCTGTGATTCTCTGTTTCTATGGTAAGCTAAGGACTTCCAGTGCTGTGTTCCAGTTAACTAATCCTGCTCTGTTTTGAAAATCCTGCTTGATTGGTCACTCCAAATACTTGCTGAGGTGCATTAATCCCTGAACTGTACAAGCCGTTACCAGGAGTCAGGCCCAGTTGGACTTACTGAGAAAAGCTTATGGTGTGATGCAGGAGTGCTGGAACCCAGATGCTCAATCTGGGAGGTGGTGAGGTGCTATGGTTTACCCCCATCTTAAGGAGTGGTCTCCCTTGGGGATCTGCCACACTGAAGGGGTTCCCCCAAGAGACTGATTAAAAGCTGGGGCATAGCACAGATCCTGTGGCTCTGTGACAATAACGAAATTCTATTAATAAGGCAAATAGATAGCAAATCAATCTACATTAGAAGCTACAAGGTATGGAAAATTGAAAAGGGAATGAAAGATACCAGGGAAAAATTCCTGGTGGGAAACGCTAGGGTCAATAAGAAAGATTTTTAAAAAGAAGTATATTAGGAACCAAAGAAATCCTAGCAATGGTATAGGCCCATTACTAAATGGAGATAACATGGTTAGTAATCAGAGGGGTAGCCGTGTTAGTCTGGATCTGTAGAAGCGACAAAGGGTCCTGTGGCACCTTATAGACTAACAGAGGTCAGTTAGTCTATAAGGTGCCACAGGACCCTTCATGGTTAGTAATGATACAGAAAAGGCAGAAGTGTTCAATGAAGGTCTGTTCTCTATCTGAAAAGAAGCATTATGATCTATTTGTAACACATGAGGATAATGAAGTACTTTCCAGTCTTTTAGTAACTAAGGAGGATGTTAAATATCATCTCATAGGGAGAAACATTTTTAAATCAGCAGGTCCAGATAACTTGTGCCCAAGAGTCATAAAAGAGTTTGCTGAAAGATCTCTGGCCCCACTGATGTTAATTTTTAATAAATCTTAGATACTGGGGAAATTCCAGAAGAGTGGAAGAGTGCTGATACTGTGCACCGCAGTTCAGGACACCTACACCTGTCTTTCCTCTCCGTGATCCAGCAAGCGCACCCACGCTACACAGGCTCTTCAGCTGTCACCGCTCAGGTGGAGACATGCATCTCCTGACAGCAGTATTGTCACACTGCACAACTTCCTGCCTAGCCTGTGAACTTCCAGGCTTGTTTTACTTTTCTCCTCAGGGATGGTAAACAGTGCAATTGCTACAGTTAAGCAACCACACAGATCTTTCTAAGCAAACACATTTATTCTAAAGGTAAAAGCATTACAGAGGAAACGTATTAAAAACAAGAAAAGACCTTACACACATGTTAATAAGCTTACCAGAGATTAGCTTGTCCTGCAGAGAAGAACATACGAACAGTCATACTGGGTCAGACCAATGGTCGGTCTAGCCCAGCATCCTGTCTTCCAGCAGTCGGTGGCATGAGAGGGAATTAACAGACCAGGGCAATTATCGGAGTGAGCCATGCCCTCTCATCCAGTCCCAGCTGTTGGCAGTCAGAAATTAGGGATACCCTGCGCATAGGGCCATTGATGGACCTATCCTCCATACATTTATCTAATTCTTTTTTGAACCCAGTTATACTTTAGGCCTTCACAGCATCCCCTGTCAATGAGTTCCAAAAGTTGTGTGAAGACATACTTCCTTCTTGTTTTAAACCTGCTCCCTATTAATTTCATTGGGTGAACCCTGGTTCTTTTGCTATGTGAAGGAGTAAACACCACTTATCTCTTTCTCCACACCATTCATAATTTTACAGACTTCTACCACATCTCCCATTAGTCATCTCTTTTCTAAAGTGACCTGTCCCAGTCTTTTTATTTCTCCTTGTATGGAAGCTGCTCCATACCCCTAATGATTTTTGTTGCCCTTCTCTGCACTTTTTTCAATTCTAATATATTGTTTTTGAGGTGCGGGTGACTAGAACTGCATGCAGTATTCAAGGTGTGGGTGTACCATGGTTTTATATAGTAGAATTATGCTATTTTATGTCTTACTAGCTATCCCTTTCTTAATGGTTACTAAATGTAGGCCTTGCTGGAGCCCCACATATAACTAACAGCGTGAACCAAATGGTGTGAACCAGAGTAGTCCTGGCCTTGGCAAAATAACCACACACTAGATATTGGCCAACTAAGTTAGCATTCCTGACTGGAGAGGATGGTACAAAAACACCTAAAGTTCTCAAGTAACTACATAAATACATTCTTAAGAGATGGTACAGGAACACATCAAGCCCCTCATAAGATGAGGATGGGCTGACAGAATAATGGATATCGATGTTTGGTTCGAACTAGCAGGTATGAGGTATAGGGTTGGTAACTAGCAACGTCTGGAGTGCAATACGTATCAATGTATACAAGACGTCATAGGAGGGGCTGTCATAAATATAAGGGAAGGGGGAGAGGGTCTGATGCAGATAAAATCCTCTTACCAGTAAAGGGTTAAGAAATGCAGGTAACCAGACCGACACCTGACCTGGCCAGCATCTGACCAATAAGGGGACAAGATACTTTCAAATCTTGGGAGGGGGAAAGCTTTGTGTGTGGGTCTTTGTCAGACTCAGAGTGATCTTGGAGTAAAAAGGAACCAGTCATCTTTTCATCAAATCCTCACTTCTCTAAAGTAAGTCTAGTCAGCATAGCGAGTAGATTTCTGTTTATTTTGCTTGGTACATTCCCTGTGTGAGAGGGAGGGGTTATTCCTTTTTTCCCCCTGTAACTTTAAGGGTTTGTCCAGAGGGGGAATCTCTCTGAGTTTGGAAATTGAGTACCCTGTAAAATAGTTACCATCCTGATTTTAGAGCTGATTTTACCTTGTTTTAATAAAATCCTTCTTTTAAGAAGCTGACTGTTTTCTATGGTGTTAAAACCCCGGGGGTGGGTTTTTTTAGATCACTGTGTAACCAATTGGTTAGGAGATTATTCTCAAGCTTCCCAGGAAAGGGGGGTACGGGCTTGAGAGGGTATTTTGGGGGGAAGGGAACTTCAAGTGGTCTCCTTTCCTGGATTCCTGTTTAGAACACTTGATGGTGGCAGTGGAAGAAGCATTTCTCAGGGTGCAGGGAATTTTGTACCTTGGGGGTTTTAACCTAAGCTGGTAAAAATAAGCTTAGGAGCTCTTCATGCAGGTCCCCACGTCTTTACCCTAGAGTTTAGAGTGGGGAGGGAACCCTGACAGGGGCACCTTTGTCCAGCCTTGGGGGCAGCATCCTGGTGCAATGACCGAGCCGGTACCATTGTCACGGGCACACACGTGTTAGTGCACCTGAAACTCTGGAGCCAGGGTGCTAGTACCAGGCTTTGTTCGCAATACCCCTGGCTGAGTGCCTTTGCCACCAAGCTGAGCCTGTGGTCTTTCTTTATGAGTAACACTTAAGTCTGCTGAATTAGTAGGTTGCACTTGTGACACTACCACCAGAGCTCCATGAACAGACACACGAGCATCTGCAACAGCTTAGCAGACTTGACAGCATTGCCACAGCAACAGCACTCCTCAGCACCTAACTAACATCCTGTTCACTTCTTTGCCTTTTGGACACAGTGAGCAGCTGTTTTCAGACAGCTTGCCGCAATCACTCCAAGGTCTCTTGCTTGAGTGGGAACAGCTAATTCAGACCCCATCACCTCATATGTAGAGTTGGGATGATGTTTTCCAATGTGCATTATTTTGCATTTATCAACATTGAATTTCACCTGCCATTTTGTTGCCCAGTCACCCAGTTTTGTTACCTTTTTAACTCTTCATTGTCTGCTTTGGATTTTTTTTTAGTAATTTTGTATCATCTAGAAATTTTGCCACCTCACTGTTTACCCATTTCCCCACCTAATTTATGAGTATGTTGAACAGCATCGGCCCTAGTACAGCTCCCTGGGGGAATGCCACTATTTACATGTCTCCACTCTGAAAACTGTCCATTTATTCCTACCCTTTGTTTTCTATCTTTTAACCAGTTACTAGTTCATGTGAGGACCTTCCCTCTTATTCCATGACTGCTTTGTTTGCCTAAGAGCCTTTGGTGAAGGACCTTGTCAAAGGCTTTCTGAAAGTCCAAGTTACACTATCCCCTGGCTCTCCCTTGTCCACATGCTTGTTGACGCCCTCATAGAATTCTAATAGATTGGTGAGGCACGATTTCCCTCTACAAAAGCTGTTGACTATTCCCCAACAAATCATATTCATCTCTGTGTCTGATAGATTTGTTCTTTACTATAGTTTCAACCAGTTTTCCCAGTACTGAAGTTAGTCTTGTAATCGCTGGGATCACCTATGAAGCCTTTTTTAAAAACTGATGTCATATTAGTTACCCTCTAGTCATCTGGTACAGAAGCTGATTTAAATGATAGGTTGCATACCACAATTAGTAGTTCTGCAGTCAGAGGCCAAGTGCCAGAGGCAAGGCTCACCAGCAGAGTCAGGAGTTGAAGCCCAAGGTCAGAACAGGGTTACCTAGAGTGAGGCAAGGTAGGAGGCAGCACTGGGTCCAAGGCTGGGAACAAGCAGGTGCAGGAACTATCACAGTCATGGGCAAATGCTTTGAGCTGCTGCTGCTTGGCTTAAGAGCTGGTCTGCTGACCCTTCTAACCAATCGGGTAGCGTGACCAATGAGGCCAGCTGTGCCCATTAGGCTGCCTGGAGACTGGCTTAGCTGCAGACCCTGATTCCTGACAAGCAGTATTGCCTAATTCCTGACAAGGGCACCTCCTAGGTCTAGGACCCAGTTTCTTGGGGTACTTCTGATGATACTCTCACAATAGGTCCTGAACATGGATGTTTCTACTGGTTCCCGAGACTGTTTGTCTAGACCATAGCCTTCCGAGTCAACCAGGCACTGGAAACATCTCTTAACTCACCGAGAGTCAAGGAATGGGTAGACCAAGTACTCCTCCTGTCCACAGACTGGTATTGGTCGTTATTTGGGTATGGGTTCTTGGCATAGGGCTTTAAAAGTGAGATATAAAAGAGGGAGTGGATCGTCAAGGACTTGGACAGCTGTAACCTGAAAGTCACCAGTTCATCCAGTCTATAACCCTGAAGGGGCCCAGGTACAGGCAGTCTAGTTTGGTGGACAGGCAGCTTGATCTGAGTTCTGGGAAGAGAGCTACACCTTGTCCCCTACAGCCAGATTGGGGGCAGCCTAAAGGTCTTGGTGTTCATGGTACTTATAGGCTTCTTTTGTGGATTGCAAGTATTGTTTGCATTCCTGATCATAGAATCATAGAATCTCAGGGTTGGAAGGGACCTCAGGAGGTCATCTAGTCCAACCCCCTGCTCAAAGCAGGACCAACCCCAACTAAATCATCCCAGCCAGGGCTTTGTCAAGCCTGACCTTAAAAACCTCTAAGGAAGGAGATTCCACCACCTCCCTAGGTAACCCATTCCAGTGCTTCACCACCCTACTAGTGAAAAAGTTTTTCCTAATATTCAACCTAAACCTCCCCCTCTGCAACTTGAGACCATTACTCGTTCTGTCATCTTCTACCACTGAGAACAGTCTAGATCCATCTGCTTTGGAACCCCCTTTCAGGTAGTTGAAGGCAGCTATCAAATCCCCCCTCATTCTTCTCTTCTGCAGGCTAAACAATCCCAGTTCCCTCAGCCTCTCCTCATAAGTCATGTGCTCCAGTCCCCTAATCATTTTTGTTGCCCTCCGCTGGACTCGTTCCAATTTATCCACATCCTTCTTGTAGTGTGGGGCCCAAAACTGGACACAGTACTCCAAATGAGGCCTCACCAGTGCCGAATAGAAGGGAATAATCACGTCCCTCGATCTGCTGGAAATGCCCCTACTTATACAACCCAAAATGCCATTAGCCTTCTTGGCAACACGGGCACACTGTTAACTCATATTCAGCTTTTCGTCCACCGTAACCCCTAGGTCCTTTTCTGCAAAACTGCTGCCCAGCCATTCGCTCCCTAGTCCGTAGCAGTGCATGGGATTCTTGCGTCCTAAGTGCAGGACTCTGCACTTGTCCTTGTTGAACCTCATCAGATTTCTTTTGGCCCAATCCTCTAATTTGTCTAGGTCCCTCTGTATCCTATCCCTACCCTCCAGCGTATCAACCACTCCTCCCAGTTTAGTGTCATCTGCAAACTTGCTAAGGGTGCAGTCCACACCATCCTCCAGATCGTTGATGAAGATATTGAACAAAACCGGCCCCAGCACCGACCCTTGGGGCACTCCACTTGATACCGGCTGCCAACTAGACATGGAGCCATTCATCACTACCCGTTGAGCCCGACCATCTAGCCAGTTTTCTATCCACCTTACCGTCCATTCATCCAGTCCATACTTCTTTAACTTGCTGGCAAGAATACTGTGGGAGACTCTATCAAAAGCTTTGCTAAAGTCAAGAAATAGCACATCCACTGCTTTCCCCTCATCCACAGAGCCAGTTATCTCATCATAGAAGGCAATTAGGTTAGTCAGGCATGACTTGCCCTTGGTGAATCCATGCTGACTGTTCCTGATCATTTTCCCCTCCTTTAAGTGGTTCAGAATTGATTCCTTGAGGACCTGTTCCATGATTTTTCCAGGGACTGAGGTGAGACTGACTGGCCTATAGTTCCTCGGATCTTCCTTCTTCCCTTTATTAAAGATGGGCACTACATTAGCTTTTTTCCAGTCATCCGGGACCTCCACCGATTGCCATGATTTTTCAAAGATAACGGCCAATGGCTCTGCAATCTCATCGGCCAACTCCTTTAGCATTCTCGGATGCAGTGCATCCGGCCCCATGGACTTGTGCTCGTCCAGCTTTTCTAAATAGTCCCAAACTACTTCTTTCTCCACAGAGGGCTGGTCACCTCCTCCCCATACCGTGCTGCGGAGTGCAGCTGTCTGGGAGCTGACCTTGTCTGTGAAGACAGAGGCAAAAAAAGCATTGAGTACACTAGCTTTCTCCACATCCTCTGTCACTAGGTTCCCTCCCTCATTCAGCAAAGGGCCCACACTTCCCTTGACTTTCTTCTTGTTGCTCACATACCTGAAGAAACCCTTCTTGTTACTCCTAACATCTCCAGCTAGCTGCAACTCCAAGTGTGATTTGGCCTTCCTAATTTCACTCCTGCATGCCTGAGCAATACTTTTATACTCCTCCCTGGTCATTAGTCCAATCTTCCACTTCTTGTAAGCTGCTTTTTTGTGTTTAAGACGAGCAAGGATTTCACTGTTAAGCCAAGCTGGTTGCCTGCCATATTTGCTTTTCTTCCTACACATCGGGATGGTTTGTTCCTGCAACCTCAATAAGGATTCTTTAAAATACAGCCAGCTTTCCTCGACTCCTTTCCCCCTCATGTTATTCTCCCAGGGGACCTTGCCCATCAGTTCCCTGAGGGAGTCAAAGTCTGCTTTTCTGAAGTCCAGGGTCTCTGTTCTACTGCTCTCCTTTCTTCCTTGTGTCAGGATCCTGAACTCGACCATCTCATGGTCACTGCCTCCCAGGTTCCCATCCACTATTGCTTCCTCTACTATTTCTTCCCTGTTTGTGAGCAGCAGGTCAAGAAGAGCTCTGCCCCTAGTTGGTTCCTCCAGAACTTGCACCAGGAAATTGTCCCCTACACTTTCCAAAAACTTCCTGGATTGTCTGTGGACCGCTGTATTGCTCTCCCAGCAGATATTGGGGTGATTAAAGTCACCCATGAGAACCAGGGCCTGTGATCTAGCAACTTCTGTTAGTTGCTGGAAGAAAGCCTCGTCCCCCTCATCCCCCTGGTCTGGTGGTCTGTAGCAGACTCCCACCACGACATTACCCTTGTTGCTCCCACTTCTAAATTTAATCCAGAGACTCTCAGGTTTTTCTGCAGTTTCATACTGGAGCTCTGAGCAGTCATACTGCTCTCTTACATACAACGCAACTCCCCCACCTTTTCTGCCCTGCCTATCCTTCCTGAACAGGTTATATCCATCCATGACAGTACTCCAATCATGTGAGTTATCCCACCAAGTCTCTGTTATTCCAAGTACATCATAATTCCTTGACTGTGCCAGGACTTCCAGTTCTCCCTGCCTGTTCCCCAGGCTTCTTGCATTTGTGTATAGGCATTTAAGATAACTCACCGATCGTCTTGCTGTCCCAGTATGGGGCAGGAGCCCTCCCCTCTTGCACTCACCTACTTGTGCTTCCTCCCGGTATCCCACTTCCCCACTTACCTCGGGGCTTTGGTCTCCTTCCCCCGGTGAACCTAGTTTAAAGCCCTCCTCACTAGGTTAGCCAGCATGCTTCCAAAGATGCTCTTCCCTCTCGTCGTCAGGTGGAGCCCGTCTCTGCCTACCACTCCTTCTTCTTGGAACACCATCCCATGGTCAAAGAATCCAAACCCTTCTCTCCGACACCATCTGCGTAGCCATTCGTTGACTTCTACGATTCGACGGTCTCTACCCGGGCCTTTTCCTGCCACAGGGAGGATAGACGAGAACACCACTTGCGCCTCAAACTCCTTTATCCTTCTTCCCAGAGCCACATAGTCTGCAGTGATACGCTCAAGGTCATTCTTGGCAGTATCGTTGGTGCCCACGTGGAGAAGCAGGAAGGGGTAGCGATCTGAGGGCTTGATGAGTCTCGGCAGTCTCTCCGTCACATCACGAATCCTAGCCCCTGGCAAGCAGCACACGTCTCGGTTTTCCCGGTCAGGGCGGCAGATAGATGACTCAGTCCCCCTGAGGAGAGAGTCCCCGACCACCACCACCCTCCTCCTCCTCCTGGGAGTGGTGGTCGTGGAAACCCCATCCCTAGGACGATGCATCTCATGCCTTCCAATCGGTGGAGTCTCCTTCTGCTCTATTCCCTCAGATGTATCATCCACGCCACTCTCTGCACTAGTACCTGCGGAGAGAACATGAAAACGGTTGCTCACCTGAATCTGTGTTTCTGGTACATGGACTTTTCTGGTACTCTTTCCTCTTCTGGAAGTCACATGCCGCCAATTATCCTCGTTGGCCTTCTGTCCCCGCTGTGTAGCCTGCTCTGAATCTTCAGAACATTGTGCCCGCTGAAGCCGATCCTGACGTCTATCTAGGAAATCCTCATTTTCTTTTATGGAACGCAGGGTTGATACTCGTTTCTCCAGCCCTTGAATCTTCTCCTCCAATATGGAGATCAGCTTGCACTTTGTACAGACAAAGTCGCTTCTATCCTGTGGAAGAAAGACAAACATGGCACATCCTGTGCAGGTCACAACAGCGGATCGCTCAGCATCCATAGTCTCTTCCTTCTAAGCTTCCTTACTTGTGGCAGAAGCTACTCAGAGAAATCTGCAAGAGGGATGCTGCAGCAGGTTCACTCCAGGCAAACTCCCAGGCAAACTCCTCCTGTTTGCTTCTCAGCTGTTCGCTAGTCAGCTGGTTCACAGCTGACTGCCTTCTTATAACAGTCAGGCCCAGCTGGAACAAAGCACTCCCAATTCACACTGTTCAAACAAGCAATCAGACAATCAAGCACACGGTCAAACTGCCAAACTGTCCCCTCAACAGACACTCAGATACTCACCAGCGCAGTCCCCCTACTGTAGCACTTAGCGTACCTCTGCTCAGACAGATCCCAGGCAAACTCCTCCTGTTTGCTGCTCAGCTGTTCGCTGCTCTGATTCACTAAGAATAGATGGTGTGCTAAATCTGTGGCGGCCAGTACTGGAGAAGTCAGGGGCAAATCTGGGTGGAAGCAGGGGTGAAAGTTACAGATTGCAAAGAATGGGCTGTGGAGTCAATGTGTGGACTGCATTGTTATATGCAAATTCAGGGAAGCACAGCAAGGGAAGCCAGTCACCCCGGTGATAGCTCAAGAAAGCAGTAGCGATACTATTCCAAGATTTGATTGATCCTCTCTGTTTTCCATTAGTCTGTGGGTGATGGGTAGATCAGGCGAGGGACTCGATGCCAAAAAGTCTTAGAAACTCCCACCAAATTGGGAAATGAACTGGGGACCCTGGTTCAATATAATGCCCATGGCTAAGCCATGGTTGCAGAAGGCATTTTCCAGGAAGTGCTAAGCCATCTCCCATGCAGGAGGAACAGCAGAATGTGGGATGAAGTGCACCATCTTTGATAGGAAGTCAACGACAACAGGATTACCAAGTGTCCCTGGGAGCTTGGCAGTTCTACAATGAAGGCCAGGTTAGTGTATACCAGAAATCTCAGATTTCAACCTCTGAAAAGGGGAAAGGAGGAAGGCAAGTTAACTCTTGAAAGGCAAGATGCCCTTACAGACTTGCCTCACTCATCTCTAAAATACCCAAACCCCAAGGATGTGGTTAAACTAAAAGCCTGTGTTAAGGAAAACCCTGAGTAAAGGAAAAGCAACAAAGGTTCAAAAGGAATATTAAAAAAGCTGACCTAAAAAATGGTCAAACAAAAGGCATAGCTTAACAAAAATGATTGTGATTGTACACTTGTGTTAAATTAGATGTTAATATAATTTTGCAGATGCCAAAAACTGTAAAACTGTATAATGTGCATGACTTATGGGAAAAATCCTCAAACATCCTGGAAGTGCTACATAAAACAGACTATGTAATATAAACCTTTATAATTATGCTCTTTGGTTCAGTAAGAACACACTTTGAATTAGAAAGCCTAATAATGTTGAGGTTTCACAGCTAATGCCTATGCACAATCTTAAAACTTTCCACAGCAGAAAAACAGCAGGGAAACTGAGGTACACCACCTCAAAGCCTTCATGGCTGAATGTCAAAGCACTCTCTGAAGAACACTGATGTCTATGTTAATTTAACATCTGTAGACGCCATGCTCATCCTATCAGCTCTAGTTCCTTTAGTAGAATCATAGAACCAGAGTTAGAAGGGACTGCAAGGGTCATCTAATCTAATCCCCTGCCAAGATTCAGGATTTGTGTCTAAACCATTCAAGACAGATGGCTATCCAGCCTCCTTTTGAAACCTGCAGTGAGAGATTCCATGACCTCCCTAGGCAGTCTGTTTCAATATCCGACTGTTCTTACAGTTAGGAAGTTTTTCCTGAGATTTAATCTAAATCTGCTATTCTGTAGTTTAAAACCATTGCCTCTTGTCCTGCCCTCTGTGAACATAAGAATGGTCATACTGGGTCAGACCAAAGGTCCGTCTAGCCCAGTGTCCTGTCTTCCGATAGTGGCCAATGCCAGGTGCCTCAGAGGGAATGGACAGAACAAGGTCATCAAGAGATCCATCCCGTCATCCATTCCCAGCTTCTGGCAAACAGAGGCTAGGGACACTATCCCTGCCCAGCCTGGCTAATAGCCATTGATGGACCGATCCTCCATGAACTTATCTAATTGTTTTCTGAACCGTGTTATAGTCTTGGCCTTCACATCCTCTGGCAAAGAGTTCCACAGCCTGACTGTGCGTTGTGTGAAGAAATACTTCCTTTTGTTTTAAACCTGTTGCCTATTAATTTCATTTGGTGACCCCTAGTTCTTGTGTTATGAGGAGTAAATAACACTTCCTTATTTACTTTCTCAACACCAGTCATGATTTTATAGACCTCTATCATATCCCCCCTTAGTCATCTCTTTCCAAGCTGAATAGTCGCAGTCTTATTAATCTCTCCTCATACGGAAGCCGTTCCATACCCTAATCATTGTTGTTGCCATTTTCTGAATCTTTTCCAATATACCATTCTTGAGATGGGGCGACAACATCTGCACACAGTATTCAAGATGGGGGCATACCATAGATTTATATAGAGGCAACATGATATTTTCTGTCTTATTATCGATCCCTTTCTTAATGATTCCCAACATTCTGTTAGCTTTTTTGACTGCCGCTGCACAATGAGTGGATGTTTTCAGAGAACTATCCACAATGACTCCACGATCTCTTTCTTGAGTGGTAACAGCTAATTTAGACCCCATCATTGTATACGTAGAGTTGGGATTATCTTTTCCAATGTGCATTACTTTACATTTATCAACATTAAAGTTCATCTGCCATTTTGTTGGCCAGTCACCCAGTTTTGTGAGATCCTTTTGTAGCTCTTCACAGTCTGCCTAGGACTTAACTATCTTGAGTAGTTTTGTATCATCTGCAAATTTTGCCACCTCACTGTTTATCCCTTTTTTCAGACCATTTATGAATATGTTGAATAGGACTGGGCCCAGTACAGAGCCCTGGGGGCCACCATTATTTACCTTTCTCCATTCTGAAAACGGCTAATATAAGCTAAAATTACATTCACTTTTTTTTTTTTTTTGGCAACAGCATTGCATTGCTGATTCATGATGAGGCTGTGATCCACCACGACTCACAGATCCTTTTCAGCAGTGCTGCTGCCAAGCCAATCGTCAATCAGTCTGTATTTGTGCATTTGGTTTTTCTTCCCTAAGTGTAGCAAGCTTACATTTGTCTTTGTTGAATTTCATTTTGTTATCTATAGCTCAGTTCTCCAATTTATCAAGATCCCTTTGAATTTTACCTCTATGGTCCAAAGTGTTTGCAGCTTGTGACATCTGCAAATTTTATCAATATGCTCTCTGTTCATAGAACCATAGACTTTAAGGGCAGAAGGGACCATTATGATCATCTAGTCGGATCTCCTGCACATTTCAGGCCACAGAACCTCACCCACCCAACTCCTGTAATAGACCCCTACATCCAGGTCATTATTAAATAATGTCAGATTCAGAACAGATCTCTGTGGAACCCCACTTGAGACCTCCCTCCAATCTGACATCATTCCATTAATAGTTATTCTTTGTCTATGATTGTTTAACCTATTATTAATACACTTACTGTTAGTTCCACTGAGCCCACATTTCTCTAGATTACTTACGAGAATGTCATGTGGGACTGTGTCAAAAACCTTGCTGAAGTCCAGGTATATTATGTTCACTGCATTCCCACTATCCACCAAACCATTTACCTTTGGAATGATTTGGTCTTAATAAATCCAGCTCCTCAGTTTCCCCCTTTTTAAAGACAGGCACTATGTTAGCTCTTCTCTAGGCTTCTGGGAACTCTTCGGTCATCCAGGGGGGCAGGTAATGAAATGGACATGAGCAACACATCTCAAACAACAATTACAAAAGGGAAGTAACCGTTTTTTCTTCGAGTGCTTGCTCATGTCAATCCCATTCTAGGTGACTCACAAGCAGTGCCAATGGAGGTGGGGCTCAGGGTTCATGGTCTTGCAGCTTGCAGCACTGCCCTGCAGAAGCACGCATCATCCCGGGTCTGCTGGGTCAGCGCATAACAGGACGTAAACATGTGAACAGACAACCATGTGGCAGCTCTACAGATCTCTTGGATCGGCACCTGAGCCAAAAAGGCTGCTGATGCCGCTTGAGTTCTAGTCGAGGGCGCTTTAATTATTGCCGGTGGAGGCACGCTTGCCAGCTTGTAACAGCATTGGATGCAGGCTGTGATCCAGAACGAGATCCTCTGAGCAGATACTGGGCGACCTTTCATCCTGTCTGCCACCACAACAAACAGCTGCACTGACTTACGGAAAGGCCGTGTCCTGTGGATATAGAAGGCCAGCGCCCTCCGGACGTCCGGGGGTGTAACCTGCGCCCCTCTGTAGAATCATGGGGCCTCAGAAAGAAGACCGATAAGAAAATGTCCTGGCCGGTATGAAACTGGGAGACTACCTTTGGCAGGAACGCCAGATGCGGCCACAACTGGACCTTGTCCTTACAGAACACCGTATAGGGTGGTTCTGATGTAAGAGCCCTGATCTCAGACACTTTGCGGGCAGATGTAATTGCTACCAGGAATGCAACCTTCCAAGAGAGAAGGAGAAGAGAGCAGGAAGCCAAAGGTTTGAAGGGAGGCCCCTATTAGCCTCGACAGCATGAGATTCAAATCCCAGGGAGGGACAGGATCCCGGACGTGAAGGTAAAGATGCTCTGAACCTTTCAATAACTGGGCCGTCATGTCATGGGCAAAGACCGACCTGCCTTGGAACCGAGTGTGGAAAGCCAAAATAGCAGCCACATGGACCCTGACTGATGACAGGGACAAGCCCTGAAGTTTGAAGTGCAGAAGATAGTCCAGGATCACTTGACGCGCCGATCCAAGGCCCAGCACGTAAATCTTTTCCACTTTGCCTGGTAGGTCACTCTGGTGGAGGGCTTTCTGTTACGCAGCAAGACCTGTTGAACCTGGGTCGAACATTCCCGCTCTTCCATCTTCAGCCATGCAGCAGCCACGCTGTCAAGAGCAATGCCTCCATGTTCAGGTGCAGGAGACTGCCATGGTCCTGGGACAGCAGGTCTAGCCAGAGAGGGAGTTGCAGTGGCGTGACTACCAAAAGGTCCAGCAACGTGCCAAACCAGTGCTGGCAAAGCCACTCGGGGGCTATCAGGATAACCCTCACCCTGTCCTGTTTGATCTTCACGAGGACTCTGTGGATCAACAGCATTGGTGAGAAGGTGTACATCAGGGCTCCCAACCACAGAAGCAGGAAAGCATCCGACAGGGAACCCCTGTCCATCCCCTGGAGCGAACAGATAAGTGGCATTTCCTGTTCTGACTGGACGCGAACAAGTCCACCTGGGGAGCTCCCCACTTTCCGAAGATCATAATGGCAGCCTCCAGATGGAGCGACCACTCATTGCAAGATGAGACGGTCCTGCTGAGGTGATCTGCTAGCACATTTTCGGTCCCAGGCAGGTGTGCGGCTACCAGATGAATGGCCTGCTTCACACAAAAGTCTCAAAGTCTGACAGCTTCTTGGCAAAGGGCCGACGACCTGCCTCCACCCTGCCTGTTGATGCAATACATGGCGGCGGTATTGTCCGTGAGGACCTGCACCACCTTGCCCCTCAGGTGAGGCAAAGTACTGTATGGAGGAAGGAAAAAGCAAATGCACAACTCCAGAATAGGGAATAACTGGCATGGTGGTAGTACTGCTGAAAATAAATCTGGGGATTATATTGGATCACAAGTTAATTATTAATCAACAATGTGATGCAGTTGCAAAAGAAAAAAAAAAGGCTAATATCAAGCTGTTGAGTCTGTTAATCAGGAGTGTGTTATATAAGACACAGGAGGTAACTTCCCTGTTCTACTCAGCATTGTTGAGGCCTCTGCTGGTGCACTGTGTCCAGTGGTTGCCACCCCGTAGGAATTGGACATTTCAGAAAAGACGTGGGTAAATTCAAGAGAGTCCAGAGGTGAGCAACAAAAATGGGAAAAGGTTTAGAAAACATTGGGCATGTTTAGTTTTGAGCAAAGAAGCCTGGGAGTTCGGGGTTGGGAACAGATCTGATAATCTTCAGATATGTCATGCACTGTTAGAAACAGGATGGTGAGTAATTGTTCTCTACGTCCACTGAAGGTAGGACAAGATTGGCTTAATCTGCAGCAGGGGCGGCAGATATCATAGGCCAGGAGAGGCTAAGCCTTCCCTAACCTAGGCTGTGGCCCCGCCCATAATCTGGCCACCCCCTTGAAGCCAGTGGGGGCTTAGCTCCAGCCCCGACCTGGAGCTTGGGGCTCACTCAACTGGAGGCCAGGGGCTGGGGCAGCCAGGGGTGGCTCAGGCTGGCCAGCGTGGCTTGAGCTGGGCCAGCTGGGGGTGTCATGTGGGCCGGTGTGGCTTGGGCCAGCTGGTGCAGCTGTGGAGCGGGGGGGGGGGGGGGGGGGCCTGGCCAGGGCTCCTCTGGCTGTGGGGGATGTGGGGGAAGAGGGTGCTTGGAGCTCCAGCCATGGGGGAAAAGAGGAGCGAAGGGGCGGGGCAGGGCAGAAGGGGCAGGGCTGGCAGACTAGCCTCCCTGAAAGGGGGTTCACCCACTGCCCATGGTCTGCAGCAAGGGAGATTTAGGTTAGATATGAGGAAAAACTAACCAACCAAAAAGATAGTTAAATTCTGGAATAGGCTTCCGGCAGAGTTTGTGGAATTTCCATCATTGGAGGTTTCTAAGAACAGGTTGGACAAACACCTGTCAGGGACGGTCTAGGTTTACTTGGTCCTGCCTGAGTGCAGGAGGCTGGATGTGATGATCTCAAGGTCTTTTCCAGCCCTCTGTTTCTACAGTCAGATGCATGGGGAGAGAGGGTTCTTTCTAAAAACTCTCTCCAGCTAAAGGCAAAGGGGTATGGTTAAAATGAAAGACTAACTTAATTCCTTACACCTTAAATGCTTTAACTATTTGTCTTACTTTTTCTGTATCTTTAATTCAGATTCATAGACTCCTAGGCCAGAAGGGACCATTGGGATCATCTAGTCTGACCTCCTGTATAACACAGGCCAGAGAACTTCCCCATAATTCCTAGGGCATAATTTTTTAGAAAAGTATCCAATCTTGATTGAAAAATGGTCAGTGATGGACTATTCACCATGCCTTTAGTATATTGTTCCACTGCTTACTAATGTTCACTGTTAAAGAAATATATGCTTTATTTCCACTCTGAATTTGTCTAGCACAGGGGTTCCCAAACTTGGTTCGCAGCTTGTTCAGGGTAAGCCCCTGGCGGGCTGCGGGACGCTTTGTTTACCTGAGCGTCCACAGGTACAGCCGCTCGCAGCTCCCAGTGGCCGCGATTTGTCACTTCCCGCAGCTTCCATTGGCCAGGAACGGCGAACTGCAGCCACTGGGAGCTGTGAGCGGCCGTACCTGCGGACGCTCAGGTAAACAAAGCGTCTTGCAGCCCACCAGGGGCTTACCTTGAACAAAGCCGTGAACCAAGTTTGGGAACCCCTGGTCTAGCATTAACATCCAGTCATAAGATCGTGTTATACTTTTCTCTGCTAGACTGAAGTGTCAATTATTAAACATTTATTCTCCCTCTGGGTACTTACAGACGGTAATCAAGTCCTCTCTTAACCTTCTTCTTTGTTAAGCTAAATACATAGACTCAAGGAGCTCAAATCACTATAAGATGTGGTTTCTAATCTTCTAGTCATTATCATGGCTCTTCTCTGACCCCTCTCCAATTTAACAGTGCCACATACAGAGGTAAAATCTCTTCTCCTACTCAGGATTCCTGTTTATACATCCAAAGATTTGCATTAGACCCTTTGACCACAGTGCCACACTGGGGACCTCATGTTCACCTGATTATACACCGTGACCCCCAATTCTTTTTTTCAGAGTCACTGCTTCCCAGGATAGAGTCCTCCATCCTGCATGGCTAACATTTTTTGTTCCTAGATGGATATATTTACATATTAGAGATATTAACACACATATGGTTTGTTTGCACGCAGCTTACCAGGCCATCCTGATCACTCTGTATCAGTGACCTGTCCTCATTATTATTTACCTCTCTCCCGATTTTTTTTACATCTGCAAACCTTCTTAGTGATGACTGTATGTTTTCTTCCATTTAATTGACAAAAATGTTACCTAATGCAGGGCCAAGACCCAATCCCTGCAGGATACCAACAGAAAAACATCTGCTCGATGACTATTCCCCATTTACAGTTACATTGAGACATATCAGTTAGCCAGCTTTTAATCCATTTAATGTGTGTCAGGTTAAGTTTACATTGTTCTAGTTTTTTAATCAAAATGTTGTGCAGTACCAAGTCAAATGCCTTACAGAAGTCTAATACATCAACACTATTACCTTTATCAACCAAATTTGTAATTTCATTAAAAAAAATATATCAAGTAGGTTTGAAAGGATCTATTTTCCATAAACCCATGTTGATTGACATTAATTATATTACCATCCTTTTGATTCTTTATTTATTGAGCTCTATCAGATGCTTCATTATGTTGCCTGGGATCAAAATCAGAATGACTGGCCTAATTACCCAGGTTATCCCATTTACCCTTTTAAATTGTTGACCCAATACTAGCTGTCCTCTAGAACTTCCCCAGTGTTCCAAGATTTACTGAAAATCAGCATTAATGGTCTAGTGAGCTCCTCAACCAGCTCTTTTAAAACTCTTGGATGAAAGTTATCTGGATCTGCTGATTTAAGAATGTTGAACTTTAATAGCTGCTGTTTAACATCCTCCAGAGCTGCTAGTGAAGTGGCAAGAGTGTTATCATATGATATGACTACATCTTCCCCCGTCACCCCGCATATACGGATGTATTTATTGAGCACTTCTGCCTTTTCTGCATTATTATTGATAATTCTACCATTTCCATCTAGTAATGGACCAACACCACTGTTAGAATTCTTTTTGTTCCTAATATATGCCTTTGACTCTTTGTGCCCACATATTTCATCTACGTTAATGCAACAGGCTGGGAGGAGGGTTGGAGTGCTGGATAGAGAAGTAGTTGAAAAACTGAAAGTGAGTGCCATTTGCCTCAGTGCTTAAGGGAATGCGTCCTATTGCCACCCACAACAAGTCCAGAGACAGGCAGCTCTGCACTCTTCTGCCCCATACTGCTAAAGTGGGGATGATTCTAAAGACACTATACACCAAAGAAACAAGAAATCACATTCTTGCACTGGTGACATTTTATTTCATTTTGTTCTGATCCTGCTGCTCTTACCACACATCTCACAGCCTCTGTAGAAGAGCCCAGAAACCTGCCTCTTTAATACAGCACTGCAATCCATAACTGCAGGTCCCAGCATGAAATGCAGCTGCTGCACCTAGATCAGAATGGAGCATTGCATGCAGAGTCCCACAATCGCTATGGGTGTTAGTTTGTATGAGGCAAGAGGTGAGGGTAATTTGCTTCACACTACACACAATAGGGTGTAGCTTCTGGAAAATGGCCATGGCTGGGGAGAGGTTGGGTCCTACCCCCAGTCACAAAGGCAATTTGATTATACGGGTGAACGAACATCACTGCTAGAAACAAACACACAAATAAACCTGTCTGTGCTCTGTGCACCTCAGAGAATCTGCTGTGAATGTCAGCACCAGCAACTTTGGCTGAGATGGAAGCTTCCACTGCAGTGAGACATGAAGGGTACTGTTGAGTGCTGGATCCTGCTAACTGAATCCTCACGCATCAAACTAAAGAGCCAGCTGAGGCAGGGAACTGTAGCGGGACAAGAGAGGAGAGGGTAAAGAGACATCAAATCCTGCAGTTTTCCCTGTCAGGGGATGTGGTCTGACATCAGAAATCCTACAGGCCCCCTCTCCGCCCAGCATGGGGGTGGCTAAGCCTGCCAGAGATGTTACGCATTTACGGGTCTCAACTGGCTCTGCTGTACAAGTGGAACATGGCAAAACACTCACCATGCGCTAAATTAAAACTTTATCCAACAAGTAAACAGGACCCGCTCCCTCCAGCCCTGACACCAACACACAGGAAGGCCCATTACATCAGGCTTGTCCCGGTAAAGATGGCAACCCCAGGAGCAGGCCACAGCTAGCTCAGGGGAGAAGGCACCTGCAGAGCTCACTTACGAGGAGAAGCAGTGCCTACTAAGGCTTGAGAGGGAAGGAGGAAACCAAACTAGGGCAAGGCCACCCCATGGCTGCAATACTCAGTGCTTTGCTACTGTGTATGAGCAGGTGGGGGTGGCTGTTATGAAGTGTGAACCTCTAACACAGCACAGGCAATTTGCACTGATCTGCCACAGGCCTCTGGAAGGCAAGGGTACAGACAGCTGGTCTCTAGCCACAGACAGGAGGAAGAGCTCCCTCCCCACTTTTAGGGACCAGTCAGTGCTCAGCCTTAAAGGAGGCAGATGCTGAAGGATACATTGCCCACTGCAAACACTCCCGCTTTTGGCAGGGTGATGTCCTACCCCATCAGGCAGGCCTGGGTTCCTAAACTGCTGGGCAGTGCTGAGTTTGGAGATTAGTGTAGTAAAGGGAGGGTGCTTTATGGCAATGACCTAAGGGGGAGAGAGCACTCAGGTGTCTGAGTCTCAGAGGCGGCCCCTTTAAGCACCTGAGGTAGCGTTGGGCTGCAGATGATCAAGCCAGAGCATCTGTGCCCCACCCCAGAACTGCCCAGGATTTGCACACACTACCCCAAAGGAAATCACTCCCCCAACTGAGACCTGCACACCCAGTCCTAGAGATCCCATAAAAGGACACATCCTTCCATGAAGGAAACCTGCCCTCACCAAAGCGAGGATCCCTAAGAGGAGGAGGAGAACAAAAGCAGAAAGCTGTAATGGAGACTAAAATATTTAAAATCACTAAATAAGCAACTAACGTAACCTGAACTCAGCCTGTAACTAGGGCACAAACTACATTGGATACACTGCTAGTGCCGCTGTCCACGGGAGGGAGACTGCTGTGCCAGGACCTGGGCTCCTGGCTTCCTAGAACTGCCTAGTTCCTCTGCCTCCAATTATCTATTTCCTGCTCCGTTTGCGGGTGGTTTTTGGAGTTTCTGCTCTCTGTGCAGCTTGGGGCTCCTCCTCCTCCTCCTCGCTGCTCCTGCTCTCACTGTCCACCAGCTGGGAACGCCCCCTCTTACTCCTTCTTCTGCTTCTCTCAGCCCCTGCACCAAGGAGCTTCTTGGCAGATACAGTCCCAGGCCTTTTCTTCCTGCTCCGGGCTGCGGTACGCTTCTTTCGCTGCTTTCTCTGCTCATCTTCTCTCTGGCGGATTTTCATCAGCTTCTCAAAGCTTTTTTTGTTAGTGGTATTCACATCAAACCAGTCCTGGAAGGTTCAGAAGACACAGGGTTAGTACTGGGGGAGGAGATACAATGGGGGTGCCTGTCATGTTCCACTGCTGGAACCACCCACAGGGCAGGGATTCACAGAGAAATGGGATCCAAGAATGAGGCTGGCCAGCACAGCATTATTTTTACCAGTTGCTGGGCGGATTCTATCCTGCTCTCTGGGGGCACGCTGGATTCTGCAATGGGTTGGCTAATGCTGCAGGATTTTGAAGGTGCTGGCAAAATGAAGAGAGTGGCAGCAGCATGGGACAAAGGCTAGGACATGGCACTTCTTCCCCATCCCTTTGAAGGGGGCAGGGCACCGCACTCTTCTCACCTCAGCATGCACAGAGTTGATGTGATACTTGACCCCGCTCTCCGATATGAATTCCTTCTCACACAGGAGACACTTGTATTTCCCAGCCACAAAGTCTCCCTGCCACCAAAACAGAAAACACATCACCAGATGCCACCCTCCTCTCTGCCCAGTGACGCTGAAAGGCCCAGACCCTGCACCCAAGGCACGGCCAGACATGATCCAGCAGTGAGGAGACAGAGCACAAAATCCCCTAACTCGTCCCAGAGGGTTAGCACTTGGGCCACAGCAGCACAGAAACTGATGCCCAAGTGCGTCCTGAGAGAATGAGGGTGGAACCAGCTCCAGCTACTCCTCAAGTAACCTCCATCACTGCTGGAGGCCTTGCTGGACTCACACAGGGGGAGCGTATCTGGTAAAGGTGCTCTTGTAGCCATGGGATTGCAGGCAGGACAGTGACTCAGGTACAGGTGTAAGGGACATACAGTTTTACTGCCTCACAAGTGCATCTGTGATGCAGTTCCATTAATACTTGGGGATGCACCCAGACACTGTGGAGAAGGGCTATTAAAGAGCATTGACAGACAAGCATCCCGCAGGCCAATGACTCGGATATGCAGGTATCTGGGGAACAATAACAGTGGGAGTGCATGTATGAAAGAGACTGTATAGAAATGGTACAAACCAAGGTGCAGGTGCTGAGGTGAGATTTGAGTCCTGAGACACTGCCATATACAGACTCACAGCCCTGAAATGAGAGAAGGGCAACAGCTGTCAGCAAGACACAGTTGAGAAATCAGTTCCCCGTGCACAGAAATGCTTTTTCCTCTGGGATGGCCCTTCCTTAGAAGGGAGAAAGCAAAGAAAGGATACACGGTTTTATAAGACCAGACATGACAGGGATGGGGAGAAGAGAACCCTTTGCAGATAGATTTGTTTAAGACTCCAGTAAATGAAATAATTCCCACCTCTGGGCAAGTGTGCAAATCTCAGACAAAATAAAGAGACTCTAGCCAGCAATGATCTGCTGATAGAGATGCCCACTCAACTAAACCCCTGAGTGAACTGATAGGGTTTGCATCATGCCCTGAAGGTCCACAAACCTGGGCTCTGTCAGAGAAATGGGTGGGGGTAATTACCAGAGTCTAGGACTCTTCCTCATAGAATATCAGGGTTGGAAGGGACCTCAGGAGGTCACCTAGTCCAACCCCCTGCTCAAAGCAGGACCAATCCCCAACTAAAACATCCCAGCCAGGGCTTTGTCAAGCCTGACCTTAAAAACCTCTAAGGATGGAGATTCCACCACCTCCCTAGGTAACCCATTACAGTGCTTCACCACCCTACTAGTGAAAAAGTTTTTCCTAATATCCAACCTAAACCTCCCACACTGCAACTTGAGACCATTACTCCTTGTTCTGTCATTTGCTACCACTGAGAACAGTCTAGATCCATCCTCTTTGGAACCCCCTTTCGGGTAGCTGAAAGCAGCTATCAAATCGCCCCTCATTCTTCTCTTCTGAAGACTAAATAATCCCAGTTCCCTCAGCCTCTCCTCATAAATCATGTGCTCCAGCCCCCTAATCATTTTGGTGCCCTCTGTTGGACTCTTTCCAATTTTTTCACATCCTTCTTGTAGTGTGGGGCCCAAAACTGGACACAGTACTCCAGATGAGGCCTCACCAATGCCGAATAGAGGGGAATGATCACGTCCCTCGATCTGCTAGCAATGCTCCTACTTATACAGGCCAAAATACCGTTTGCCTTCTTGGCAACAAGGGCACACTGTTGACTCATATCCAGCTTCTTGTCCACTGTAACCCCTTGGTCCTTTTTTGCAGAACTGCTGCCTAGTCACTCTGTCCCTAGTCTGCAGCAGTGCATGAGATTCTTCGATCCTAAGTGCAGGACTCTGCACTTGTCCTTGTTGAACCTCATCAGATTTCTTTTGGCCCAATGCTCTAATGTGTCTAGGTCCCTCTGTATCCTATCCCTACCCTCCAGCATATCTACCACTCCTTCCAGTTTAGTGTCATCTGCAAACTTGCTGAGGGTGCAGTCCACGCCATCCTCCAGATTATCAAAGAAGATATTGAACAAAACCAGCCCCAGGACCGATCCTTGGGGCACTCCACTTGATACCGGCTGCCAACCACACATGGAGCCATTTATCGCTACCCGTTGAGCCTGATGATCTAGCCAGCTTTCTATCCACCTTACAGTCCATTCATCCAGCCCATACTACTTTAACTTGCTGGCAAAAATACTGTGGAAGACCGTTTCAAAAGCTTTGCTAAAGTCAAGGAATAACATGTCCATTGCTTTCCCCTCATCCACAGAGCCAGTTATCTCATCATAGAAGGCAATTAGGTTAGTCAGGCATGACTTGCCCTTGGTGAATCCATGCTGACTGTTCCTGATCACTTTCCTCTCCTCGAAGTGCTTTAAAATTGATTCCTTGAGGACCTGCTCTGTGATTTTTCCAGGGACTGAGGTGAGGCTGACTGGCCTTTAGTTCCCCGGATCCTCCTCCTTCCCTTTTTTAAAGATGGGCACTACATTAACCTTTTTCCAGTCATCCGGGACCACCCACGATTGCCATGAGTTTTCAAAGATAATGGCCAATGGCTCTGCAATCACATCCGCCAACTCCTTTAGCACCCTTGGATGCAGTGCATCCGGCCCCATGGACTTGTGCTCGTCCAGCTTTTCTAAATACAGTAACTCCTCACTTAAAGTCGTCCTGGTTAACGTTGTTTCGCTGTTACATTGCTGATCAATTAGCGAACATCCTCGTTTAAAATTGTGCAATGCTCCCTTATAACGTTGTTTGGCAGCTACCTGCTTTGGTCACTGCTTGCAGCCTGTTGAAGCTAGCTGGTGGGGGCTTGGAACCAGGGTGGACCGGCAGGCCCGCTATCAGCTCCCCATTCCCTTAAGTTCCCTGTGCGGCAGCTGCCCAGCAAGCTATCAATTGCTGGCAGTTCAGCTGTCCCTTCCCCCACTGCCATGTGCTGCTCCTGCCCTCTGCCTTGGAGCTGTTCCCGGGAGCCTCCTGCTTGCTGTGCGGGGGGGAGGAAAGGGTGAGAAGACGGGTGCTAATGTCAGGGTGTCCCCCTCCCCCCTGCCCCCCACTTACCCTCCATGGAGCGAGGAGGGGGACACGACAGGGATCAGGATGGAGGGAGCGTGCTGGCAGCAGCTGCTGCCTCAACTTGCTGATCTACTTACACAGGCAATGTACGTAGAGTGGAGTCAGCGTACTTAAAGGGGCAATGTGCATCACACACACACACACACACACACACACACACACACAGTGTGTGTCTGTCTCCCATGCTCTCTCCCCTCCCTCCATTTGTGCTGCCTTGCAGAGTGTGAGAGGCTACATTAACAACTGTTAACCCTTGAGGGCTCAGCCCAGTACTAATTCATCATTTAGCAGTAAGGCATTCCCTGGAAAATATCCTACCCTTTTCCACCCTCTGACTTCACCACAACCAAGCTTCACAATCATCATTGCTGTGTACAGTATTAAATTGTTTGTTTAAAACTTATACTGTGTAGATATATATAATATAGTCTTTTGTCTGGTGAAAATTTTTTCCCGGGAACCTAACCCCCGCCCCCCCTTACATTAATTCTTATGGGGAAATTGGATTTGATTAACATCATTTTGCTTAAAGTCACATTTTTCAGGAACAGAACTACAATGTTAAGCAAGGAGTTACTGTAGTCCTGAACCACTTCTTTCGCCACAGAGGGCTGGTCACCAACTCCCCATACTGTGCTGCCCAGTGCTGTAGTCTGGGAGCTGACCTTGTTTGTGAAGACCGAGGCAAAAAAAGCATCGAGTACATTAGCTTTTTCCACATCCTCTGTCACTAGCTTCCCTCCCCCATTCAGTAAGGGGACCACACTTTCATTGACCTTCTTCTTGTTGCTAACATACCTGTAAAAACCCTTCTTGTTACTCTTAACATCCCTTGCTAGTTGCAACGCCAATTGTGATTTGGCCTTCCTGATTTCACTCCTGCATGCCTGAGCAATATTTTTATACTTCTCTCTGGTCATTTGTCCAATCTTCCACTTCTTGTAAGCTTCTTTTTTGTGTTTAAGATCAGCAAGGATTTCACTGTTAAACCAAGCTGGTCGCCTGCCATATTTACTGTTCTTTCTACACATCGGGATGGTTTGTTCCTGCAACCTAAATAAGGATTCTTTAAAAGCGGCAGAGAGTCCCGTGGCACCTTACAGACTAACAGATGTATTGGAGCATAAGCTTTCGTGGGTGAATACCCACTTCTTAAGATGCATGAAGAGGAAATGTCCAGAGGCAGGTATAAATATGCAAGCAAGAAACGGGCTAGGGATAATGAGGTTTGTTCAATCAGAGAGGATGAGGCCCTCTTCTAGCAGTTGAGGTGTGAACACCAAGGGAGGAGAAACTGCTTTTGTAGTTAGCTAGTCATTCAAGGTCTTTGTTTAATCCTGAGCTGATGGTGTCAAATTTGCAAATGAACTGAAGCTCAGCAAAAAGAAAAGGAATACCTGTGGCACTTCAGAGACTAACAAATTTATTTCAGCATAAGCTTTCGTGGACTACAATCCACTTCGTCGGATGCATAGAATGGAACATACAGTAGGAGGATATTTATACATTCAGAGAAACATGAAAAGGTGGAAGTAACCATACCAACTGCAAAAGGCTAATTAATTGAAAGGAACTGTTATCAGCAGTTTCTCTTTGAAGTCTGGTCCTGAAGTTTTTTTGTGGCAGGATGGCTACCTTTAAATCTGCTATTGTGTGTCCGGGGAGATTGAAGTATTCTCCTACAGATTTTTGTATATTGCCATTCCTAATGTCTGATTTGTGTCCATTTATCTTTTTACGTAGGGACTGTCCAGTTTGGCCGATGTACATGGAGGGGCATTGCTGGCACATGATGGCATATATTACATTGGTGGACGTGCAGATGAATGAACTGGTGATGGTGTGGCTGATCTGGTTAGGTCCTGTGATGGTGTCGCTGATGTAGATATGTGGGCAGAGTTGGCATGGAGATTTGTTGCATGGATTGGTTCCTGAGTTAGGGTTACTACGGTGCGGTGTGTCGTTGCTGGTGAGAATATACTTCAGGTTGACGGGTTGTCTGTGGGCGAGGACTGGCCTGCCTCCCAAGGCCTGTGAAAGTGAGGGATCGTTGTCAAGGATGGGTTGTAGATCACTGATGATGCATTGGAGAGGCTTCAGCTGAGGACTGTATGTGATGGTCAGTGGAGTTCTGTCGGTTTCTTTCTTGGGCTTGTCTCGCAGCAGGAATACACGTCTGGCTCTGTTGATCTGTTTCCTTATTTCTTCGTGCGGGTATTGTAGTTTTGAGAATGCTTGGTGAAGATCTTGTAGGTGTTGGTCTCTGTCTGAGGGGTTGGAGCAAATGCGGTTGTACCTCAGCGCTTGGCTGTAGACAAAGGATTGTGTGGTGTGTCCGGGATGGAAGCTGGAGGCATGAAAGTAGGCATAGTGGTCAGTGGATTTTCGGTATAGGGTAGTGTTAATGTGACCATCACTTATTTGCACTGTGGTGTCTAGGAAGTGGTCCTCCCATGTAGATTGGTCCAGGCTGAGGTTGATGGTGGGATGGAAGCTGTTGAAATCGTGGTGGAATTCTTCCAGGGTTTCCTTCCCCCTGGGTCCTGATGATGATGTCATCAATGTAGCATAGATAGAGAAGGGGCGTGAGTGGACGAGAACTGAGGAAGTGTTGTTCCAAGTCAGCCATAAAAATGTTGGCATATTGTGGGGCCATGCGGGTGCCCATAGCGGTGCCACTAGTCTGGAGGTATATATTGTCACCAAATTTGAAATAATTGTGCGTGAGGATAAAGTCACAGAGCTCAGCAACCAGTTGTGCTGTGGCATCATCAGGGATACTGTTCCTGACAGCCTGTATTCCATCTGTGTGTGGGATGTTTGTGTAGAGAGCCTCTACATCCATGGTGGCTAGGATGGTGTTTTCTGGAAGATCACCAATGCATTGTAGTTTTCTCAGGAAATCAGTGGTGTCACGGAGATAGCTGGGAGTGCTGGTGGCGTAGGATCTGAGTAGAGAGTCCACAGACAGTTCTTCAGTGAGAGTGCCAATGCCCGAGATGATGGGGCATCCAGGATTTCCAGGTTTGTAGATCTTGGTTAGTAGAGAGAATAAGCTCGGTCGGGGCTCTAAGGGTATGTTGATTTGTTCCTGTGTTAGTGTAGGGAGTGTCCTGAGTAGATGGTGCAGTTTCTTAGTGTATTCCTCAGTGGGATCTGAGAATTTGGTATTGGAGAGTTGTCTGGCAGCCTCCTTTTGGTAGTCAGACCTGTTCTTGATGACAACAGCACCACCTTTATCAGCCTCTTTGATTATAACGTTAGGGTTGTTTCTGAGGCTGTGGATGGCATTGCGTTCTGCACGACTTAGGTTATGAGGCAAGTGATGTTGTTTTTCCACAATTTCTGCCTGTGCACGTTGGCGGAAGCATTCTATGTATAGGTCCAGACTGTCGTTTCGACCCTCAGGAGGAGTCCATGTGGAGTTCTTCTTCTTGTGGTGTTGGTGGGAGGGTATCTGTGTATCCGTGCGCTGTTCAGTGTTATCTTGAAAATATTCTTTGAGTCGGAGATGGCAAAAGTAGGCTTCCAGATCACCGCAGAATTGTATCATGCTTGTGGGGGTGGTGGGGAAAAAAGGAAGTCCCCGAGATAGGACAGACTCTTCTGCCAGGCTGACTGTGTAGCTGGATAGATTGATGATACTGCTGGGTGAGCTAGGGGTACCGCTGTTGTGGCCCCATGTGGCAGGTAGGATTTTAGACAGTGTACAGTCCTTTTTCCTTTGTAGAGGTGAAGTGTTTAATGTAGATCTCCTGTCTTATTTTAGTAAAGTCCGTTTGTATGGAAGGTTGGTTATTTATGAAAAAGTCTCCAGGTTGGAGAGCTCTTTTTTGATGTTTCCTGTTTGCTGTATAGGATGCTGATCAGGTGGTTCCTCAGTTTCTTTGATCGCGTATGGCATAATCTCTCACTGTGGTCTGTGCAGTATGTAGATAGCAATGGATTTTTCACCTTCAGTCCATTCTTTAATCCAGGATTCTTTACAATTCCTCTACACTCACAGATGGGGAAGTACTGCAGCTGACCTCAATGGTCCCAGCTGTCACTGGGAAAGGGGCCCCTCTATGACTAGACTCCGTAGTGCTTTGAACACCAATCACGACACCTTGAATTGTGTTCACAAGGAAGCCAGTGCAGAATCTGGAGCACAGGGGGCAACATGCTCCATGTGGAAAATGCTGCTGGGGCAGTGGCTGTGCACTGGATCATCTGGAATTACTGAAGGTAACCACACGTGCAGAACATTATAATACCCCAAAGGCATGTTGATGATAGTGCCCTAAAAAAACACAGCAAGGTCCATTGCACAGACAGGGTTGTGGTGGGGCAGCCCCCTATCCCAGTCAAAGAGGAGTTAAAGAGCTCCTCTGGGTTCAAACAATCCCAACCTGTTGCACCTGTAAGGCTTGTCAGTCCTGGAGAAGGGTGGGTCCTTAAAAGGGAGAATGCTGGCTCAGGCACGGTCTGTGGGTGGCTTTCAGGAGCAAAGAGAGCTAGTGCTGAACTCCTTAGCCCCAGGAAACAGGGTCTATCTGCTGGTGAAACTTTGAGAGCACCCTGAGCCTTCTGAAGAAAAAGAGAGCGACCAGTTTTTCCTTACTTTTATTTTCAGCATCCTGAGACTCAGCCTTGGGTTGTTTGGACACACAAGGGATAAGGAGCCCAGACCTTCCTCCTAAGACTACTGGTCTTTGCCCTGCATGAGGCTGTAGGGACCTGGCCCCTTTCATGGACTGCGGAGATATTTTCACTTTTTCTTTTGGACTACTCTAACCCCCTGGAAGAGAAGAGGCTCAAATCTGACCTGAAAGCCTCCCCATCACGATGGAGGAGTGGCTAGGCCAAACCTGAATGGTGCTGCGTAAGTTCGGTATAAACCCTTCTCAAACTGCCATCATTCTACTGAGACAGCAATCAAAGGAGCTAAATATGCAGTTGATGTATCATGTGCTCTTTGGGGCACCTGAGTCCCATCAACAGTATTGTCCCAGTTAGGAAACAGAGTGGGCAGTAGCGTTTTCCCACAGTGTATCACTTTCGTAGGGCCAGAGTGTTCACACGGTGGAGGGGGGGGGGAAACAGGCACTCTGGGATAGAGTTACTTTGACTCAGATCTGTGCACAGCAATGTGGATAGCAGAGCCCTAGGTTCAAGCATGGGTCAGAAAATCCTTAACCTAGGGTTAAAATGCAGAGTAAACGCTCAAGGCCAGGGTTCCTGACACAGGTCAGCTGACTCAAATCCCACTAACCCAAGGCTTACATTGCTGTGTAGACATACCACAAGGAGAAAGGATTATGAAACGTAAGAAAATGATTCCCTGGGTTAGCCATAAAGGACATTAATTGCTGTATAGACATAGCCTGATACCCACAGCTATCCCATGCCAGCTGACTTGGGCTGAAGGGCTGTTTCATTGCAGTGTAGACTTCTGGGCTTGGGCAGAAGCCCAGGCTCTAGGACCCTGCACAGTGGAAGGATCCTAGAGTCTGGGCTCCAGTCCATGCCTGGAAATCTGCACTGCAATGAAACAGCCTCAGGAGTCCGAGTCAGCTGGCATGGGGCAGCCACAGGTTTTTCTTTGCCAAGTCGATATACCCACAGATTTTGCTTATTATAGAAGCTTCTATTACTTTTTGAAACTTCAGACTGGAACTCATTTGTGTGTATTATCCTTGTAAATAACTCATTTCCTTTTCCTGTATAATAAATCTTTAGACAGTTTATTACAGGATTGGCTACAAGCATTGTCTCTGGTGTGAGATCTAAAGTGCAACTGACCTGGAGTAAGTGACTGATCCTTTGGGACTGGGAGTAACCTGAACACTGCTGTGATCTTTGATGTAAGGGACCATCTATCACAAAGGTAAGCTTACCTGGGTGGCAAGACAGATGGAAGTACCCAAGGGGACTGTCTGAGACTCCATTGTGAGGCTGTTATTGTGCTTGAGGAGTATACACTTGATAATTGGTTGGTGAAATTGAAGTATAGAACTCTCAGCCAATTTGGGGTGTGTGTCCTGTTTCTTAACAATCTGTCCTGAGGCTGGTACCAATGCTCTTGAGCCACTGCAAGAGAGCTTGACACGTGGTACGTGATGGGGTAAATAACACTTCCCTGTTCACTTTCTCCACACCATTCAGGATTTTATAGACCTCTATCCTCTCCCTGCTCAGTCATCTCTTTTCCAAGATGAATAGTCCCAGTTTTTTTAATCTCACATCATATGGACGCTGTTCCATATACCTAATCATGTTTGTTGCCCTTCTCTGTACTTTTTCCAATTCTAATATATCTTTTTTGAGATGGGTGACCAGAACTGCATGCAGTATTCAAGGTGAGGGTGTACCATGTCTGTTTAATTATCACTCTCTTCCCTAATGGGTCCTAACATTCTATTAGCTTTTTTAACTGCTGCTGCACATTGAGTGGATGTTTTCAAAGAACTATCTACGACAACTCCAAGATCTTTCTTGAGTGGAAACAGCTAATTAAGACCCATCCTTTTGTATGTATAGTTGGGATTATATTATCTAATGTGCATTACTTTGCATTTATCAACAGTGAATTTCATCTGACATTTTCTTGCCCGGTCACTCAGTTTTGTGAGATCCCTTTGTAAACTCTTCACAATCAGCACTGGACTTTGCTATCTTGAGTAATTCTATAGTGTCTGCCAACTTTGCCACCTCACTGTTTACCCATTTTCCCAGATCATTTATAAATATGTTAAACAGCACTGGTCCCAGTACAGATCCTTGGGGAACCTTGCTATTTACCTCTCCACTGTGAAAACTGACCCTTTATTCCTATCACTTGTTTCCTACCTTTTAACCAGTTACTGATCCATGAGAGGACCTTCTCTCTTACCCCACGACTGCTTAGTGAGGCATGATTTCCCTTTACAAAGATTGTGTTGGCTCTTCTCCAACATATCATGTTCATCTGTGTGTCTGATAATTCTTTTCCCTAATAGTTTCAACCAGTTTGCCTGGTACTGAAGTTAGGATTACCGGTCTGTAATTCCCAGGATCACCTCGGGAGTCTTTTTAAAAATTCAGCATCATATTAGCTACCCTCCAGTCAGAGGCTGATTGACGTGATGGTTACATACCACAGTTAGTAGTTCTGCAATTTCATATTTAAGTTCCTTCAGAAATCTTGAGTGACTACCATCTGGTCCTGGTAACCAATTAGTTCCAAAACCTCTGGCAATTCAGCAGTCCCTGTAGGCTGAGAACCTCATGACAAATGTGGGCAAAGCCTCACACTATAGGACAGCTCCCACACACAATCACATATGCTTTAGTAATTCCTCCATGCAGTATCACCTGTATCTTATTAGTCATGAACCTCAGCCAGCTCATTGTCATCCAAGCCCCTACCTCAGACAGACACTGGGAAAGTAGGGTCTGGATCCAATGAAAAGACAGTGCTGTATATTGTTAACATAATGATGGCACCATACCCAAACTGCATCTCCAACCCTCCAAGTGGCCTCAGATATAAGAGGGCTGGGAATACAACTCTCCAGGATTCCTCACTGGAGTCCTTGGGCATGGATGAGCATTTCCCAACACTTTCCCAAGGATCTCTGACAGGGAAGTAGAGACATTTTTCTTCTATGAGGAGTCCCACAGTCCAGGCAGCAATGGGTATGATAATATTGTAGGATGCTGTCATACTGAACAGAATCAGCATGGACATCTGGCCTTCACCCATCACTAATCAGAGAGACCAGTGCAGTGTCCATACTAAACCCAGACCTAAAGCCCAGCCAACAAGGATCTAGAAAATACCAGGGCTCTGCCTGCAGGTAGAGGGGCTTCTCTAACCCCTCAATAGCTTTGCTCTGGAAAGTCTGGGTGGAGTTTGCAAGATTCTCAACATCAAGCGATGGTTCCTAAGCAATGGACTAATGCCCACTCAGCTCTTACTCACCTTTGGAGAGACACTAACAGTGTCCACCAATGGACCCAATAGTTCCCTGCTGGATTTTTCTAGACATAACAGCACAGGATCATCTCTTGAGAAGCAACCTAAATGTTGCCCAGGCACATCCAGAACCTCAGTGAGAAACGGACAGATATTCACCCTGAGAGCAAGTTGTCTTTGATTCCTCCAGACAGAGATGAACCGTGATTTTGGCCTTGTGGAAGTCTCTCAACTCATTGCTACACAGCCTGGCCAGACTCAATTATTTTTCTAAGGTCCTCGGACTTGGTCTCTTCAGTGCTTTAGAAAGGACTGGGGGTTGGTTACCTGGTTTGGACAGTGGACTCTTCGGTACATCTTTATCTCCGATTTCCACTTGCACAACACATCCTGACTAAATGTGGGCAGTCCAGGCCGGGTGTATTTCAGCTGAGACAGAAGAATAGAGACAGAATCTGAAGTTAGATGGCAGCATGGCTACATACAGGATCAGGCATGCTCCTCTTAAGTTGTAAGGCTGTTTCCCCACAGTAGACACTTCCCTTGTAGTAACCTTCCCTCCCTATTCAACAGTGAAACTCAATGAATAACCTTCCCCAGCACCACTGAGTGACTCTCCACAAGATTGGCCAAGCCCCCACCCCACCTCACTCCTGGTATTCAAAACCTCCCCCAAACTCACACTGGAGTGATTCCTCCCACCCTCAGTTACATAAAAGAGTAGGACCGGGGCTCCTCTCCCTCACAGAATCACACAAATGTAGGCCTGAAAGGGATCTCAAGAGGTCATCTAGTCCATTCCCCTGTGCTGAGACAGGACCAAGTACCTTGACCATCCGGGACAGGTGTTTGTTTAACCGGTTCCTAAAAACCTCCAAGGGTGGGCATTCTACAATGTCCCTAGGTAATCTGTTCCAGTGCTTAACTATCCTTAGAGTTGGAGAGTTTTTCCAACCATCTAACCTGAATCTCCCTTGCTGCAAACTAAGCTGATTTCGTCTTGTCCTACCTTCAGTGGACATGGAGAACAACTGATCATCATTCTTTTACATATTTAGAGATTGTTTTCATGTTGTCCTCCCACCCGCCAGCTAAATTCATAGATTCTAAGGCCAGAAGGGACCACTATCGTCATCTAGTTTGACCTCTTGTATAACACAGGCCATAGAACTTCTCCAAAATGATTCCTAGAGCAGATCTTTTAGAAAAGCATCCAATATTGATTGAAAAATTGTCAGTGATGGAGAATCGACCACGACCCTTGGTAAATTGTTCCAGTGGTTAATTACTCTTGTAGTTAAAAATCAACTCCCGGCCTTTGGATCATGTTATACCTTTCTCTGCTAGATTGAAACTCCTGTTATTAAATATTTGTTCCCCAAATAGGGGCACTAAACTAAGGGTAGGGTTCTCTAAACTAAACATGTCCAATTTTTTCAACCTTTCTTCACAAATCATGTTTTCTAAACCTCTTTTTTTGCTCATCTCTGGGCTCTCTCCAATATGTCCAAATTTTTCTTAAAATATGGTGCCCAAGACTGGACATATTCCAGCTGAGGCCTCACAAATGCTAAGTAGATCAGAAAAGATCGTTACTTATCTGTGCCACAACTTGTTCTTCAAGATGTGGGTGGAGATATGTATTCCAATCAGGTGTGCAGGTGCCCAGCGCACCAAAGTTGGAGAATTTTGCCTAGGAGTAACCATGGGGTGGCACTCATGCACTGTCATAACCCCTCCTATGGTTATATAAGAGTGGCAGCACTCCGACCCCCGCTCAGTTCCTTTGCCCTGAAACCCCAGTTGCAGACTCAGATTCAGAAGGGACAGACGGTGGGTTGTAAAATACAAGTCTGCATCCACATCTCAAAGAACAGTTACGACACAGATAAGTAACAGTCTTTTCTTCTTCAAGGCTGCAGACATGTATTCTTCTCAGGTGACTCACAAGCAGTTTCATTAGGAGGTGGGGCTTGGAGTCTATTTAAACAGTGACTTCAGAACTGTCTTACCAAAGTTTGCATCAGCTCTTGATGCCAGGGTGATAGCATAATGTCTAACAAGAGTATGAATAGAAGACCGTGTTGCAGCTCTGCAAACATCCAATACTGAGACATTGCTAAGAAATGCAATTGATGTCACTTGAGCTCCTGTTGGATAAGACTGTAATGACTAAGCTGGCGTCATCTGAGCAAATCCACAAGCCAAGGTAATACAAGCAGTTATCCACTTGGAAAAAGTCTGAGCGGAGACCAGTTGTCCTTTCATCTGCTCAGCACAGAGTCGAAATAACGTACAAAGTGACTTAGCCCTTTCTAAATAGAATGATAAGCACCGACACCTAAGGTATATATATGTTGCTCCTTCATACTTGAACATGGTTTGGGAAAAAAATATAGGTAAGAAAATAACCCAATTAAGGTGAAACAGATACCACTTTGGACAAAAATTTTGAGTGCAATCTTCAAGACACCTTGTCCTTGAAGAATTGAGTGTCTGGAGAATCTGCCATTAAAGCTTGCATGCATATTGCTGATTTTTCTTGAGGATGTTATAGTCAGAAAGAAGGACTCTCCTGGAATAGGAGAGCCAATGAGCATTATCAGCTCAAATGATGGACCCATCAGTGCTGCCACAACATTAAGTGCCCACAATGGCACAGTTTCCTTCACTGATGGAAAAAGGCAAACAATACCTTTAAAAAACATCATCATCATAGGGTCTGAAAATATTGACTTTCCTTGGATGGGAGGATGGAAAGCTGAGATTGCAGCCAAATGAATTTGCAGGGAGCTAAGAGGTAGGCCTGAGAGTACAGAGTTGCTTGCGAATCCTTAAATGAACATAAAGTCTCAACCGTTTTGTCTTAGGGTACGTCTATACTACAGAATTAGGTCGAATTTATAGAAGTTGATATTTTAAAACCCGAATTTATGGAATCGATTGTGTGTGTCCCCACTAAAGAGCGTTAAGACCATGAGGTCGATTGACTGTGTCCACAGTAGCGTGGCTAGCATCAACTTTCGGAGCATTGCATTGCGGGTAGCTATCCCACAGTTCCCGCAGTCTCCGCCGCCCATTGGAATTCTGGGTTGCGATCCCAAAGCCTGATGGGGCAGAAAACATTGTCGCTGGTGGTTCTGGGTACGTCATCCCTCCCTCCCTCCCTCCCTCCGTGAAAGCAATATTTTTCGCGCCTTTTTTCCGGGGTTTCCGTGTTTGCTACGGAAGCCTGCTCAGCTCACAATTACCGTACATCTCCAGCATACGCCTGGACATTAGGTCTAGTGGGGATTCAGTCACACTATAATACGGGCAGAGGGATAACTCAGCGTTCTGAGCGTTGGCCCGCTAAACCCGGGGTTGCGAGTTCAATCCTTGAGGGGGCCATTCCGCCTGAGGCTGGTAGTCGCGGGACTACACAGCAGAAGCTCCTTGCCTTCTAGCTGCAGATGGTGCAATATGCCATAAATGGTCGTGGTCGCAGGACCATACAGCAGAAGCTCCTTGCCTTCTAGCAGCAGATTGTACAATATGATTGGTATTCGTGTGCTCCTGGCCGGCGGCCTATGGTGTGGCTGGCCGGGGGCGCTTGGACATAAATGGGAGTGACCAGAGTGACTCTGGTCATTCTCTTTTTTACGTTTTGTTTAAGGGAGATTCAGTACTGCCTGGAACGCGGGCGGAGGGATAGCTCAGCGGTCTGAGCGTTGGCCCGCTAAACCCGGGGTTGCGAGTTCAATCCTTGAGGGGGCCAGGAGATGATGATGGATATCAAGCATATTGTACCATCTGCTGCTAGAAGGGAAGGCGCCTCCTTGCTCACCGCATATTGTACCATCTGCAGCTAGAAGGAAATGAGCCTAACCCTTGCTCCCCCCTCCCTCCGTGAAAGCAACTGAGGGGGGAGCAAAAAATCCTTTCGCGCCTTTTTTCATATGGGCGCCATATTGCTGACTCCATTGTTATCCACCCGCTGCTTCTGCTGCCACTCTGCTGTCCTGCAAACAGCATACCAGGGAAAGCATGGAGCACGATCAGATCACCGCGGCTGTTCTCGCCGTTATGAACACCACGCGCATTGTCCAGGAGTATATGGAGAACGAGAACCAGGAGCTGCTACAGCTACAGCAGGCGAGGAGGCGACAGCAGCGCCCTGAGGACAGTGATGAGGACATGGACACAGACCTCTCTCAAAAAAGGCCCCCCCGCAAGGTGGACATCATGGTGTTAATGGGGCTTGTTGATACAGTGGAACGCCGATTCTGGGCCCGGGAAACAAGCACAGACTGGTGGGACCACATAGTGCTGCAGGTCTGGGATGAATCCCAGTGGTTGCGAAACTTTCGCATGCGTAAGGGCACTTTCATGGAACTTTGTGAGTTGCTTTCCCCTGCCCTGAAGCGCCAGGACACCAAGATGAGAGCAGCCCTCACAGTACAGAAGCGACTGGCGATAGCCCTGTGGAAGCTTGCAACGCCAGACAGCTACCGGTCAGTCGCGAATCAATTCGGAGTGGGAAAATCTACAGTGGGGGCTGTTGTGATGCAAGTAGCCAGGGCGATCACCAAGCTGCTGGTACCAAGGGTTGTGAGTCTGGGAAATGTGCAGCTCATACTGGATGGCTTTGCAGCAATGGGGTTCCCAAACTGTGGTGGGGCGATAGACGGAACCCATATCCCTATCTTGGCACCGGACCACCAAGCCAGCGAGTACATAAACCGAAAGGGTTACTTTTCAATAGTGCTGCAAGCACTGGTGGATCACAAGGGACGTTTCACCAACATCAACGTGGGATGGCCGGGAAAGGTACATGACGCTCGCATCTTCAGGAACTCTGGTCTGTTTCGGCTGCTGCAGCAAGGGACTTTCTTCCCAGACCAGAAAATAACCGTTGGGGATGTTGAGATGCCTATAGTTATCCTTGGGGACCCAGCCTACCCCTTAATGCCATGGCTCATGAAGCCATACACAGGTAGCCTGGACAGTAGTCAGGACCTTTTCAACTATAGGCTGAGCAAGTGCAGAATGGTGGTGGAATGTGCATTTGGTCGTTTAAAAGCTCGCTGGCGAAGTTTATTGACTAGGTTAGATCTCAGCGAAAACAATATTCCCATTATTATTACTGCTTGCTGTGCGCTCCACAATATCTGTGAGAGTAAGGGGGAGACGTTTATGGCGGGGTGGGAGGTTGAGGCAAATCGCCTGGCCACTGGTTATGCGCAGCCAGACACCAGGGCTATTACAAGAGTACAGCAGGGTGCGTTGCGCATCAGGGAAGCTTTGAAAACCAGTTTCATGAATGGCCAGGATGCTGTGTGAAAGTTCTGTTTTTCCCCTGTAATGAAAAGCCCCGCCCCTTCATTCACTCTACTTCCCTTTACCCAAACCGCCCTGCCCTCCCCCCCTCGATCACCGCTCGCAGAGGAAATAAAGTCATTGTTGCTTAAAAATCATGCATTCTTTATTAATTCGTAAAACAAAGAGGGGGAACTATGGGGCTAACTGCCACAGTCTCCCGGGATAGCTGGTGGAGGAAGGGAAGCACCAGGATGGGTGGTGGAGGAGGGGATGAGGGAAGGACAAGGACACACAGCACTTTAAAACTTATTGAATGCCAGCCCTTTCTTGCTTGGACTGTTCTCTTGACTTGAGTGGTTGGGTGCACGGAGGCCGCCCAAACGCGTTCTTGGGCGTCTCGGGGATGAGGTTATGGGACTCGGGAAGGAGGGCTGTTGGTTACACAGGGGCTGTAGCGGCGGTCTGGGCTCAGGCGGCCTTTCCTGAACCGCCTTTCCTCAGCCATAAGCCGGAGGATTTCCGTTTGATCCTCCAGTAGCCTCAGAATTGCATCCTGCCTTCTCTCTGCACGCTGACGCCACCTACTCTCTTCATCACGCCACCTGTCCGCGCGATCAAAATCTGCCTTCCTGGACTCTGACAGTGTCTGCCTCCACGCATTCTGCTGGGCAGCTTCAGTGTGGGAGGATTCCATGAGTTCTGAGAACATTTCATCTCGATTCCCATTTTTTTACTTCTAATCTTCGCTAGCCTCTGGGACGGTGATGAAGGGGGTGGCGTTGAAACATTTGCAGCTGCGGGAGGAAACAAACGGGAGAGGAGTAGTTTAAAAGACACATATTAGAGAACAATGCTCCAAACATTACATATCACATGTGCATTTGGTCCAAGGTTGCACTTTGCCTGTTATATTGAGGGTCTGCCGGTTTGGTGTGAGAGATCACACAAGCAGGTCCGGCGGGCAACAGAATTCGGCTTGCACACAGCCATGGTAAGCCACAGTCTATAGGCTTCTTTAACCTTCATAACAGGTGGGAATGTTTTCAAACAGCAACCCCCTCATTTCCCATAACAAACAGCCTTTGGGCTGGCAATTTAAAACTGGTTGGCAATTGAAAAGGGAGGGGCGGCAGTTTTTGGGTTAACGTGCAGCGCGAACCTAATCGACACCCCCACACACACACAGACACACATCCAAGATGTTCGCTGTTCCCCCTCCCCCCACCGCGTGGGTCACAGCGGGGAAGATTTCTGTTCAGCCACAGGCAAACAGCCCAGCAGGGACGGAGCCCCTCTGAATACCCCCTTAATAAAATTCCCCTATTTCAACCAGGTGACCATGAATGATATCACTCTTCTGAGGATAACACAGACAGATAAAGAACGGATGTTGCTTGAATGCCAGCAAACACCGGGACCATACACCGCCATGCTTTGCAAAGCAATGATTCCAGACTACGTGCTACTGGCCTGGCGTGGTAGAGTGTGTTACCACGGAGCACAGGATAAGGCTGCCCTCCCCAGAAACCTTTTGCACAGGCTTTGGGAGTACATCCAGGAGATCTTTCTGGAGATGTCCCCGGAGGATTTCTGCTCCATCCCCGAACATGTTAACAGAGTTTTCCAGTAGCTGTAGCTGTACTGGCCGCGAATTGATCATTAAACACGCTTGCTTATAAAACATGTATTAATTAACAGAGGTACACTCACCAGAGGCACCAGAGGTCCCTTCTCCTGCATCGAGCACGCCTTGGGTGGGTTCGTAGGGTACTGGCTCCAGGGTGACAAAGAGTTCCTGGCTGTCGGGGAAAAGGGCTTCTCCGCTTCCTTGCTGTGTCTGGGCACTATTTTCAGCATCATTATCATCATCATGCTCCTCTGTGGTTTCTGATGATCCACATACGGAGTCATACCACATGGGTGGGTCAGTGCTGGCTGCACCTCCTAGAATGGCATGCAGCTCATCATAGAAGCGGCATGTCTGGGGCTCTGACCCAGAGCGTTTGTTTGCATCTCTGGTTTTTTGGTAGGCTTGCCTGAGCTCCTTAATTTTCACGCGGCACTGTTGCGCGTCCCTGTTGTAGCCTCTGTCCTGCATGCCCTTGGAGACTTTGGCATATGTATTGGCGTTTCTTCTTTTGGACCGTAGCTCTGCTAGCACGGTTTCGTCTCCCCATACAGCGATCAGATCGCGTACTTCAACATCGGTCCATGCTGGAGCTCGTCTTCGGTTCTGGGACTCCATCATGGTCACCTCTGCTGATGAGATCTGCGCTCACCTGCAGCTCACCACGCTGGCCAAACAGGAAATGAAATTCAAAAGTTCGTGGGGCTTTTCCTGTCTACCTGGGCGGAGCATTGGAGCTCAGACTGCTGTCCAGAGCGGTCAAATGTTGCACTGTGGGATAGATCCAGGAGGCCAATACCGTTGAATTGCGTCCTCACTAAGCCTACATCGATTCGGCAATATCGATTTAAGCGCTAATCCCCTCGTTGGGGGTGGAGTGGCGAGATCGATTTTAAGAGCCCTAGAAGTCGATGTTAAGGGCTTCGTCGTGTGGACGGGTGCACGGATCAATCGAAATAACGCTAATAAATTCGACCTAAACTCGTAGTGTAGACCAGGGCTTAGAATATAAATTGACCATCAGAAGATAGGTCTTCCACACTCTGTTGGATATCTGGTGCTATTCCTGAATTCTGCAACCATGGTGCTCTTCTTATTGTGACCACTGAAGCAAATACATTGGTAGCCATAACAACTATGTCCAGGACCAATAGAAAACATGTCTTAACAACTAGATGGCTCTCCGCAACAAATGCCTTGAACTCCTCTCAAAAGGATTCTGTAATTTGTCTGTGAACTTGGCTACAGAGTCCCAGTCACTATTCTAACTAAGGTATTACTAGCTAACAAACTACTATAATTATTTACAATTAAATTTCAGAAGACAGGGGTATGAAAAATCAATGTGAAGAAACACCACGCTGAGCGCTCCGACTAGCTCTGGGCAGTGAGAAGGAAATGATGGGGATCAGAGAAGCGCCACCCTTATATAGCCATGGCAGGGGCTATAAGGGAAGAGCGGGAGTGACGCTCCTATGGTACGGCTAGACAATATTATCTGATTTCAGTGCGCTGGGCATACACACACTTCTTTGCAATCCATGTCTGCAACTACTCAAAGAACATGTTTTACATGGATGTAGTAACAGGAGTCCAAGAATATCTGCATTTTTTGCAAGTGCATCATACTGATGACTCGTGTTCAATCTGTGATCCACTATAATCTCCAAATCCTTTTCAGCAGTACTACTGCCTAGCCAGGTATACCCCATTTTATATAGTGTCATAAATCAGCTCTTTCCGCACCCAATCAGGTACTACTGGCCCATTGCCTGGAACCAGAAAGCACTATAAAGTGCCAACTCCTAGGGGCCAGTGCAGGATTCTTCTATTGTGCAAGACTTTTTGCCAACACAGTCCCCCACCTAAAGCCTTATACCTTCCGATCATCTGGGACTAGGTCCTGTAGAACCTTCTTCTTAGGCCACTCCTTGGCCAGCTCTTCATTAGCTAGCTCGTGAAGGTAATAGACTGCCACCTTAGCAGATTTTCTCTGGACTCTGCCTGCACTACTGGGCTCCAGGGTCATTTCCTTCAGACTCTCAGGCCTCCCTTCTTCATGGAGGAACGTGACCTGTAAGGAAAGGCCAATAGGGTGAGCCCTATTCATCAGATCCCACTTAGGCCACACTTGAATGCCCAGAATGATCCATCAAGGTCCTACAGACCCAGGACAAAATGCCCTATCCCAGTCACTTCCCCTCAAAAAACTCTGGCACAAGAGTACCCTGGGGGCAGGAAAAGACCGTGAGATCCATGAATCAGGGCAGTTGTGGGAAGAGAGCTCTCTGCCCAGACACGACAAGGCTTGAGAGCACCTGGGCTCAGAAAGAAACCAGAGATATGTGCCTTTGATGGGCTGATGCACCCCACCCCCATCTCTATTGAACACCCCAGGAATAACATGCATTTTGGTTCCTGTCCTGTCCCAGAGACAGATCTCAAATCTGGAGGAAAAAAATAGCAACAAGCAGCTCTCACAGGACATCAAACATGCCAGCACCATACCCCCATGGAGGAGGGTGAGAGGAGCTGGGGAAGGGTTTGCTGCCATTCAGACTACTTACGTATCAAGCTCTGTGCTAGCTGCAGAGAAGCAGAAGTCTCAATTACAAGGGGAGCTTTGCATGTTCCCCTTTCAGATGAAAAGGGATCAGGAAGGAGGATTCTACTAGAGAGGAAGGAGGAGGCTGGGACTCGCCAGCCCCTACCACACTGTGAAGCATGAAACAGACAGGACTAGGCTCCCCAGTGTACAGTGGGCCCAGGAAGATCAAAATCAATTGTCCAAAGTGGGCAAACGAAAGAGTGTTTTGGAGAGAGAGAGAGGTCGTCACCCATAGCTCCTTTTCCCGATAACAACAGCAACTCATACTTACCGGCCCATGCTCAGACCTGAGGTGATAAACAAGCCCTGCCTTTGACTTGTACGCTTTCCCACAGTGACGACATTTCATGGCCATTTTCTCCAACTCAGAGGCCTCCTTCCCACACTTCTTCATATGGTACAGGTATCCCATTATGCTGGTGAAGCTGCCTGTACATCCCTGTCAGTGCAGAAGAGAAGAGCATGGAGCCAGAGCTCTGGCACACGTGGCAGACCCCATCCCTGGCTGGCAAAGAACAGAAATAACCCTACTGAATCTGAAGAAGCCAATGGTCCATCCAGGCTTGGCTGATCGCTCTCTAGCAGCTTCCAGCCTCAGATGTTGCACAGGCTATCAAAACCCCCAGAATGCATATTCCTAACTGTCCTGGGGAAAGCATTCATGGCTGGATGAAGAAGCCCATGTTATTGTTTTCCCTTCTGGCCTCACTGCAGACGCCACCCTTTTAAAGCTACGGCGCTAGGTAACTACTTGGCAGCTGCAGAACATTACAGATGTTCAAAGGGGCAAGAAACCCTCCAATGGCAGTGACCACATGAAGAGATACCAATATTTATGGTGGTGTGGAGAAGAAAAGGTTACTCACCTTTGTAACCGTTGTTCTTCGAGATGTGTTGCTCATATCTATTCCAGTTAGGTGTGCGCATGGACGTCGGAAACGTTTTCCCTAGCAGCTACCCATCGGGCCGGCTGGGGAGCCCCCTGGAGTGGCGCCGAAATGGCGCTCTATATAGTACCCTGCCGGCCTGACTCCCCTCCAGTTCCTTCTTGCCGGCTACTCCGACAGTGGGGAAGGTGGGGGGGAATGGAATAGATATGAGCAACACATCTCGAAGAACAACGGTTACAAAGGTGAGTAACCTTTTCTTCTTCTTCGAGTGGTTGCTCATATCTATTCAAGTTAGATGACTCCCAAGCCTTACCTTGGAGGCGGGGTCAGAGTTACAGAAAAGCAGCTTGGAGGATAGCCCTACCAAAGGCCGCGTCATCACGGGAATGATGGGTGATGGCATAGTGCGATGTAAAGGTATGCACCGATGCCCAGGTTGCGGCCCTGCAGATCTCCTGAAGAGGGACGTTAGCCAGGAAAGCCGCCGAGGAAGCCTGCGCTCTCGTAGAGTGGGCCGTGACTAATGGCGGAGACACCTTCGCCAGGTCGTAGCAGGCACGGATGCAGGCTGTGATCCACAATGAAATGCGCTGTGAAGAGACCGGTGCGCCCTTCATACGCTCTGCAACAGCGACGAACAGCTGGGACGTCTTACGGAATGGCTTCGTGCGTTCTATGTAGAAGGCGAGCGCTCTCCTCACATCTAATGAATGTAGCCGCTGCTCTCTGGAGTTGGCATGAGGCTTGGGGAAGAAAACAGGCAGGAAGATGTCCTGTGACATGTGGAAGCGTGAGACCACCTTTGGAAGGAAGGACGGGTGAGGTCGAAGCTGAACCTTGTCCTTATGAAAGATGGTATATGGAGGGTCACACAGGAGAGCCTTTAACTCGGATACCCGTCTGGCTGAAGTGATAGCCACAAGAAAAGTGACCTTCCACGATAGATAAAGAAGGGAGCAGGAGGCCATCGGCTCAAATGGAGGACCAGTGAGTCGAGAAAGGACGAGATTGAGGTCCCATGCCGGAACACGTGACTTCGTTGGAGGGTGGACCTTTTCCAATCCCTTGAGGAAGTGACGCACCATGGGGTGCGTGAATATTGAGTGGCCATCAGCTCCTGGGTGGAAGGCCGAGATGGCCGCGAGATGGACTTTCAATGATCCAAGGGCAAGGTGATTGTCCTTGAGGTGCAATACGTAGTCCAAAATAGACGGCACGGAAACAAGGTGTGGAGCTATCTGCTGTTGGGAGCACCAGACAGAGAACCTCTTCCACTTAGCCTCATACGTGAGCCTTGTAGAGGGCTTGCGGCTCTCAAGGAGTACTTGTCTAACTGGATCCGAGCAAGCCAGCTCTGATCGGTTCAGCCACGAATTCTCCACGCTGTGAGGTGTAACGAGTGGAGGTCCGGATGGAGAAGACGACCGTGATCCTGTGAGATGAGGTCGTGACTGATTGGGAGAGGAATAGGGGGCTGTATAGACAGGTCCAGCAGGGTCGGGTACCAGCACTGCCGTGCCCAGGCAGCGGCCACCAAGATGACGTCTGCTTTGTCTCTGCGGATCTTGAGGATGACCTTGTGGATCAGCGGAAAAGGCGGGAATGCGTAGAGCAGGTGACGTGACCACGAGATCGTGAAAGCGTCCGCAAGAGAGCCCGAGCCGTGCCCTCTGAAGGAACAGAAGGTCGGGCACTTCCTGTTGGTTCGTGAGGTAAACAGGTCGAGGTGGGGAAATCCCCAGGAGCGGAAGATCGAATGGATCACGTCTGGGCGTATGGACCATTCGTGGACCAGGAAGCGTCTGCTCAGTTTGTCTGCCAGGACATTCTGGACTCCAGGGAGGTAAGAAGCCTGGAGGGAGATGGAATGGGCTAAACAGAGTTCCCACAGGAGAAGGGCTTCGCGGCATAGTGGTGATGACCGGGCTCCGCCCTGTTTGTTCAAGTAGAACATGGCTGTGGTATTGTCTGTGAGGACTTCCACGCAGCGGTCCCGTAGGTGAGGCAGGAATGCTTGGCACACCAGACAAATTGCCCTGAACTCCTTGATGTTGATGTGGAGATCGAGTTCGTGTTGTTGCCACATGCCCTGCGTTGTTAACTGCCCAAGGTGAGCGCCCCAACCCAGCGCTGATGCGTCCGTCACTAGAGTTAGGGAGGGGAGAGGTGGTTGAAACGGGACTCCTTCGCCTACCGTCAGCGGGTCTAACCACCAACGCAGAGAGTCCAACGTGTGAGCTGGAACTGTGATGACCATGTCCAGACTGTCGCGGCCTGGTCGGTAAACGGAAGCCAACCACGCCTGGAGAGGTCGAAGTCGCAACCGGGCGTGCTGGACCACGTAAGTGCAGGACGCCATGTGGCCCAGTAACTTGAGACATTGTCTTGCCGTTGTCGTGGGAAACAGACGGAGGTTGTTGATTAGATCGACGAGAGCCAGGCGGCGAGCCTCTGGGAGGAACGCCCGTGCTCTGGTTGCATCGAGGATTGCTCCGATGAACTCGATGGACTGAGTTGGTGTCAACACCGACTTGCTGGTGTTTATGATGATACCGAGGTAAGAGAACGTGTCCATAATCATCTGTACGTGTGCCTGGACCTGTTGACGGGACCGGCCCCGAACCAGCCAGTCGTCGAGGTACGGGAACACGTGGACGTGGTGGTGGCGGAGGAACGCAGCCACTACTGCCATGCATTTCGTGAAGACACGGGGGGCCGTGCACAGTCCGAAAGGGAGTGCTGTGAACTGGTAGTGTGTCTTGCGAACGACGAAACGAAGGAAGCGTCTGTGAGCCGGTGTAATGGCGATGTGGAAATACGCATCTTTCATATCGAGGGCGGCATACCAGTCCCCTGGGTCCAGAGAAGGGATGATGGTGGCTAAGGAGACCATTCGGAACTTCAAGTTGACGATGTACTTGTTGAGGTTCCTTAGGTCCAGAATGGGTCGAAGACCTCTCTTGGCCTTCGGGACTAGGAAGTATCGTGAATAGAACCCCTTGCCCCTGAACTCCTGAGGCACCTCCTCCCCTGCCCCCAGGCTGAGGAGGGCTTGCACCTCTTGGAAGAGGAGCTGCTCGTGAGAAGGGTCCCTGAAGAGGGATGGTGAGGGTGGGTGGGAGGGAGGGATAGAGTGGAAGTGGATAGAATATCCCACTTCTACTGTCCGTAGGGCCCACTGGTCTGATGTAATACGGGACCAGGCATGGTAGAATCGGGATAGACGATTGAAGAAGGGTAGAGGGGTTGGACTTTGTGGTATTGGTAGGCCGTCCTTGATTGTCCCATCAAAATAGACGCTTAGCGCCCGGCGGCCGTTTTGGCTGGTTCCTGTTTTGTCCCTGGGAAGGGCGGGAAGGCTTGCGGCGTGTAAAGCTGGTTCTCCGGCGGGAGAAGTCCTGCCTTGCTCGAGGTGGAAACGAGCGCTGTTGCGGAGGCTGAGGTTTGAACGGCTTCCGCAGTGTTGCTACGGTGTGCATACCCAAGGACTTGATGGTGTTTCTTGTGTCCTTGAGATTATGCAACCGGGAGTCAGTCTGGTCAGCAAATAGGCCCCTGCCATCAAAAGGTAGGTCCTGTATTGTGTTTTGAACCTCGGCAGGCAGGCCAGACGATTGAAGCCAAGCGCTCCTACGCATCGAGATACCCGTCGCCAGCGTACGGGCTGCTGCATCTGCTGAGTCCAGAGCGCCTTGGAGGGAAGTGCGGGCTACCAGTTTGCCCTCATCTGCCATGGCCGTGAGCTCAGTCCTGGACTCTGGTGTAAGTTGGTCCTGGAACTTGAGGACTGATGACCAGGAGTTGTGGGCGTATCTGCTAAGAATCGCGAGTTGGTTAGCGATTCTTAGCGAGAGTCCCGCGGTGGAATAGACCTTCCTTCCAAAGAGGTCCAGACGCTTTGAGTCCTTGGATTTCGGAGCAGGACCCTGCTGACCATGCCTCTCTTTTGCGTTAACCGCGTCCACCACCAGGGAGCAAGGCATGGGGTGGGTAAAGAGGTATTCAAACCCTTTATTGGGCACAAAGTACTTTCTTTCAACCCCTTTGGTGGTTGGTGGAATGGAGGATGGGGTTTGCCAGAGTGCCGTGGCATTGCCACGAATGGTCTTGTTCATTAGCAGGGCCACTCTGGAAGGTCCCTCTGGCTTTAGGATTTCATCCACCATGGGATCCTCCTCTTCTTCAACCACCTCCTCTGTTGGTAGGTTCATGCTAAGAGCTACCCTCCGGAGTAGCTCCTGCAGGACCTTAAAATCCATCGGAGGGGGCGCGGAAGCCGATGTACCAGCAACTGCTTCATCAGGTGAGGATGAAAATGTTGTCAGAGGATGAGGAGGATCGGGCAGGTTGTCCTGTTCAACAGTGGAGAGATCCTGTTGGGCACCGGCGGGTGCTTGTCTTTCCACAGGGACTGGGGCCACAGATGTAGACTCCTCCGCGGGTGGACGGCTGATGGTTGCCACCGGAGGATGAGTATGCACCACTGGGTAGGCGGGCAACAGTGCACCTTGGGCCTGATGGTATGCCCAGGGTGTCCAGAACGGCCACTGGGGTTGCCAACTCACTGGCACGGGGCCTTGCGCCGGTGCCGCTTGGGTTGCCTCAGGCGTCTTGGACGGCCTACCTGAGCTGGCCGACGATTGATCTCGAGATGGCCAGGGTGGGGCGGTACACGAGATAGGGTGGTCAACTGATGGTCTGTACCGGGTGGAACGTGAGTCACGTGAGTGAGAGCGGGACCGTGATTGGTACTGCACCCTATTGTCCCGATATCGTGGGGAATCCCGGTGCCGTGATGGAACTCGGTGCCGGGGAGACAACTCGCAGCGTGGCAAGTCTCGGTGCCGGGAAGACACTTCCTGGTGCGGGGATTCTTGACGCCGGGGAGACGCTCCTCGGTGCGGGGATTCTCGGCGCCGGGGAGATGTCTCTTGGTGCGGTGAGGCTCGGTGCCGGGGGGAAACCTCTCGGCGCGGTGAGTCTCGGCGCCGAGGGGAAACATCTCGTCGAGATGAATCGCGGTACTGTGGAGACGCGTCTCGGCGAGTCTCGGTGACACGCCACGGTGCGGCGAGTCTCGGTGCCGTAGAGGCACGTCTCGATGTGACGAGTCTCGGCGCCGTGGGGATCTGGATCAGCGCTGCGAGTCTCGGTGCCAGGGAGACACCTGTCGGCGCGGGGAGTCCCGGTGCCGTGGGGACTCTCCATGATACAGCGAATCTCGACGCCGGGATGGCACCTCTCGGTGTGGCGAATCTTGGCGCCGAGGAGATGTTTCTCGACGCGGTGAGGCTCGGTGTCGCGGAGACATCGGGTGCCGCGGCGAATCCCGAAGGTGCGGTGACTCTCGGCGCTGAGACGAACTCCGGCGTGGGGAGAGTCTCGAACGGTCGAACCCCGATGACCGGGGTCGAGGTGGTGATCGGCGCCCCGGTACCGGATAACGCATGTCTGCTCGGTGCCGGGTGGGCGTCAAGCTCATCCTGGACGCCGAACGAGACCAGGACCTGGCAGGCGAGGATGACCTCGAGCGTGAACGGCTCCGAGGATCTGGGCTGCGAGACCAGCGCCGCGAGTCAGACCGGCGTCGTGAGTCAGACCGATGCACCGTGCAGTGACGGGACTCTGAACGGCGCTGGGACTCAGAGCGGCGTGCAGGAGGCTGTACTTGCGCCGATGATCCGAGGAACGTCGGCTTGCCTCTGGAGATCACCGGGGGTCGTACCGGGATTGGCGCCAGCACGGGGGACGCCATCATCTCAATCAGCCCCCTTGCGGCCTCAAAGGTGTCAGGCGTCGAGGGTGCGGCCACATCATCAAGGCACGGCGGTGCCTGCAGGCGTGGGCTCACATTGCTTGTCTGGGTCTTCGCAGGCTCAGGTGGGCTGGGGCGGGATGGTGCCACAACAACGTCCTGAGTCTTGGGCTGCCCCTTGCGGCCCGATGGAGACAGGGAACGGTGCCGTGAGCGGCCCCGGGTTCCCGAAGATCCCTGGCGCCGAGGTGGGCGGGAGTCCTTCCGCGGTGCCGCAGCCGGCGCTGATGGAGGCGCGCTGCGCACCGAGACGCTGGAGCCCGCACCCTGAGAGGGACACAGTGCCGCTTCCATCAATAGTTGTCTGAGGCAGATTTCCCTCTCCTTCCTGGTGCGAGGCTTGAAGGACTTGCACAGCTTACACTTGTCCGCTGTGTGGGACTCACCCAGACACCGAAGACAGGAGTCATGGGGGTCGCCTGTGGGCATGGGCTTGTTGCAGGATCTGCACGGCTTGAATCCTTGCGAAGGCATGCCCTAAGCCGAGAGGGCTCGAGAGGAGCCCCTTAACTATTGAAAACTACACTAATTACTATAACAACTATTGTAACTGCACTAAACACTATAACAATGAAAACTATTAACACTAAGTACAATGAACTATTAACAAGGATAGCTAGGGAGTAGTGGAGCACTTGCTAGCAAGAGACCACTGTTCCAACGACCGTCACGGGTGGTAAGAAGGAACTGGAGGGGGGTCGGGCCGGCAGGGTACTATATAGAGCGCCATTCCAGGGGGCTCCCCAGCCGGCCCGACGGGTAGCTACTAGGGAAAAAGTTTCCGACGTCCGTGCACGCGCGCACACCTAACTGGAATAGATATGAGCAACCACTCGAAGAAGAACTGGGAAGTGATCACAGCAATGAAGTACAGCTGCCAAAATGAAGTGCTTGGGGACTAGAGGCATCCTACACAATAAATACAGAACACCCACATTAGACCAGTCAGTGGCTTGCTTCAATATCCCCTACCAGTGAGCTCCATGGAGTAATTGTGTGCTACAAAAAAACCACATTTATTTTTGTCCATTTGAAAATTTTCATCTTACAGTGTAACCCCCACACCTCCTGGGTGTGGTGCTCCGTCCCATCTAGTGGCACTGAGGCTACTTAGAGAGAGATTAATGAGTCTGCTCTACAGGCTTAGCTAACAACTATATGACTTTTAGCTCATGCAGTAGAGGCTCATGGGTCCAGATGATGAAGATGTCATCAATGTAGCACAGGTAGAGAAGGGGCGTGAGTGGACGAGAGCTGAGGAAGCGTTGTTCCATGTCAGCCATAAAAATGTTGGCATATTGTGGGGCCATGCGGGTGCCCATAGCAGTGCCACTGGTCTGGAGGTATATATTGTTTATATTTTGCAACTATTTTGTTGCTCTTCTCGGGATTTTACTGTTTTGTTTTAAATTTCTGTTGTCTTTTCTGAGATAAAATGACGAACACCAAATGCAGAATCTGAGGTGTGGACACACTGATGACAGCACAAATATTAGATGTTTGATCCCTTCCATCCTGCTGTGAACTTGGTGGATGAGAAGGACCAAACTGAGGCCTTGTAAACTGAAACCCTCTTTCTGTAGAGCAGCTACAGCTTGGGAAGTGGTGGCAAAAGCTTGAGTACATTGTCTCCTGCCAATTTCTCTCAGCCCTTACCCAGACAGACCACCTACAGAGGCAAAAGGGGCTGTCCGTCTACATGGCTCATTCAGTTATTGACCTAATTCAGATTGTAGAGGTGGGCTGGGCAATTTGTGGTGAAGTACACACCTGTTCACTGAGAATGGAGCTGTGGCCAAAGTTTAACCAAGCCATAGTACTTCCTAAGTATCTTACTCGCTCTTTTGATCACTGCTGCACAGTAAGCAGATGTCTGTTCTTTGAACAATTACCTCTACATCTTCAGTTTTCAATAGATTAACAGAATTTACGGCCAGAAGGAATCATCATGATCATGTAGTCTGACCTGCCCAACATATGCCAGAGATGTTCATGCAGAAATACCTATATCACGCCCTATAATTTGGGTTGAGCTACAGCCCACCAGAACCCATCACATCCCTAGGTAAGAGGTTACAATAGTTCAACGAGTGCAGATCATTTAAATCATTCCTTCTAAACGTACATCACCTTACATTTGTCTATTTTAATCCCTTCTGCCATTTTGCTGACCACCCAGTTACCTAACAGCATTAGGTTCTTCTGAAGAGGCCCGTTGTCTTAAAACCGTAACCAGAGCTTTGGCACAAGTCCCACTGACTAGCTCTTGTAAGTGTGCCCAGCAGACATCATGCAGTGCTCTAAACTCTGGCAAAGGCTGCTGCTTCGTTTGGGACACAAGATACTGCAGCTCACCTCCCTCGTACACTTTAGCTTTCCCATTCGCTTCAGCACCTTCCGGAGGCGGTCTCGTTCACACTGCTCATCTAATTCACCTCCCTCCTTCACAACTGGCTAAAAGCAAAGCAGAGAGAAAAAAGGTGAGCGCAGGGCCCTCAGCACTCTAATTCTACATTCTGAGAATTTGCTCCATAATCCATCTCCGTAATCTAAGCACTTTCTAAGTCTATGGCTGTGTAGGAAACCTTCCAAAAGTGACCTGAATGTATCTGATGAAGTGATCTCTGCTTAAGTCTGCGGACAACTGAATAGCTTTAAGAGGAATGAACTGTTCCATTCATCTCAGTGGGATGATAACTATTTCATAGGTGACAGGTTTCAGAGTGGTAGCTGTGTTAGTCTGTATCAGCAAAAACAACGAGGAGTCCTTGTGGCACTTTAGAGACTAAACAAATGTATTTGGGCATAAGCTTTCATGGGCTAAAACCAACTTCATTAGATGCATGGAGTGAAAAATACAGTAGGCAGAATATATATACACAGTACATGAAGAGATGGGAGTTGTCTTACCAAGTGGGGGGGAGGGCAGGAGGGAGGGTCAGTTCTAACAAGACAATTCAATTAAAGTGGAAGTGGGCTATGATCAACAGGAGGAAACAAATCACTTTTGTGGTGGTAATCAGAGTGGCCCATTTCAAACAGTTGACAGGAAGGTGTGAGTAACAGTAGGGGGAAATAGCCTACTTCCACTTTAATTAAATCGTCTCGCTAGAACTGACACCCCACTTGGTAAGGCAACTCCCACCTTTTCATGTACTGTCTATATATATTCTGCCTACTATATTTTCCACTTCATGCATCTGATGAAGTGGGTTTGTTAGTCTCTAAGGTGCCACAAGTACTCCTCGTTATTTCACAGGTGATCATTTTAACATCCAACTAAAGGCCCCCACCCTGATGAAAAGCTCAGCCAACCTACAGCTGCTGGGAAGAGAAGGATATATGAGAACTTTATAAGGGTGCTATCCCTGGACTCTGGTTGGGGCTCCATTTCTCATATCAGCCTCTGACTCCCAGGTATCGGATACATTTCAAGTTGCCCAGCTCCCTCTGCCCTCCAGAGAGGAGGAGCATTCTCTTTCTACTGTTCCCATCCTGTGAGTTAAGGGGCAGGGGAGGCCTCTGTTACTTTGCAGCCTGCAATCTCCCCTCCCTTTTCTTCCATTGTGTCTCTTCCTTTCCTGTGAATAACTCCTTCTGTCTCAGCTGCTGCTCAGAGCTTCTCAAGCAGTAGCAGCATGACAGTGATACAATTCTCATTTATTTCACTGCTGTCCTCAGGGTTCGGAACAACAGTAACACAACTGACAGTTTTGTTGGCAAACTCTGGAGCACAGACGGACAGCCCTGCATCAGTTATTTATTCTATTAGATACTGTGATGATAAACACTATATAAAAAGCAATGAGGGATAAATTCACCAAGCCTAGGAACTCTTTCCCACTTTTCTGAGTGACATCTCTCAAAGGGTCTCACTCTTCACTGCCAGACCTAGAGACAGAGGCTTCTTAAAGGTGACTAAAGGGGGAAAATGGGTTATGCCCTTTGCGTATCTTTATGCAGGATAAAGGAGGACTGAAAGGTGTTTACTGCTTGCTTTTTACTTTGAAAATGTCACGATCTCAATTAGTCTGCTCTGTAATTGCTGGATGACTCTGATCTGTATTTTATAAAATCTCCCAGCCCTTTAGTGAAGGGGTGAGAAGTATACAGTCTTAAATAATCAGATCATTTCTTCTGACTTTTTTTTTTTTTAAACAGAATATTTAATAAATGTTAATAACAAATACAAACTCGAGTGTTTTAAAGAGTCTGAATAGAAAGATCTTCCCATCTTTATCAGCTGCCACTTGCCTAGCATTTCTGACATCATAATGCTACTGGTTTTCCAGGTATTCAGTCTTTCAGGAAAAAATGGTTAGATAAGACCTGAATTTTTAAAAGGTAGAAAATGTTTGACAAACCACCACCTTTCAGTCTCTTTGTGCATCAAGGGAGCAACAAAGGGATGTCTGGTCTGGAAGGTCAGGGCTTTTGCTAGACGTACAATATCAACGTTACCAGGTTGTTGTGATCTGCCATGACGTGGTATTTCATTCCTGCCAAAGACCTGAGCTGTTTTCCACAGTGATGACATGTGAACATCTCCTACAAGTAAAACAAGAGTGCAGACTGCATTAACACAAACCTCAGATATTGGGTGACTGTTTAGGAGAACAGGGGCAGCAGGCGGGGGAAAACCTTGTATGGGTCAGATAAGTGCACAGTGAGAAAAAAAAACCCACTAGGCATTTGGAAGTCAATGAATAGACTTTATAGGGGTATAAAGACTAGAGAAAGAGACAGAGTAAGAAAAAGAGAATGGATACATCTCTGCCCACTTCCCTAAAACCACAAGTAGGTGAGTGCAAGAGGGGGAGGGCTCCTGCCCCACACTGGGACAGCAGGACGATCAGTGAGTTATCTTAAATGCCTATACACAAATGCAAGAAGCCTGGGGAACAAGCAGGGAGAACTGGAAGTCCTGGCACAGTCAAGGAATTATGATGTAATTGGAATAACAGAGACTTGGTGGGATAACTCACATGATTGGAGTACTGTCATGGATGGATATAAACTGTTCAGGAAGGATAGGCAGGGCAGAAAAGGTGGGGGAGTTGCGTTGTATGTAAGAGAGCAGTATGACTGCTCAGAGCTCCAGTATGAAACTGCAGAAAAACCTGAGAGTCTCTGGATTCAATTTAGAAGTGGGAGCAACATGGGTAATGTCGTGGTGGGAGTCTGCTACAGACCACCAGACCAGGGGGATGAGGCTTTCTTCCAGCAATTAACAGAAGTTACTAAATCACAGGCCCTGGTTCTCATGGGTGACTTTAATCACCCCGATATCTGCTGGGAGAGCAATACAGCGGTCCACAGACAATCCAGGAAGTTTTTGGAAAGTGTAGGGGACAATTTCCTGGTGCAAGTGCTGGAGGAACCAACTAGGGGAAAAGCTCTTCTTGACCTGCTGCTCACAAACAGGGAGGAAATAGTAGAGGAAGCAATAGTGGATGGGAACCTGGGAGGCAGTGACCATGAGATGGTTGAGTTCAGGATCCTGACACAAGGAAGAAAGGAGAGCAGTAGAACAGAGACCCTGGACTTCAGAAAAGCAGACTTTGACTCCCTCAGGGAACTGATGGGCAAGGTCCCCTGGGAGAATAACATGAGGGGGAAAGGAGTCGAGGAAAGCTGGCTGTATTTTAAAGACTCCTTATTGAGGTTGCAGGAACAAACCATCCCGAGGTGTAGAAAGAAAAGTAAATATGGCAGGCGACCAGCTTGGCTTAACAGTGAAATCGTTGCTCGTCTTAAACACAAAAAAGCAGCTTACAAGAAGTGGAAGATTGGACAAATGACCAGGGAGGAGTATATAAATATTGTTCAGGCATGCAGGAGTGAAATTAGGAAGGCCAAATCACACTTGGAGTTGCAGCTAGCCAGAGATGTTAGGAGTAACAAGAAGGGTTTCTTCAGGTATGTGAGCAAGAAGAAGAAAGTCAAGGAAAGTGTGGGCCCCTTGCTGAATGAGGGAGGGAACCTAGTGACAGAGGATGTGGAGAAAGCTAGTGTACTCAATGCTTTTTTTGCCTCTGTCTTCACAGACAAGGTCAGCTCCCAGGCGGCTGCACTCCACAGCACGGTATGGGGAGGAGGTGACCAGCTCTCTGTGGAGAAAGAAGTAGTTCGGGACTATTTAGAAAAGCTGGACGAACACAAGTCCATGGGGCCGGATGCACTGCATCCGAGGGTGCTAAAGGAGTTGGCCGATGTGATTGCAGAGCCATTGGCCATTATCTTTGACAAATCATGGCAATCGGGGGAGGTCCCGGATGACTGGAAAAAAGCTAATGTAGTGCCCATCTTTAAAAAAGGGAAGAAGGAAGATCCGGGGAACTACAGGCCAGTCAGTCTCACCTCAGTCCCTGGAAAAATCATGGAACAGGTCCTCAAGGAATCAATTCTGAACCACTTAAAGGAGGGGAAAGTGATCAGGAACAGTCAGCATGGATTCACCAAGGGCAAGTCATGCCTGACTAACCTAATTGCCTTCTATGATGAGATAACTGGCTCTGTGGATGAGGGGAAAGCAGTGGATGTGCTATTTCTTGACTTTAGCAAAGCTTTTGATACAGTCTCCCACAGTGTTCTTGCCAGCAAGTTAAGGAAGTATGGGCTGGATGAATGGACGGTAAGGTGGATAGAAAACTGGCTGGATGGTCGTGCCCAACGGGTAGTGATCAATGGCTCCATGTCTAGTTGGCAGCCGGTATCAAGTGGAGTGCCCCAAGGGTCGGTGCTGGGGCCGGTTTTGTTCAATATCTTCATCAACGATCTGGAGGATGGTGTGGACTGCACCCTTAGCAAGTTTGCAGATGACACTAAACTGGGAGGAGTGGTTGATACGCTGGAGGGTAGGGACAGGATACAGAGGGACCTAGACAAATTAGAGGATTGGGCCAAAAGAAATCTGATGAGGTTCAACAAGGACAAGTGCAGAGTCCTGCACTTAGGACGCAAGAATCCCATGCACTGCTACAGACTAGGGACCGAATGGCTGGGCAGCAGTTCTGCAGAAAAGGACCTAGGGGTTACGGTGGACGAAAAGCTGAATATGAGTCAACAGTGTGCCCTTGTTGCCAAGAAGGCTAACGGCATTTTGGGCTGTATAAGTAGGGGCATTTCCAGCAGATCGAGGGACGTGATTATTCCCCTCTATTCGGCACTGGTGAGGCCTCATTTGGAGTACTGTGTCCAGTTTTGGGCCCCACGCTACAAGAAGGATGTGGATAAATTGGAAAGAGTCCAACGGAGGGCAACAAAAATGATTAGGGGGCTCGAGCACATGACTTATGAGGAGAGGCTGAGGGAACTGGGATTGTTTAGCCTGCAGAAGAGAAGAATGAGGGGGGATTTGATAGCTGCTTTCAACTACCTGAAAGGGGGTTCCAAAGAGGATGGATCTAGACTGTTCTCAGTGGTAGAAGATGACAGAACAAGGAGTAATGGTCTCAAGTTGCAGAGGGGGAGGTTTAGGTTGGATATTAGGAAAAACTTTTTCACTAGTAGGGTGGTGAAGCACTGGAATGGGTTACCTAGGGAGGTGGTGGAATCTCCTTCCTTAGATGTTTTTAAGGTCGGGCTTGACAAAGCCCTGGCTGGGATGATCTAATTGGGTTTGGTCCTGCTTTGAGCAGGGGGTTGGACTAGATGACCTCCTGAGGTCCCTTCCAACCCTGAGATTCTATGATTCTATGATAAGTAACAATGAGAGGAAGGTTTCAGAGTAGCAGCCATGTTAGTCTGTGTTAGCAAAAAGAACAGGAGTACTTGTGGCACCTTAGAGACAAAAACATTTATTTGAGCATAAGCTTTCGTGGGCTACAGTCCACTTCATCGGATACATAGAAGAGAACATATAGTAAGGAGCAGCTGACTACACGGATTTACAGACTGGCAAATGGATACCTCACACATTAATGCAATAGAAGGAAATGGTGTGGTTCTTGTTAGTCTGAAGGTTGTGTACCCGCTGGCAGGTACTGTAGTCAATAAGCTGGGGAAGAAGGGAGATGGTGTTATTCTGTCTCTCTCACCTGTCTGCAATTCGCCATATGTTTCTTCAGTCCCTCTACTGTCTTCCTGACCACAGCTCTGCATGTTGGACAGGTAACTCTGCCCTTATTTAGGATCTCCAGGTACCACTGTTCCTCCACACTGCCTGTCAGATCACAGGAATGGAGGCAGAAGAGGAGGAAAATCAAAAACAAAATGAAACACAACACAGGTTTTCTCTAGCTTTGGCAGAAGGGCTTTTCTTTAAGTTAATAGTTTGATTGCATTGCTGGGGGACAAATTCCCCATTCTACTAACTAAATCTGAATGTTGTATGAGCTCCTCACCCTCCCCAGATCATTCACACTGGAAACTAGGAAGGGGGCTGAAGGAATGAAGATTTCTGTGTGATTTCACTGTACATTACTAAATGGCTTTGCTGCTTCATGCAAACATGGAATTGCTCCAGAAGACCATGCCACACAACAGGCAAAGAAAAGCATATGGACAGGTGTGGCCTCCAGTCCCTGGCCCCTTTCTGAGCATTAGCAGAAGTTTCAGCTCCAAGGATTCTCTGGCTTAAAAATTATTTTAGAGAATGAAAGCCAGAACTGGAATCCTTATGGCAATGTGCTCCAATACAATTCCTCCTTATCTGTAACTCTAAAAGGTGTCCCCTTGAGACGGGGGGAGGCTGATGTGAATCAGACCATTAGATGGACCATTGGTCTGACCTAGTATGGCCTTTCTTATGTTCTTAATCATAAGGCCTTCTGAATAGGCGCTGGGAGTTGAGTGGGTGTAGTAGACACTTCACCAGTCACTCCGCTGATTGTAACAAAGGCTGAACCTTATATGGTCCAACATTCTAGAACAAGGGTGTTATTGTATGACTACAGAAGGGGTTGCTTGAGCCTCTGGTTATCAGGCTATGGCGTGGGGTGATTTGTAGTAATGCTTTCATTCTGCTGAGTGAAAGAAATATGAATATTTTGCTGTCATCTAGGCTGAAACCAGCTTGATGTCTTTCTGCACAATTCAAGAAGTGATTCCCTCCCCAGGCACCATTGATTGCAGCATGTTGCTCTTTACCACTTTCTGTCATTTAAACCCACTCTATGGTAATGTTCCCTTTCTAAGGCATGAAAATTTAGACTTTGTACTGTGCATTGCCAGTACAAAGTCTAAATTTTCATGCCTTAGAAAAGGAACATTACCATAGAGTGGGTTTAAATGACAGAAAGTGGTAAAGAGCAACATGCTGCAATCACCATCATTAGATATTCCTACAATGCCACTGGGTCCAAATGACAATGGTATCCACACTCCTTTGCCAAAAGTGAAGTGACTAAGATCATAGAAAAACATTACCCAGGACTGACCACACAGAACTACATTCACCTCTTACCTGTTGCATAAACACTGCTCGTCCCTCTTACCTGCTGCATACGTTGGTGGCTCTTTCCGCACATAACGCCCTTTGGATTTGGGATTTTGTTGCACCACAGTTCGTTGCTTTTTCCTTGCTATAATGTAAACAATGAGAAAACCTGTGAATCCTAACTCTGCAAACCCTCATTAGACAGAAAGCGGAGCTCATGGGGCAGGGGCCCTATTCAAGCTGCTGGCTTGGCAGGCAAGGACTACAAGGGTCAATTTCTCTCTGCAGAGGACTGACGTTTATTGACTGATTTTAAAATGGAGTCCATTAGCTCCGCACCCAAAGCTAGTTAAATGGGGCTCAAGAAATAAAGACTATAAAACCCTACTGCACAAATAATGGAGACGTAAAAGGCCTAAGTCAAGAGAGTATGTGATCTACAGGACGCCCTGAAGTTCATGCAACTGGGGCTCTAGTGTGCACCACAGGAAGCAGGTTCCAAAGGTGGGGAGTTTTCTCTGAATCCTGCACCGCAAATCCCAGAGCATAAGCAACAGGAACACATAGGAAGAGCAACCCAGGAGACTAGAACCACTATAATGGGATGTGGGGAGAGAAGTATGAAAGGAACGTAGAACTGGAAGGGACCACCTGGATCATCAAGTCCAGTCCCCTGCTCTACCAGGAAACCCCATGATATAATCCTGTTCAGAAACTTATCAAACTCCATTGTAAAACTAGTTAGGAGTAATGGGGAAAACATCCTATTAGGAGGCTGCTCCAGAACCTCACTCCTCTGATGGTCAGAAATCTTCTAATTTCCACCCCAACTTTTAAAATGGTCAGTTTATATCCATTTGTTTTTGTGGAAACATTTATCCTCCCTGGTGTTTACCCCTTTGATGTATTTACAGAGTGCAATAATATCCCCTCTCAGCCTTCATTTTGCTAGGCTAAACAAGCTAATCTTTTTTCCATTTCCTCTAGTAAGATAGGTTCTCCATTCACCCGATCATCCTAGTAGCCCTTCTCTGCACCTGTTCCAGTTTCAACTGATCTTTCTTGAAAATGGGTGACCAGAATTGTACACAGTATTCCAGAGGAAGTATTACCAGTGCACTGTACAAAAGTATTAATACTTTCTTATCTCTTCTAGAAATATCTCGCTTCATGGCTGCGTGAACACTGGCGGTTTGTGGTCATTTTGTGATCAGTACGTACACCCAGGTCTTTCTGCTCCTTTGTTGTTTCCAAATGAAAAGTTCCCACTTAATGCAAAAAAATTTATTAGTCCGTAAATGCATGACATCACTTTTTACTATTAAATTTCATCCCATTTCTATTTTTCCAATCCTCAAGGTCACCCAATTCTTCCTGTGTAATATTCCAATCCTTCTCTGTACTGACAATGCCTCCCAACTTTGTGTCATCAGCAAATGTCATTAATGATCTGGAGGATGGCGTGGACTGCACTCTCAGCAAGTTTGCAGATGACACTAAACTGGGAGGAGTAGTAGATACGCTGGAGGGTAGGGATAGGATACAGAAGAACCTAGACAAATTAGAGCATTGGGCCAAAAGAAATCTGATGAGGTTCAACAAGGACAAGTGCAGAATCCTGCACTTAGGATGGAAGAATCCCATGCACTGCTACAGACTAGGGACAGAGTGGCTAGGCAGCAGTTCTGCAGAAAAGGACCTAGGGGTTACAATGGACAAGAAGCTGGATATGAGTCAACAGTGTGCCCTTGTTGCCCAGAAGGCAAACAGCATTTTGGCCTGTATAAGTAGGAGCATTGCCAGCAGATTGAGGGACATGATCATTCCCCTCTATTCAGCATTGGTGAGGCCTCATCTGGAGTACTGTGTCCAGTGTTGGGCCCCACACTACAAGAAGGATGTGGAAAAATTGGAAAGTCCAGCGGAGGGCAAAAAAAATGATTAGGGGGCTGGAACACATGATTTATGAGGAGAGGCTGAGGGAACTGGGATTATTTAGTCTGCAGAAGAGAAGAATCAGGGGGGATTTGATAGCTGCTTTCAGCTACCTGAAAGGGGGTTCCAAAGAGGATGGAACTAGACTGTTCTTAGTGGTAGCAGATGACAGAAAAGGAATAATGGTCTCAAGTTGCAGTGGGGGAGGTTTAGGTTGGATATTAGGAAAAACCTTTTCACTAGTAGGGTGGTGAAGCACTGGAATGGGTTACCTAGGGAAGTGGTGGAATCTCCTTCTTTAGAGGCAAGGAGTCCTGTGGCACCTTACAGACTAACAGACGTATTGGAGCATAAGCTTTTGTGGGTGAATACCCACTTCGTCGGATGCCACAAAGACCTTCTTTAGAGGTTTTTAAGGTCAGGCTTGACAAAGCCCTGGTTGGGATGATTTAGTTGGGGATTGGTCCTGCTTTGAGCAGGGGGTTGGACTAGATGACTTCCTGAGGTCCCATCCAATCCTGATATTCTATGAAATGTCATTAACACACTCCTACTTTTTGTCCTAAGGTAATTAATGAAAATAATAAAAGACTGGTCTCAAGACAGATCCTCGAAGAACTCCATTAGTTACCTCCCTCCAGCCGAATAGTTCTCTTTTCAGATCCCATTGATATGACACATCCCTTTTAGACATTTCCTTCCTCCCCTTACAATTCCTATACCAATTCCCATCTTCTCCTTCTTACGTAATAATTCCCTAGGTGGTACCATGTAAAATTCCTTACTGAAGTCCAGAAGGATTGGCTCTACTGCATTTACTTTGTCTAAGAAATCAGTCATGATATCAAAGAAAGATATCGCGTTAGTCTAGGATGATCTACCTTTGTAAACCCATGCTGCATTTCATCCTCTTTTACATTTACCTCCAGGTCCTTAATTATTCTTTCCTTCAAAATTTGTTCTAAAGCTTTGCATACCACGAACGTCAGACTAACAGGTCTATAGTTGCCCAGATAACTCTCCCCCCCCAGCCCCGTCTTAAATATACATACTATATTTGCTATTTTCCAGTCATTTCCCCAATTTGATAGATATGGGGTTCTCAAATTGGGGGTCAGGACCTCTGAGGGGGTCACGAGGTTTTTACATGGGGGGTTGCGAGCTGTCAGCCTCTACCCCAAACTCTGTTTTGCCTCTAGCATTTATAATGGTGTTAAATATATAAAAAGTATTTTTAATTTATAAGGGGGGGAGGGGTTGTCACACACAGAGACTTGCTATGTGAAAGGGGTCACCAGTACAAAAGTTTGAGAACCCTTGTGCTAGATTAAAAATCCTTGCTACTGGACTTGCAATTTCATGTGCCAAGTCACTCAGTATTTAGGGATGGAGATTATCTGATGCCCTGATTTGGGCGGATTTAACTCTTTGAGCTTTGTTTCCACCTTGGATGTGGTCATTTCCATTTCTATACAATCATTTCCACTAGCCATCCTGCCTTTGTTCCCATGTACTACATTTTCATCCATACTGAAGACTGAGGCAAAGTGTTGGTTTAGTTTTTTGGGCCATACCTAGATTATTCTTAATCTTTCCTCCTTCCATAGTGGCTCCACTTCTTGTCTTTTTGTTCTCTTTTATTTATGTGTCTAAAGAATTTTGTACTGCTTGTTTTAATTTCCTTTCAAGGTCTAACTCAGCCTGACTTTTGGCAGTTCTCACTTTATCCCTATATGTTTTGACCTCCACGACATAGCTTTCTTTCCTGATCAATCCCTTCCTTCCTCCATTCCTTTCAAGAAATTAATACGAAGGCCATTCAATGCTTCATACACCGTAACCAACATTTTGAACTGTACCCAAGGGCAAGCAGCAGGCAACTGCTATCAAGCTCCCCTGACAGAAGTAGTTCACCTCACTCAAGGACAGACACTACATCCTCTGCCAGCAGAAGCTTCTAAACTCTTTTCAAGGAGAGCCCCAAATACAGCACAGTGAAGTAATCTTTTAAAAGAAAGCAAGTGATGTAGCAATATTTTAATTCTATTTGCACGATTCAGGGATGTGACTAAGACATTTCTTGTACTTAAAATTCAGTTGTTTTAGAGAGACTACTTTCCTGAATATGGGGCTGTACGTTAAGAGTGAAAAGAGCATTGCATTTCAGTGTATACACAGCTCTAGCTGAGAGCATAATAAAAACTCTGCCTTTGCTACAGCACAGCCAAGCCAATACCATAGAAAACTACTTATTGGAATAGCTTATCAGTGAGCACATGAGAGACAAGGTTACAAATGATAGCCTACCTCTTGTCCTGAATAACAAATAACGTATTTGACACCTTTTGGCTATTTGTGAAATTCTTGCATTTGTTCATTACAATTATTTGCAGATTTTCCAGCAAACAATTCTTGCTTTGCTGATTTTTTGCAAATTATAAATTGGAAGCGGGGGATTAAATTGCGTTGTAAATCATGTGGTATTGTTAATGCTCTCCCACTGGAGTATTATTATATCCAAGGCTGTAGAAATGCCTACAATGAAGATTACCTAACATTTTCCACTAGAAACTGCCTAATTTCAGCTACAATTTTCCTCCCCGATTTGGAATAGCTCTAGCCTGTGATTTGGAGTAGCAAGTAGGGTCCAAGAGGTGCCTTTCGCTTTTCCTGTGAAAATTCACCCACATTTGGCCAAGTTACAAACACGGTGGAAAATCACCATTTTTAAAACATGGAAAATCAATGAGTTCTAATAGGCACATAAAAATGGTGAATGTTTTTAATTTTCTGAAATGTCCAACTGCACTGTTCATGCTCTTAGGCCCTGCTGCAATTCCTGCATTATATCCATACAATTGGCACAGAGCTAGAGTAACAGACAGGACAGAGACAATACAGATTCCTCCACATCTTCTTGTTGCTTTCCCTCACCAAAATACCCATTGGCCTAGGGGAATTTGCAGTGGGTTGAGAGCCCTGAGACCATGAGTTCTAGCTTCACCTTTTCCACTGACTAGTATTACTAATTCCATGAGCAAGGTCTCATACCCCTACTTCAGGAAGCTGACAAGAATCTGGGTGCTCAACTCAAGATACACAGGACCTCGCTTATCAAAGGAGCTGAGCATCCCAGGGTCTCCCTGACCCAACGCTGAGAGTTGAAGCACTTCAGAAAGTCAAGCTCTATGTATCAAGTTGGGCAGACAGAAAACAAGGAGCCTGCTATTAGTGCCCACTTCAGAAAATCTGGTCTGAGCAACTTGCCTGACACCATTCAGGGAGGCTGTGGTAAAGCCAGAGATAGAACCCAGGTCCCAGTCCAAAACCTTAACCGCCCATTCAGTGGGTCTTGGTTTAAACTTCAAGGGTGAGTGAGATTTAGAGCAGCTCCAGCCCCATTGTGGATTAGAAGATGGGCAGCAGCAGCAGAGGGCTTGCGTAGGGCATAATCCCAACAGAAAGGTAGCCAAGAGCATGCGCAGGACCGTGGCTCCAGCAGCACATGGTAACAACATAGGAAGCTGAGCGCACACAGGTCTGTGGCTAGGAAGTACAAGATATTCATATTACCAGGAACTTTCTGCTTCTTCCTGGGAAATTCTTCATAATCTTCATCATCCTCTTGCTCAGATTTCCTCTTCCCTCTGGAAGGTGATTCTCCTGTGAGGTGTCAGAGAACGAAGACAGGTCAGTCCTGCTGAGGCTCGGGGAGTGTAACATCACACCTAGCCGATCTCCATCCGTTGCTTCAGTTTCCCCTTATCTCCAATGGTGCTCTCTTGGTCTTCAACATGGTTTGGTTGCTGAGGTGACTTAGCCCTGTGGCCAAGTCCCAAAAAGTCCATACCCCTTCTGGCATATCAAAGTCCAAACCAACACACATCCAAAACAGTCTTCTGCCCTGCTATTAAACTGGGCACAGCCTTTCCTTCCCAGGGGTCTATCTTCCCTACCAACCCTGCACGTCTCCTGGGCTCAGCTCTAGCCCCACCTGGGCTCTGTTCAATCTCTCTATCCTCCCCTTGTTCTCAGGGGTCATTACATCTCCTTGCTAGGTGGCAGTGTGGAGAAACTCATATTCACCTCTTCAATGCATTCCCACTCCTGGGAACATAAATAACTAGGCTTTCTGCCCCTTGGAGTGTCAAATGGCCTGTCCCTCCAACCCACTGTCCTCTTCCTAATCTTCCATCCCTCCAACACACTCTTTTATACAGCACTGACTCCCAGGGCTGTTCTCTATGAGTGAATCACCAGCTTCCCTTATTTCCCCAGCATGCCTAGTTTAGCCATATGACTTCGCTCATTTCCTCCACCTGGGGAGGCAAACTAAAAGTATGGCATAGGTGCAACTGAGTCTCAACCCTCTTAAAGGGCCAGCTTACCCTAAAACAGGAAGCAACCACTTGTGCACAAGTGGAAGGCAAGGAGTACAGCTGACATGAGAGCCAGAAAGAATAATCAGAGATCTGAACAGTAACATCACCACAGCCAGGTAAGCAGTAACACAGAACAGCCACATGCACCTCAGGGCCTTATGAGGAACAAGGCTGAAGACCTGGGCCCTGTCTACACTAAGAAATAAGAAGTGGGTCACCCTGTCCAACCCTCAGCTGGAGCTGAAACTGATTTGGTGATTAGCACAGACCAGAAACAGAAAGTGGCTGGCTTTGGATGAACTCCTTCTGTAATGGACACTCAACATGCTTTGTCCCTGGGTTTCATAGTGGCCAAACTGCTTACAATCCTAGACAAAGGCAGGCCAAGGGAAGACTCAACAAGTAGAAAAGGGGTGAGTTAAGTGGGGAACACTGAACCAGTGGCTGTTCTGTCAGGAAGGTAGAATTTTTTGCAGGACCTTGAAAGGACTGGAAGTGCCACACTGGTCCCCAGTTCTACGCAGAAAGAGGGAAGCCACACACACCCCACTGCCAGAACCAAGAGGATGGAGAATGCACTGGAAAGTTTGAGAGAAGGAGTATAAAACACCTTCCGAAAGAGTTTGCTCCTCTGCAATATCCATGGAAATGGGGGCCAAATCAGGAGAAAAGATGCAGGGAGGAGTCTCTTATTTGGGATCCTGAGGCCCATGTTCAGAACAAGGAACTGGCAACCAGCACTTAAAACTGACCCTCAGCTGCTGCTCCCAAAATTTCCAGTCAGGTCCCCATTAGTCATGAAACTGCTGCAGAGACTGCTACAGAGTTTGTTTTAGCTCATGTAAATCACCTGCCCACCATAGCCACTCTCAGGGGGAAGCTCCTCATCCATCACAGAAGAGATTCCAGGCAGGCTCATCTGACCACCGTGATAGACCCAGGCCAGTTGGGTATAGCAGAGTAGTCCTGTTGGGATCCGGGAAAGTGCTAAAGGGCCTCCCCCCAGCCTAAGGGGAGGATCCACAGGTCCAGGAAACCAAATAATTCCGGGGGACAACTAAGGGGATAACAGGAACGGGAGTGAGGTCACAGGGCTAAATGAAGGGAACCAGACGGGGACACCGAGCAGATAACCCCGGACAGCGCCCACTGCTCCTCGAAAGTGTCAAGGGAGCCAGCAGATGCCGCCCAGAGGAACTCTGCCTGGAAACGTGAACGGACTGAGGAGCGGAAATAGGCCCCACAGTCGCAGGAAACCCCATCAGCCAACCTCCTCTCCCTGGTTTTGTAGATGGTCATTTTGGCCAGGGCTAGGAGGAGGTTGACAAGGAGGTCCCGCGACTTTGTGGGGCCATAGATGGGGAGTGCGTAGATGAACAGGTGAGGGGAAAAGTGCAACCCAAAACGTAAGAGGATGTCCAAGAAGAGCCGGAAGAGGGGCTGCAACCTGGCGCACTCCAGGTATACGTGCGCCAGGGTCTCCCTCACGCCGCAAAAGGGGCAGGTGTCTGGGAGGGGAGTGAATGCCAATTCTCATGGCTCCGTGAAGGATCCACCAGTTGACATCCCCAGTGGGCCACCCTCTATTCCACCCTGGTCCCGAGGCCCACCAGGGCTCCTCACCCTCCAGAGGTGGTAGGAGGTCCCGCCACTTTGTATCGGGGCGGGACATGAAGGGTGTGGAGCACGAGTGTGTACAGATGTTTCCTTGGCATAGTCTGGAAACGAACCGGCTGCAAGTCGTGCAGCCGGGGTACCGCAGAGTAGTCCAAGGCAGATATACTGGGCACTGGATAAACAGTTTTCTGTTCCCTGACTGACCAGAGCAGGGGCTGCGCCAGGCTAGGGTGGACACATGACTCCAATTAGCCTGCAAAGGGTCAGGTGAGGCCGTTAAGCTAATGTGAACACCTGACTCTAATTAAGGCCCCTCTGATACTATAAAAGGGCTCCCTCCGGTCATGCCGAAGGGAGCCAGAGGAGAGGAAGTGCAGCTGAAGGGCTGGGTAATGAAGATACCTTAGGGTTCCCTTTCCAGTGGCTTGAGGGTAAGGGTGAAGAAGGCGTTTAAGAGAGAAGCAGGAGAGCTGTGGGGAAGTGGCCCAGGAAAAGGTAGCAACTCTTGCGGTGAAAGGTTGGCTGCCAACAGCTGCTGCCGTTAGGGTCCCTGGGCCAGAACCCAAAGTAGAGGGCGGGCCCGGGTTTCCCCAACCCACCACTACAGAAACACCTCCTGGGAGGGGAAGACAGGCCCCTGCCAGGACAGGAGGTGAAACTGTTCTGGAATCAGCCCGTAGGGACAACAGAGACTGTGGGAGTTCTCTCACCAACCTCCTTGCTGGCTTATGATGAAAAGGGCTCAGTAGACTGTAACCCTGGCCCTAGAGAGAGAAGGGCTACGTGGAGGGTCATAGTGAGCCTCTGAGGCTAGCATAAACTGCCTGGAAGAGCAGGCCCCACAGGGACATGGTCAGAGCTCTGCCACACCACCTGCCTAGTTTGCATTCTGCTTGCTGTAAGGCACTGAGACACCATGAACACAGACAGGCCTCCCCCACTTAGTGCACTGGGAGAAGAAACCCACACATAGGACACACAAATGCTGATGCAGCACACACATGGGATCTTTTCTCTCAAAAATCAGGGTTGCCAGCTCTCATTGTTTTAGCATGACTCTTGTGATATTTTGTGTTTGTGTTAAAGTCCCAGCTCCTGGAGTGATCCAATTACATGAAAATATCTACTTTCATGTTAAAAAAACCCAACAAGGTTCTACTCTCATGGTTGCACCCAAGTGGACTGTAAGAGCTCAAAAACCAAAAGGAAAATGCAAAGAAACAAACTCTCTTTTAAACATGATTTTTAAGCCAATTTCATGATATTTGAATGCCTGGGGTTAGCAATACTGAGATTTCTCCCCTGCTGTGTACTGGTGTCTCAAAGACAGGTTTTCAACTGATATATGACATGACCAATCCCTACACATGCAGAACCTTCTCAGCCAAGTTCATGCCTCCTCTCACACTGCCCCAGTTTTCATCCAGTATAGACACCTGAATATCAGAGGTCTTCCCCATCATTAACTAACAGATTTCACCTCATGGGATATGACATGCAAGATGCATTAGTACATCAACACAAAAGGCCCTAGCCCATTCTAAATCAGAAATAACAGATGTTAGAAATGGAATGGACAACTTCGTGCCCGTTTCTAACCCCCAGGACCACTCCTGGCTTGCTCAAGTTCTAGTGTTGTTTCTATTGTCTAGCCTAGTTTTAAAATTCCTATGCATTCTCCTGAAACACTGGCAGAGCTCTCACCCACAGATAAAGTAGACCTGTAGTCATAGTTTCATTGATCTTAAAGGCCAGATCATTTAGCCTGACCTTCCGCACAAAACTGACCATAGAATTTAACCAGTAAGTTCTGCAGTGGAGACATTCATTCTTCCTTAACCTAGAAAAGACACTATTGAGACCATAACTTGTGGCTCAACTGTAGTATATCTTTCAGAAAGACATTCAATCTTGATTAAAAGAAAAATCAGTGAGAAGACAGCTTTGCCCAGTACTAAGGGCTCTAAAGTACCTTTCTTCTCTGAGGATTTATTAATATTGGTTTTTATTCCCCTCATTTCCAGCCAGTCAGTGGGTCTGCGAATAGCCCGCTTGCCCCCAGATTCTGAGCTCCCGCTCACTCGACCCTTGGAAGAGGTAGAAGAAGAATCATTGAAGCACTCATTGTTACTGTCCGACCCTAGGAGACTAGTTTCAAACTCCTTGGACCTAGAAAAAAAAATCCTAGATATAAAACAAACACCAAGATGGGTACATGCACACATGCCGATGCAATGAGTCTCATGGCAGAGTATGCTGCGCTCATCCTCACAACCAGTCGTTAAGCCCATCCCACAGTTCAGTACATCTTCTAATTTCTTTTTTATTAATAGTAATGTAGTGTCTAGGAGCCCAGTCATGAACCCAGACCCCACTGTGCAGGCCACTGTACAAACAGAAAAAGAAGGCAGTCTCTGCCCCAAAGAGCTGACAATCTAAGTATAAGACAGGAGATGATAGATGGATACAGACAGACAGGGGAATATAAGGAAACAGAGGCAAGACAGAATACGGGCTGCAGGACAGACATCCTGAATGTTGTATACCGTGTTGTTGGTGCTGTGGTCAGTCCCAGGATATGTGAGACATAAAGTGGGCGAGTAATATCTTTTAGTAGACCAATTTCTGTCGGCGAGAGAGACAAACTTTCGAGCTACACAGAGCTCTTCTTCGGGTCTGGGAAAGGTACTAAGTTACTCCTGGGGGAATTCTGCACCACTGTGCAATGCAGAATTTCCTCATAAATTAATGTTGTGCATGCAGAATTTCCTTTTTCTCCCCACAGAAATGGGCTGCAGAGCTGCTGGCTGCCACTAGGGGCCACTGGACCCAGCAGAACCCAGCTCACAAATAGAAGACACTGCTTGCGGGGCGGGGGTTGTTTCTCAGCAGCTACAGTTCTCAACATGTCCTGACGGAAGGAAGCACCCTGCAGGAAACTCCATACAAGCCCAGGACCCAGCATCTGGCTGTGTCCCCTGAGCTCAGAGGGGTGTGTGGGTGTGGGTGGTTTTAGGGGTTTCTTTAACGCTCTACTCCTGGAGGAATTTGTGTGTGTGTCTGGATTATTACAGACATACTTCCTGACAGATATTTTGAAATAGAGTACCAGGATAATTGAGTATCAGAGGGGTAGCCCTATTAGTCTGGATCTGCAGAAGTGACAAAGGGTCCTGTGGCACCTTATAGACTAACAGAGGTATTGAGGCATAAGCTTTCGTGGGTGAATACCCACTTCTTCGGATGCAAACAAAAATAATTGAAACTGGCATGATTATAGTTATTTTGACAAAATGTAGACTTTTGCAGAATTTTAAAATATTGTGCACAGAATTTTTAATTTTTTTGGTGCAGAATGCCCCAGGAGTATAAGAGTATCAAAGCTAAATAAAAGATAGTTTAGTATAAGTAGTTAGCACATATTCTAAGGTACCATTACAGGTGAAGTGGCCTGTTAATTTGTAACTTTGCTAGCCAAAATGTCTGTGTACACTAGCACTTTTGTCAGTAAAGCTTATGTCATTTAGAGGTGTGAAAAAACCCACACCCCAACCGACAAAAGTTACATAGACAGAAGCGTCAGGTGGGAGATGTTCTGCTGCCGACATAGCTACCGCCGCTCATTGGAGGTGGTTTAATTATGTCGACGGGAGAGCTCTCTCACATCGGCATAGAGCAGCTACATGAGAGATCTTACAGTGGCGCAGCTGCACTGCTGTAAGGTCTCTAGTGTGGACCTACCCTAAGAATCATCGTCTTAATAAAGCACTGGATTTATGGCTTATTTTGTCCTACGACTACAGGGGTGTTAACAGACCACTTCACCTTGAATGGTCCCTTGGAATATGTGCTACCTTATATTTAGCTGCAACACTCTGCATGCCTTTCCCAGACTTGAGGAAGAGCTCCATGTAGCTTGAAAGCTTGTCTCTCTCACCAACAGAAGTTGGTCCAATAAAAGATATTGCCTCACCCACCCTGTCTCTTATACATCTAAAAGGAAGTTATTGTTCTACATACACTTCACAGACATTAAGGAGAGCTACGCAAGTGCATCTGAAGCGGGGAGGAGGTCAGCCCAGCCCTTAAACTCCCTGAGCAGGAGTGGGTCCACCTAATTCATTACAGCTTCAAAATCTTCAGAAGAGAATGTTTACTCTTCTGACAATTTTTAACACATTTCATCCTTGGCAGGGGCCAGGGTCATGGGCCTGAGTAGGCTTCTGACAGAGGTCTGTTGGTTAGTACCTTGGTAAAGGCCTCTTGGAGCTTTCATCAGCGCTGCCGTTTGCAGTTTGAGTTGTCAATAGCTCCCTGGTGGTGAGGGGCGGAGCTGCGCTAACTAGGCAGGGAGATTTGGTATAAAAAGTCATGTACTAGGCAAGCCCAAGAGCCACAAATAGATGCAGTGGCGTTCTGGAGGGTGTAACTGGGGACTCTGTGCTTGGAGGTAGTGGGACTTGGTGAGTGGTGTGTTTGGTCTGTCCGTGGGTTGGTTGTTTGACTGTTTATTTGCTCTCTGTGTACAGGCTGCATAGCTGGGCCGTGGACCCTTGAGTAAGTAGATGAGACAGGCCTGTTTGCTGGTGCCTTGGCAAAGGCCACACAACTCTAACCCTTGGAGCTTTGATCAATTCTGCTGTTTGTAGTCTGAGTGATTAATTGCTCCTTGGTGGTGACGGGAGGAGCTAAGATGAGCTAAGCAAGGAGATTTGCACTATAGTCACTTGTCAGGTGAACTTGAGAGCCATAAACAGAGATAGCTAACAGGGAGTTTCAGAGGGTATTTGGAAAGGGAGTGTGAGAAGCTTTCCTTCCAGGGTCAGCTCTACGTGTGATTTCAAGATGGCCAGCAATGAATAGTGGTGGTGAATGCAATGGATGTGCCATGTTTTCTTTCCTACCTGAACTCAGAAGGGACTTCCTGTGAATCAAGTGCAAGCTGGTGGCTGTGTTGAAGGAGAAGATTCTTGGATTGGAGGAGCAAGTAGAAATGCTACTGAGAATCAGAGAAGCTGAGGACATCCCAGATAGTTAGGCTCAGGAAGTAGCAGCATCCCAGATTCAAGAAAGAAAGGAGCTTGCCACCAAGGAGCTGTTGAGAGAGGAAGTCAGAAAGGAGGCCTTGGAGCTCATAACCACTGGAGGCAAGAGGTCAAAGTGACATTCTACATGGCTGGAGATAGATGAAGATGGGTATGGCTACAAGAGAGAAGAGGAGTGGAAAGAATTCCACAGCTAGAAGTTTCCAATTGATACCACATCCAAAACATGAAAACTGTGTATGACACCTCTCATGATCCAGTTGGTCTAAGGGAATGGAGAGATGTATGGGACACACCTGTGGACAGCAGCTCAGACCAACATATAAGAAAAATCACACAGCACTCCAACCGTCCAAGGAAGACAAACTATCCTTGTTGGGGATTTAATACTCGGAAGAATCCAAACATTCTGCAAGGGACGGGCAGACAATAGGACTGTCACTCTAAGATTGGACAGGCTTTTGAAGTCAACAGGAAAGGATCCATTGGTGTTGCTTCATATCTGCAGTAATGACACTGTGTCGCGGGATATCTTGCAGATAATATATGACATCAAGGAACTCAGAAGTTTGCTGAAGAATGACCAAGAGATCTTCTCTGAGATCCTTCCTGTCCTACGAACAAAGGAGGACCACAGGCAGAAGATTCTGGAAGTGAACTGCTGGCTAGGTATGTGGTGGAAGGTTTTGGTTTTGTGGAACGTTGGCCCACCTTCTATATGGCGAGCGGCTGAATAGTTTGGAAGGAAGACAGGCTGTCTGGAGTAGTCAGGAGAACATTAAACTAATAACAAAAGGAACAGGGGAGTGGAGGGGGTAAAAAGAGGGAAGATATGAGCGCTCAGCACACAATTGAAATGTTGAGAACAAAATTAATTTAGGAACCAAAGAACATGAAGATTAGAAATTAGGGCTGTTGCGCAATTAAAAAAATTAATCACGATTAATCACGCTGTTAAACAACAACAGAATACCATTTACTGTTTACTACATTTTCAAATATATTAATTTCAATTACAACACAGAATACAAAGTGCACAGTGCTCACTTTATATTTATTTTTATTACAAATATTTACACTAAACAAAAAATTTTATTTTTCAATTCATCTCATACAAGTACTGTAGTGCAATCTGTATCATGAAAGTTGAACTTACAAATGAAGAATTATGTTAAAAAAAAGCTGCATTCAAAAATAAAACAAACAATGTAAAATTTTAGAGCCTACAAGTCCACTCAGTCCTACTTGTTGGTCAGCCAAATCACTCAGACAAATAAGGTTGGTTACAATTTGCAGGAGATAATGCTGCCTGCTTCTTGTTTACAATGTCACCTGAAAGTGAGAATAGGCGTTTGCATGGTACTGTTGTAGTTGGCATTGCAAGATATTTACGTGCCAGATGCGCTAAAGATTCGTATGCCGCTTCATGCTTCAACCACAATTCCAGAGGACATGATTCCATGCTGATGATGGGTTCTGCTTCAGAACGATCCAAAGCAGTGCAGACTGGTGCATGTTCATTTTCATCATCTGAGTCAGATGCCACCAGCAGAAGGTTGATTTTCTTTTTTGAAGGTTTGGGTTCTGTAGTTTCCGCATCAGAGTGTTGTGCTTTTAAGACTTCTAAAAGTGTTCTTAAAACAAACATGTGCTGGGTCATCATCCAAGACTGCTATAACATGAAATATATGCAGAATGCAGGTAAAACAGAGCAGAAGACACACAATTCTCCCCCTGAAGAAGTACAGTCACAAATGTAATTGATGCATTATTATTTTTAACGAGCATCATCAGCATGGACGCATGTCCTCTGGAATAGTGGCCAAACCATGAAAGGGCATATGAATGTTTAGCATATCTGGCATGTAAATACCTTGCAACACCGGCTACAAAAGTGCCATGCAAACACCTGCTCTCACTTTCAGGTGACATTGTAAATAAGAAGCAGGCAGCAGTATCTCCCGTCAATGTAAACAAACTTGTTTGTTTTAGCGATTAGCAGAATAAGAAGTAGGACTGAGTGGACTTGTAAGCTGTGAAGTTTTACACTGTTTTGTTTTTGAGTGCAGTTATGTAACCAAAAAAACCCGACTGCATTTGTAAGTTACACTTTTATGATAGAGATTACATTTCAATACTTGTATGAGGCAAACTGAAAAATACTCTCTTTTGTTTATCATTTTTATAGTGCGTATATTTGTAATAAATAATAATATAAAGTGAGCACTGTGCACTTTGTATTCTGTGTTGTAATTGAAATCAATATTGAAAATGTAGAAAAACATCCAAAAATATTGAATAAATTTCAATTGGTATTCTATTGTTATAACTGCAATTAATTTTTTTAATCACGATTAATTTTTTTTTAGTTAATCGCGTGAGTTAACTGCAATTAATTGACAGCCCTAGTAGAAATTACTGAATTGCCTATACACCAATGCTGGAGCCTGTGTAACAAACAAGAGAAATACGAATTGCTCATTCATGAACATGAATTTTATCTGGTTGGTATTTGTGAAACATGGTGGGATGATTCCCAGGATTGGAATGTTAAAAATCAAAGGTTACAACCTATTTAGGAAAGATCAAGGGGGCAAAAATGGAGGGGGAGTGGTACTATGTCCAAAATGGCATTACCTCTTTCCTATCACTGATAACCAGGAAGAAAATTATCTTGAATATTTACAGATCAATGTCCTAACAGATAGAGCACAAGATGGGGTATCAATCTGTGTCTGCTACAGACCACCAAATCACACTAGTAAACAGGATGAGTGGCTCCTATAATGTGTAAGAAAAAATAGCTGTGATATCTGGTGATACTTCAATTTGAGTAATGTATGCTGGAGGTCTCATGATGCCAGTATTAAAACATCCTTGGTATTTCTAAATATTACAGGTAACAATTTCCTAAACTCAGAGAGCATTACATACAACATGAGAACAGTCTATACGAGTCCTCATCTTGACAGATAAAGAGGAACTGATCATAGAACTAAAAATTAACAACAACTTCAGTACAAGTGATCATGACTTGATCACATTTATATTGTTTGCACACTAAAATCCAGACCAATGATATACATATATATACACACACTTGGGGGCTTTAAAAGGACCAATTTCACAAAGCTGAAAACAATTATGAGCCAAATCAACTGAGAGGAAGAATTTAATCAAAAAAAGTGACTGATCATTCGGAATTGTTTAAGAACACTTTATTAGATGCTCAAAAAGCCACAACTGAGGAAGAAGGCTGGATTGGTTAAAAAACAAAAGCTAGGAATTGTAGAAAATTGATAAGGGAAGCAAAGGCACACAAGGAGAAATCTATGGCCAACATAATTAAGAACACGAAGGACTTTTTAAAATATATTGCAGAAAAAAGAATCCTAACAAGGCATTACTAGATGAAAATGATAGAATCATCAAATATAATGGAGAAAAGGCAGAAGTATTTGGTAAAATGTTTCTGCTCTCTATTTGGGTAAAAAAACCAGATGTCATATTCTATGATAACACTCTTTCTATTCCGTTAGTATCTCAGGAGGGTGTTAGACAGCAGCTACTGAAGTCAGACATTTTAAAATCAGTAGGTCTGGATAACTTGCATCCAAGAGTTTTAAAAGAGCTAACTGAGGAGCTTTCTGGACCACTAATGTTGATTTTCAATAAGTCTTGGAACAGCAGTGAAGTTCCAGAAGATTAGCTTTCTCCCAACATTTTTAAAAGGTAAATGAGATGTCTGGTTCATTATAGGTCTGCTAGTCTTACATAGATCCCAGGCAAGATAATGGAGTGGCTAATACGGGACTCAACTGATAAAGAATTAAAGGAGGGTAATGTATGCCTATCAACATGGATTTATGGAAAAACAGATCCTGTCAAACTATTTTTTTTGGTGAGATTATAAATTTGGTTGATAAAGGTAATAGTACTCATGTACTATAGATTTCTGTAAGGCATTTGACTTCGTACTCAACACATTTTGAATAAAAAACTGGCAAGATAAAATTAACATGGCACATATTAATGGATTAAAAGTTGGCTGAGATGTCTCAGTGTACAGTAACTCCTCACTTAAAGTTGTAGTTATGTTCCTGAAAAATGCAACTTTAAGAGAAATGATGTTAAGCGAATCCAATTTCCCCATAAGAATTAATGTAAATAGGGGGGGATTAGGTTCCAGGGAAATTTTTTTTTTGCCAGACAAAAGGCATAATATACATTTTAAACAAGCAATTTAATATTGGTATGTGTGGAGGGGTGCAGGAGTCAGGGAAGGGGACTGGGGAGGTATGAGGTGAAGGGGTCAGGGCAGGGGGCTGGGAGTATGGGCTGGGGTCGTGGGGGTGCTCACGGCAGGGAGCTGGAGGGGGTAAGCCGCGATTCCAGCCCCTTCACCAAGGCCCCACCCCCACCTCTTCTCCTCCTCCTCCCCCCCGAGCGGCCAGCATGCCGAGTCCTCGCTCGTCCCTCCTAAACTCCGCCAGCCAGCTGATGGCTGCAGGCAGGAGGCGGGGAGGTGCGCCGAGTCCTCGCTCCTTCCCCCTCCCTCCTGCCCGGGGCAATCAGCTGGCTTGTGGAGTTTAGGAGGGAGGAGTGAGGACTCGGCGTGCCTCGCTCCTCCCCCCCGTGGCAATCAGCTGGCTGGCAGCGTTGAGAAGGCAGGGAAGGAAGGAAGGGGGGGCGGCGCGCACGGAGTCCTCACTCCTCCCCTCTCCCTCCTGCTCCAACACGCTGCCAGCCAGCTGATTGCCGCGGGCAGGGGAGGAAGGGGAAGACGCTGATCCTTGGGGTCTGCTGCGGGCGGGCGGAGCTGTGGGAAGGGAGGGAGCATACGGAGGCTGCCAGCTGTGGAGAAAGCAGGCAGCCAAATGATGTAAGAATGGAGCATTGCTGAACGTTAAATGAGCATGTTCCCTAATTGATCAGCAACGTAACAACGAAACAATGTTAACAGGGACGACTTTAAGTGAGGAGTTACTGTAATTGTAAATAGGAAATCATCATCAAACGGGGGTGGTGTCTACTGGGGTACCACAGGGACCTGTTCTTGGCCCTACTCTATTTAACATTTTTATCAATGTTATGCTTTCTTCCAGGTCATTATTACTGATAAAGTTTGCAGATAACACAAATTGCAGGAGTGATAAATAATCCAGAGGATAGGTCGCTGACACAGAGCAATCTGGATCGCTTGGTAAACTGGGTGCCAGCATACAATATGCATTTTAATATCGCTAAGTGTAATGTATACATGTAGGAGCAAAGAATGGAGGCCATACTTACAGGATGGGGGACTCAATCCTGTGAAGCAGTGACTCTGAAAACGATTTGGGGGTCCTGGTGGATAGTCAGGTGGTGCTGTAGCCAAAAGAGCTAATGCAATCCTGAAATGCACAAATTAGATAATCTTCAGTAGGAGCAAAGATGTTATTTTACCTCTGTATTTGGCATGGGTGCAACCACTGCTCTAATACTGTGTCAAGTTCTGGTGCCCACAATTCAAGAAGATTAATAAATCGGAGAGGATTCAGAGAAGAGCCACGAGAACGATTAAAGGTTTAGAAAATAAGCCTTATGGTGATAGACTCAAGGAGCTCAATCTACTTATCTTAAAAAGAAGATGTTAAGGGGTGACTTGACTATACTCCTTAAGTACCTACATGTGGAACAATCAGAGAAAGGTATAGCAGGACGTTGAAGCTAGACAAATTCAGACTGAAAATAAGATGTAAATGCTTAACAGTGAGAGCAATTCCATTGGAACAACTTACCAAGGGTCACAGTGGATTCTCCATCACTGACAATTTTTCAATCAAGATTAGATATTTTTCTGAAAGATCTGGTCCAGGAATTATTTTGGAGACGTACTCTGGTCTGTGTTATACAGGAGGTCAGACTAGATCAGAGATCAGCAACCTTTCAGAAGTGGTGTGCCAAGTCTTCATTTATTCACTCTAATTTAAGGTTTTGCGTGCCAGTAATACATTTGAACGTTTTTAGAAGGTCTCTTTCTATAAGTCTTTAATATACAACTAAACTATTGTTGTACGTAAAGTAAATAAGGTTTTTAAAATGTTTAAGAAGCTTCACTTAAAATTAAATTAAAATGGAAAGTCCCCCAGACCGGTGGCCAGGACCCAGGTAGTGTGAGTGCCACTGAAAATCAGTTCGCGTGCCACCTTTGACACCCGTGCCATAGGTTGCCTACCCCTGGACTAGATGATCACAATGATCCCTAGCAGACATTTGCTCACACATCACAATTTGAGAGCTTTTACAGCATGAGCTGCAAATACACAAATGTTCTACACCTGTGGCAACTGCTGCTACCTTTAGTTGGCACAGCTTGCGGCTCAGAAGACAGCATCATAACAAATCCTGAGATTTACTCTATATTAAGACTTTCTGATTTGGGGTTTAGCGCTAAATAATGTCACTTATAAATGAGCTGTTACCACCTGGGGTCAGATGGAGGGAGTGGCGTGCTCTCTCTTTCTCAAATTCTGCCCACAACCCCGGAGTACTTGGCTGTTTCCACTAACATGATCAGCAGCTAAATAGTTTTCAATGTCAACATTTAAACTGTTGGTTGTCTAAGATGTTCAGAACTTTCATTAGACCAAATGTGGCCCCTATCTTCTGCAAAGCACGTGTAAATGGGATTTGCACAGAGAATAGAAGAGGAACTGAAGGAAAACAAATATCCCCCATCAATCTGGCAGCATGGTGTGGAGTAGCTGTTGAGATGTTCTGCTGCAACCACAGCCCATAAGTTGTAATAACAGTTGGAGGATCTGTGCTTCCTTGAGGTGGGGGAATCTGCCAAGTGGTGAATGCACTGGCCATCCCACTAATGCTCCCTCTCCCCATGAAGCTCACAGCTTCATCACCCTTGCACAAAAACTGGAAAGAAGTGGGGGATAAGTTGTGCCAGAGTGGGGAACGGTGTGTGTCTGAGGGGAAAGAGTTACTTGCAGGAGAGGAATCCACTGTCCTGCATTTAGGACCTTCCAGGGGTATAGGAGATAGCAGTTGGCTCTTGGAACTTTTATTTCTGTCTGCAGACTTGGCATTGCACTGGGTGACACCTGGAGCAATATATGATTCATAGACTCATAGGCCAGAAGGGACCATTATGATCATCTAGTCCAGCGGTTCTCAAACTGTGGGTCGCCAGAGCTGGCATTTAGACTTGCTGGAGTCCAGGGCAGAAGCTGAAGCCCAATGGCTTCAGCCCTGGGTGGTGGGACTTAGGTTACAGGCCCCCCCACCAACAGCTGTGACTTTGGCCCCTCCACCCAGGGTGATGGGGTTCGGGGTTTGGCCCCTCCACCCAGAGCGGCGGGGTTCAGGCTTTGGTCCCCTCTCCTGGGGTTATGTAGTAATTTTTGTTGTCAGAAGAGGGTCGCGGTGCAATGAAGTTTGGGAACCACTGATCTAGTCTGACCTTCTGTACAACACAGACCACAGAACTTCCCCAAAATAATTCCTAGAGCATATCTTTTAGAAAAAATGTTTAATCTTGATTTTAAAATTGTCAGTGATGGGGAATTCACCACAACGCTTGGTAAGTTTTTCCAGTGGTTAATTACACTAACCATTAAAAATGAACACCTTATTTCCAGTCTGAATTTGTCTAGCTTCAGCTTCCAGCCATGTTAGAGCTTTCTCTGCTAGACCAAAGAGCCCATTATTAAATATTTGTTCCCCATGTAGATACTACTTACAGTCACCCCTTAATCTTCTCTTTGCTAAACTAAATAGATAGGCCCAAAGAGCTCAATCACTATAAGGTCTGTTTTCTAATCCTTTAGTTATTCTTTGTTGCTCTTCTCTGCTGTTTATCAACATCCTTCTTGAATGATGGACACCAGAACTGGACACAGTATTCCAGCAGCAGTTGCACCAGTACCAAATACAGAGGTAAAATAACCTCTCTACTCCTACTCAAGAATCCCCTGAAACAAAATCTTACAATTAATGGGGTATGGTGACCACTGTGAGCCAGCTCAATCCAGACCCTAGATAAGCTATGGGATGTGTGCCATTTATATAGCCCTTAAGGTTAAGGACGTTGTTAAAAGGAGGGGATGGAACTCTGCAGTGAGAATTTCTCAGCTTTGTTCCTTGTTCTTAGCCAGATTTCACAAGAAACGTACGCATACTTTTTGTTCCCCAGAGATCTCTTGATCTTCTGTTGTCTGTGCCCAGGTCCTGCAGCCTAGCAAAACAGAAAGAGAAACAATTCAGGATAGTACCATAAGGATTTTTCTTCTTGTGCTAGTTTTTCAGTTCACATAATAAACTGCACCTTACTAATCTATTTCTCTCATATCACTTATGAAGGGGAAGTGCTGTCCTCTTCAGTGAAAAAGTTACTGTCCCCGCCCCCACCCCAAACCTGGGTGAACTTGTAAAGGAATTAGAATAGGGACCAACCCATGCAGTGGGAGATCAAATTCCTTCTCTTGCACTGGGGCACAATGAAGTTTTCATTATCCCAAGCCATTCATTCCCAATAGATGGGTGACTAAACTCAGCTTGGACTTTCTCACTTGATGGTAGTTGCATCAGATCCCCAGCAACTTGTTTCAACTTCTAAAGTATTACTTTTCCCTAATATTTTTCCTATCGCCGTTTAAGCCGATTCTTACTTGCTCTATAGTAAGAATCACTAATCTCTACCCTGGCTTAAACATTTTTCTCCTGTTACCCTCCATCGCTGTTTCTAGGTTGTATACACTCCTGTCTCCTAACCTTTTCTCCTGGGTCTTATTCACCAAATCTTTAGTCATTTTTTTCCATTCCAGTTTATCTGTCTCCATTATAAAATGAGGGACTTCAAAATGAATCCTTGCCAGGGTTGGGACAGCACTTAAGACATCAAGGTGATAGGTGCCATATGAATTCCCGAGAGAGAATAAGGACCTCAGCTGCACACCATTAGTACCACACAAAGTCTCATTTTCCACCTCCCTCCTCAGTAACAGCTCAGGCCTAACTAAGGGTACGTCTATACTACAGAATTAGGTCGAATTTATAGAAGTCGATATTTTAAAACCCGAATTTATGGAATCGATTGTGTGTGTCCCCACTAAAGAGCGTTAAGACCATGAGGTCGATAGACTGTGTCCACAGTAGCGGGGCTAGCATCGACTTTCGGAGCATTGCATTGCGGGTAGCTATCCCACAGTTCCCGCAGTCTCCGCCGCCCAGTGGGATTCTGGGTTGCGATCCCAAAGCCTGATGGGGCAGAAAACATTGTCGCTGGTGGTTCTGGGTACATGTCATCCCTCCCTCCGTGAAAGCAATATTTTTCGCGCCTTTTTTCCGGGGTTTCCGTGTTTGCTACGAAAGCCTGCTCAGCTCACAATTACCGTACATCTCCAGCATACGCCTGGACATTAAGTCTAGTGGGGATTCAGTCACACTATAATACGGGCAGAGGGATAGCTCAGCGTTCTGAGCGTTGGCCTGCTAAACCCGGGGTTGCGAGTTCAATCCTTGAGGGGGCCATTCCGCCTGAGGCTGGTAGTCGCGGGACTACACAGCAGGAGCTCCTTGCCTTCTAGCTGCAGATGGTGCAATATGCCATAAATGGTCGTGGTCGCGGGACCACACAGCAGAAGCTCCTTTCCTTCTCGCAGCAGATTGTACAATATGATTGGTATTCGTGTGCTCCTGGCCGGCGGCCTATGGTGTGGCTGGCCGGGGGCGCTTGGACATAAATGGGAGTGACCAGAGTGACTCTGGTCATTCTCTTTTTTACGTTTTGTTTAAGGGAGATTCAGTACTGCCTGGAACACGGGCGGAGGGATAGCTCAGCGGTCTGAGCGTTGGCCCGCTAAACCCGGGGTTGCGAGTTCAATCCTTGAGGGGGCCAGGAGCTGATGACGGATATCAAGCATATTGTACCATCTGCTGCTAGAAGGGAAGGCGCCTCCTTGCTCACCGCATATTGTACCATCTGCAGCTAGAAGGAAATGAGCCTAACCCTTGCTCCCCACTCCCTCCGTGAAAGCAACTGAGGAGGGAGCAAAAAATCCTTTCGCGCCTTTTTTCATATGGGCGCCATATTGCTGACTCCATTGTTATCCACCCGCTGCTTCTGCTGCCACTCTGCTGTCCTGCAAACAGCATACCAGGGAAAGCATGGAGCATGATCAGATCACCGCGGCTGTTCTCGCCGTTATGAACACCACGCGCATTGTCCAGGAGTATATGCAGAACGAGAACCAGGAGCTGCTACAGCTACAGCAGGCGAGGAGGCGACAGCAGCGCCCTGAGGACAGTGATGAGGACATGGACACAGACCTCTCTCAAAAAAGGCCCCCCCGCAAGGTGGACATCATGGTGTTAATGGGGCTTGTTGATACAGTGGAACGCCGATTCTGGGCCCGGGAAACAAGCACAGATTGGTGGGACCACATAGTGCTGCAGGTCTGGGATGAATCCCAGTGGCTGCGAAACTTTCGCATGCGTAAGGGCACTTTCATGGAACTTTGTGAGTTGCTTTCCCCTGCCCTGAAGCGCCAGGACACCAAGATGAGAGCAGCCCTCACAGTACAGAAGCGACTGGCGATAGCCCTGTGGAAGCTTGCAACGCCAGACAGCTACCGGTCAGTCGCGAATCAATTCGGAGTGGGAAAATCTACAGTGGGGGCTGTTGTGATGCAAGTAGCCAGGGCGATCACCAAGCTGCTGGTACCAAGGGTTGTGAGTCTGGGAAATGTGCAGCTCATACTGGATGGCTTTGCAGCAATGGGGTTCCCGAACTGCGGTGGGGCGATAGACGGAACCCATATCCCTATCTTGGCACCGGACCACCAAGCCAGCGAGTACATAAACCGAAAGGGTTACTTTTCAATAGTGCTGCAAGCACTGGTGGATCACAAGGGACGTTTCACCAACATCAACGTGGGATGGCCGGGAAAGGTACATGACGCTCGCATCTTCAGGAACTCTGGTCTGTTTCGGCTGCTGCAGCAAGGGACTTTCTTCCCAGACCAGAAAATAACCGTTGGGGATGTTGAGATGCCTAAAGTTATCCTTGGGGACCCAGCCTACCCCTTAATGCCATGGCTCATGAAGCCATACACAGGTAGCCTGGACAGTAGTCAGGACCTTTTCAACTATAGGCTGAGCAAGTGCAGAATGGTGGTGGAATGTGCATTTGGTCGTTTAAAAGCTCGCTGGCGAAGTTTATTGACTAGGTTAGATCTCAGCGAAAACAATATTCCCATTATTATTACTGCTTGCTGTGCGCTCCACAATATCTGTGAGAGTAAGGGGGAGACGTTTATGGCGGGGTGGGAGGTTGAGGCAAATCGCCTGGCCACTGGTTATGCGCAGCCAGACACCAGGGCTATTACAAGAGTACAGCAGGGTGCGTTGCGCATCAGGGAAGCTTTGAAAACCAGTTTCATGAATGGCCAGGATGCTGTGTGAAAGTTCTGTTTTTCCCCTGTAATGAAAAGCCCCGCCCCTTCATTCACTCTACTTCCCTTTACCCAAACCGCCCTGCCCTCCCCCCCTCGATCACCGCTCGCAGAGGAAATAAAGTCATTGTTGCTTAAAAATCATGCATTCTTTATTAATTCGTAAAACAAAGAGGGGGAACTATGGGGCTAACTGCCACAGTCTCCCGGGATAGCTGGTGGAGGAAGGGAAGCACCAGGATGGGTGGTGGAGGAGGGGATGAGGGAAGGACAAGGACACACAGCACTTTAAAACTTATTGAATGCCAGCCCTTTCTTGCTTGGACTGTTCTCTTGACTTGAGTGGTTGGGTGCACGGAGGCCGCCCAAACGCGTTCTTGGGCGTCTCGGGGATGAGGTTATGGGACTCGGGAAGGAGGGCTGTTGGTTACACAGGGGCTGTAGCGGCGGTCTGGGCTCAGGCGGCCTTTCCTGAACCCTACGCCTTTCCTCAGCCATAAGCCGGAGGATTTCCGTTTGATCCTCCAGTAGCCTCAGAATTGCATCCTGCCTTCTCTCTGCACGCTGACGCCACCTACTCTCTTCATCCCGCCGCTGTCTCTCTTCATCCCGCCAGTCATTGTCTTCAGCACGCCACCTGTCCGCACGATCAAATTCTGCCTTCCTGGACTCCGACAGTGTCTGCCTCCACGCATTCTGCTGGGCAGCTTCAGTGTGGGAGGATTCCATGAGTTCTGAGACCATATCGTCTCGATTCCTTTTTTTTTTACTTCTAATCTTCGCTAGCCTTTGGGACGGTGATGAAAGGGGTGGCGTTGAAACATTTGCAGCTGCGGGAGGAAACAAACGGGAGAGGAGTAGTTTAAAAGACACATATTAGAGAACAATGCTCCAAACATTACATATCACATATGCATTTGGTCCAAGGTTGCACTTTGCCTGTTATATTGAGGGTCTGCCGGTTTGGTGTGAGAGATCACACAAGCAACAAGTTGGTCCGGCGGGCAACAGAATTCGGCTTGCAGGCAGCCATGGTAAGCCACAGTCTATAGGCTTCTTTAACCTTCATAACAGGTGGGAATGTTTTCAAACAGCAACCCCCTCATTTCCCATAACAAACAGCCTTTGGGCTGGCAATTTAAAACTGGTTGGCAATTGAAAAGGGAGGGGCGGCGGTTTTCGGGTTAACGTGCAGCGCAAACCTAATCGACACCCCCCCCCCCCACACACAGACACACATCCAAGATGTTCGCTGTTCCCCCTCCCCCCACCGCGTGGGTCACAGCGGGGAAGATTTCCGTTCAGCCACAGGCAAACAGCCCAGCAGGGATGGAGCCCCTCTGAATACCCCCTTAATAAAATTCCCCTATTTCAACCAGGTGACCATGAATGATATCACTCTTCTGAGGATAACACAGACAGATAAAGAACGGATGTTGCTTGAATGCCAGCAAACACCGGGACCATACACCGCCATGCTTTGCAAAGCAATGATTCCAGACTACGTGCTACTGGCCTGGCGTGGTAGAGTGTGTTACCACGGAGCACAGGATAAGGCTGCCCTCCCCAGAAACCTTTTGCACAGGCTTTGGGAGTACATCCAGGAGATCTTTCTGGAGATGTCCCCGGAGGATTTCTGCTCCATCCCCGAACATGTTAACAGAGTTTTCCAGTAGCTGTAGCTGTACTGGCCGCGAATTGATCATTAAACACGCTTGCTTATAAAACATGTATTAATTAACAGAGGTACACTCACCAGAGGCACCAGAGGTCCCTTCTCCTGCATCGAGCACGCCTTGGGTGGGTTCGTAGGGTACTGGCTCCAGGGTGACAAAGAGTTCCTGGCTGTCGGGGAAAAGGGCTTCTCCGCTTCCTTGCTGTGTCTGGGCGCTATTTTCAGCATCATTATCATCATCACGCTCCTCTGTGGTTTCTGATGATCCACATACGGAGTCATACCACATGGGTGGGTCAGTGCTGGCTGCACCTCCTAGAATGGCATGCAGCTCATCATAGAAGCGGCATGCCTGGGGCTCTGACCCAGAGCGTTTGTTTGCATCTCTGGTTTTTTGGTAGGCTTGCCTGAGCTCCTTAATTTTCACGCGGCACTGTTGCGCGTCCCTGTTGTAGCCTCTGTCCTGCATGCCCTTGGAGACTTTGGCATATGTATTGGCGTTTCTTCTTTTGGACCGTAGCTCTGCTAGCACGGTTTCGTCTCCCCATACAGCGATCAGATCGCGTACTTCAACATCGGTCCATGCTGGAGCTCGTCTTCGGTTCTGGGACTCCATCATGGTCACCTCTGCTGATGAGATCTGCGCTCACCTGCAGCTCACCACGCTGGCCAAACAGGAAATGAAATTCAAAAGTTCGCGGGGCTTTTCCTGTCTACCTGGGCGGAGCATTGGAGCTCAGACTGCTGTCCAGAGCGGTCAAATGTTGCACTGTGGGATAGATCCAGGAGGCCAATACTGTCGAATTGCGTCCTCACTAGCCTACATCGATTCGGCAATATCGATTTAAGCGCTAATCCCCTCGTTGGGGGTGGAGTGGCGAGATCGATTTTAAGAGCCCTAGAAGTCGATGTTAAGGGCTTCGTCGTGTGGACGGGTGCACGGATCAATCGAAATAACGCTAATAAATTCGACCTAAACTCGTAGTGTAGACCAGGGCTATGTTTCAATATCAAGCAGTCAGCACAACCCTTTTTTAATAGCCCTCTGTGCTTCAGGCTTGGGAACACAGAGTGTCTAGCTTTCCTGTTCTAAATGGGCTGGACATCTACATCTTCACAGCATTATAACACTGAAGATATGGATGGCACAGTGTTGAGAAAAGCTACACCAGTGGTTCCCCAAATCCAATGCCTAGTAAAGATATGACTGATTCAGGTGACAGAACAGCTGTGGTCCAGGGTGAGAGGTCAAATTCTATCCCGGATTAGAAACTGGCTAAGAAACAGAAAACGAAGAGAAGGGCTAAATTGTCAATTTTCTCCATGGAAAAAGGTTAACAGCAGGTGCCACAAAATTCCCTTTCAAGAACGGGGCTTGCTTAATGTATTAATTATCTGGAGGAGGAAGTTAGTCAGATGACGACAAAATTTGCAGATGACACAAATTATGTAGACTGGTGAGAGATAGAGGCAATGGGGAGAAACTTCTGAGGGATCCTAACAAAACTTGGGGAAATGAGCAGCACAGTGGCAAATGAATGTCAATGAATGTTGACAAATGTAAAGAAATGCACATTGCAAGGAATAAAGGAATAATTCACTATTCACATATACTACTGACTTCTAAATGTACTGTACAAGTCAGGAAAGAGATCTGCGGATCACTGTGGGCAGAACCAGTCAAAAAACAAAACAAAACAAAAAATGTTCGAATGCTTAAGGAATAGGATGGTGAAAAAAGTTATAATTATGGCTGTCAGTCGCAGTTAACTCATGCGATTAACTCAGAAATTAACTGCGATAAAAAAATTAATTGCAATTAATCGCACAGTTAAACAATAGAATACCAATCGAAATTTATTAAATATTTTTGGGTGTTTTTCTACATTTTCAAATATATTGATTTCTATTACAAACACAGAATACAAAGTGTACAGTACTCACTTTATATTATTTTTTATACAAATATTTGCACTGTAAAAAGATAAAAAATAGTAGTTTTCAATTCACCTCATACAAGTACTGTAGTGCAATCTCTATCCTGAAAGTATCAGAGGGGTAGCCACGTCAGTCTGGATCTTCAAGAGCGACAAAGAGTCTTGTAGCACCTTATAGACTAACAGATATATTGGAGCATAAGCTTTCGTGGGCGAAGACCCACTTCGTCAGACGCATGTGGTGGAAATTTCCAGAAGCAGGTATAAATATGCAGGAAAGAATCAGGTTTGAGATAACACGTCATTAATATGGTTCAGTATTTAAGACCAGGATACAGTCCACCCAACAGAGCAGATGTCGCAGGCATATTGCTGGATAAAGTGCATGAAAGAGAAATTGAGAAGCGTGCAAAAGGTCTAGAATTGTTAACCTGTGTCTGGATGGGTGGAGCAATGTCCACAATGATCCTGTTGTATGTACCTGTGTGACATACCATAAGAACGGCCATACTGGGTCAGACCAAAGGTCCATCAAGCCCAGTATCCTGTCTTCTGACAGTGGCAAATGGCAGGTGCCCCAAAGGGAATGAACAGACAGGTTATCATCAAGTGATTCATGCCCTGTCACCCAATCGAAGCTTCTGGCAAACAGAAGCAAGGGACACCATTCCTGCCTGTCCTGGCTAATAGCCATTGATGGACCTATCTTCCATGAATCTATCTAGCTCCCTTTTGAACCCCATTATAGTATTGGCCTTCACAACACCCTCTGGCAAGGAGTTCCGGGGGTCATAGAATCATAGAATCTCAGGGTTGGAAGGGACCTCAGGAGGTCATCTAGTCCAACCCCCTGCTCAAAGCAGGACCAATCCCAACTAAATCATCCCAGCCAGGGCTTTGTCAAGCGTGATCTTAAAACCCTCTAAGGAAGGAGATTCTACCACCTCTCTAGGTAACCCATTCCAGTGCTTCACCACCCTACTAGTGAAATTTTTTTTCCTAATATCCAACCTAAACCTCCCCCTCTGCAACTTGAGACCATTACTCCTTGTTCTGTCATCTTCTACCACTGAGAACAGTCTAGATCCATTCGCTTTGGAACCCCATTTCAGGTAGTTGAAAGCAGCTATCAAATCCCCCCTCATTCTTCTCTTCTGCAGGCTAAGCAATCCCAGTTCCCTCAGCCTCTCCTCATAAGTCATGTGCTCAAGCCCCCTAATCATTTTTGTTGCCCTCCGCTGGACTCTTTCCGATTTTTCCACATCCTTCTTGTAGTGTGGGGCCCAAAACTGAACACAGTACTCCAGATGAGGTCTCACCAGTGCCAAATAGAGGGGAATGATCACGTCCCTCGATCTGCTGGAAATGCCCCTACTTATACAACCCAAAATGCCATTAGCCTTCTTGGCAACAAGGGCACACTGTTGACTCTCATTCAGCTTTTTGTCCACTGTAACCCCTAGGTCCTTTTCTGCAGAACTGCTGCCCAGCCATTCGGTCCCTAGTCTGTAGCAGTGCAAGGGTGACAGTGCGTTGCGTAAAAAAAATACTTTCTTGTGTTTGTTTTAAACCTGCTACCTATTAATTTCATTTGGTGGCCCCTTATTCTTGTATTATGAGGAATAAATAACACTTCCTTACTTACTTTCTCTATACCACTCATGATTTTATGGACCTCTATCATATCCCCCCTTAGTCGCCTCTTTTCCAAGATGAAAAGTCCCCATCTTATTAATCTCCTCATACAGAAGCCGTTCTATACCTCTCATAATTTTTGTTGCCCTTTTCTGAACCTTTTCCAATTTCAATATATCTTTTTTAAGATGGGGCGACCACATCTGCACGCAGTATTCAAGGTGTGGGTGTACCATAGATTTATATAGATGCAATATGATATTTTCTGTCTTATTATCTATACCTTTCTTGATGAATCCCAACATTGTTCGCTTTTTTGACTGCCGCTGCACATTGAGCGGATGATTTCAGAGAACTATCCACAATGACTCCAAGATCCCTTTCTTGAGTGGTAACAGCTAATTTAGACCCCATCATTGTATATGTATAGTTAGGATGATGTTTTCCAATGTGAATTACTTTGCATTTATCAACATTAAATTTAAATCTGCCATTTTGTTACCCAGTCACCCAGTTTTGTGAGATTCTTTTGTAGCTCTTCACAGTCTGCCTGGGACTTAACTATCTTGAGTAGTTTTATACCATCTGACAACAGAAGAAGGGAATGTCTTCCTTACAGAAACAACTGATACATTAGAAAATGCACACACAGCAGAATACTTACAAGAAGTAGCAGTAAAAGCTGTAACAAACTGTGGGGAAAAATTCCAATGTCTAGTACGCAGCTTGGTCACAGACAATGCTGCAAATGTATCCAAGAAGAGAAGAAATTTAGAAGAGAGTCTCAAGCTAACAACATACAGTTGCAGTGCTCATTTAATGCACCGCCCAGCCAAAGACTTCAGTGTTCCAGAAATAAAGGCTAATGTTGAAATTGCAAAATATTCCATAACAACCACTTTGCAGATGCTCTGAAAAAAGTGGGAGGAACCAAGCTAACTCTCTCACAAGATGTGCGATGAAACTCAGTAGTGGACTGTTCTGAGTATCAGAGGGGTAGCCGTGTTAGTCTGGATCTGTAGAAGCGACAAAGGGTCCTGTGGCACCTTATAGACTAACAGAGGTATTGAAGCATAAGCTTTCGTGGGTGAATACCCACTTCTTGCTTGCATCTGAAGAAGTGGGTATTCACCCACGAAAGCTTATGCTTCAATACCTCTGTTAGTCTATAAGGTGCCACGGGACCCTTTGTGGTTTGTTCTGAGCACTATATCAAGAACTGACCTAATCTGATGACAGTTTGTGAACAAAATCGTGAAAAAATAGATGCCACTGTCACAGCCAAAATTCTCAACATTGGGCTTAAGAGAAATGTTGAACACCTGCTGAGTACCCTGAAGCCTATTTCTGTAGCCTTGAACAAAAGGCAGGGCAACAGCTGTTTTATTGCTGACGCTGTTGAAATTTAGAAGGAACTGAGTGAGATCTTAAAACGAGAAATATGCAATGACAGAGTGAAATTACAAGCATTAAAAAACCGAATGGGACAAGCACTATCTCCAGCTCATTTTCTTGCAAATATTCTCAATACTCAGTACCAGGGTCAAACTAACTGCTGAAGAAGAGGAGTTGGCTAGGACATGGACATTCAGCAATCATCCCTCCATCGTGCCAACTATAATAAACTTCAGAGCTAGGGGTGAACCATTCAAGAAATATGTTTGCTGATGATGTTTTAAAGAAAGTCACACCAGTGAACTGGTGGAAGTCACTTAAGCACTTGGATTCAAAGACTGTTGAAGTGATAATCTCACTTTTAACAGCAGTAGCTTCTTTTGTCAGTGTAGAAAAAATATTTTCTTCCTTTGGACTAATTCATTCCAAATTGAGAAATCGTTTGGGACCTGAAAAAGCAGGAAAACTTGTTTTTCTTCCAGATTATGAACAAACAGGAAAATGAAGGTGAAGACAACTGACTTAGCTGCAGATGCCAATATTTTAAGTTTCTCATGTTGACCTGGCTGACATAGTCCATTTAATTTTTTTTTTTAATATTTCATTTAACTATTTTAGTTCAATTCAAATTCAAAAATTCATGTTTGTTTTGTTAAAATATTATATGTTTGCTGTTGAAGAAAAAAATGCAGAATACATAACGTTGTTGTTTTTGTTAAATAAAACAATATAAATATCTGTCGGGTGATGTTCTCCTCCTAACACAGCATGGCATGAAAATCCTCCAAATATTAATGATTAACCTGTTGAATTGGAGATAGTTCACCTCCCAATGACTTCATAAATATCTGCTTCATAGACTTTAAGGTCAGAAGGGACTTTGGTAAATGAAATAACCAAACATTCATTCATTTCCTGACATAGCTGTAAAACTTTTCAAAAGTTTTCAAAAGAAATCACTTTAAAAATGTATAGTGTGTACATTCTAAAAATGAAACCCACATCTATCTCTGAGTTGTGAAGAATGTTTTAAGATTATAACAACCAACAAGTATGCACTTTTATGTAGAAATTCATGATTAAATCGAGTCTTCCTGACTAGTGATTAATCAAATCCACCCTGCTGAACACTGTTTGAATCTTGCAGAAGTATCTGTAATTAACAACTATCAACAATTCCAGTGCAGTTATGTGTCTGATGAGATGTTAATCAAGGTGCTTACAGATGCACATGGATAAGGAGGGGTCAGCCTTAGCACCAAATGTCCATGGGCTGTGTGTGGAAAAGTGTATTCCCGCCACTCAAACTCTATTACAGCTTCTATGGGCAGTTAACCAGGTTCAGAAGATTGGAATGAATGCCATTTTGGTTCCACCATACAACTCCCTAAAACCTGTATCTTCAGTTCCAGTCCATCCAGCACTCTGTCCCTTTCTGAGGTGATCTGTGTGTGGACCTGGCTCTCAGATCACACTCAAGCTCTGTCTAGACTCACATTATTTTCAATGAAGCGACAAAGGGTCCTGTGGCACCTTATAGACTAACAGAGGTACTGAAGCATAAGCTTTCGTGGGTGAATACCCACTTCGTCAGATGCAAGCATTACAATGTCTGAATGCCTGAACTGTCATTGAAAGGAGTTTAAATGTTAGCATCATCTAGGCAAATGCTCTTCTGGTTCCAGCAGCTCAAAGCATAGGACCAATCCCCAGCCCAGTCAAGCAAATTGTGCTAGATCAGTTTCCTAATACAGATTGTGATTATCCACATTAACACAGTGCCTAGGAGCCCTAGTCGGGGTCCAGGAGCCACTGTGCTAGGCGCTGTACAAACACAGACCCCAGCATGCTCCCCTTCCCTGGGGAGTGTATCATGTAAGAATAGGGACGAGACCCCGGATGGACACTGACCGGCTGAGGAGGAATGCGAGGTACCGTGGGGGCAGGCTGCTGTCTCTATTTCCCAGTTTGTAGTCTGCGCCTCCGCCACTTGAGAGACGCTGCCGCTTTCCGGCCGAGAGCCCGCCCGTGACTGGAGCGGGGCTCCCGCGGACACGGGGCAGCCCGGCCCTAGAGCGCCCCCAGCCCCACCCGAAGCGAGCGGGGCACAACGGGAGCGCGCTGGCGGGACGGGCTGGCCCGCGGGCCGGCGCAGGGCGCAGAGCGCAGCGCGGGGGGAGGGGGAGGGGGAGGGGGAGGGGGCGGGCAGCGAGCACTTACCGAACTGCCGCCGCTCCGCATGGCGCGCGCCCTACCGCCGCCTCATCACTCTGCGCCACGCACAAACAAACATCGGCGATCACCCACGTGACCCGAACAGGTTCGTGGTGACGCCATCTTGCCGCACCGCAACCATAGAGTCAAACCCTCCGCCACAGCGGCCGTTTCCGAAACTGCCACGCCCCCTGCCACTCTGGCGGACCAGCCCCAGCCCGCAGGCAGGAGCAGGAGTCAGTGTGCGCGCGCAGTGCCGCAGCCCGCCCCCTGCCGGGCTGACCCCGTAGCGCATGGCGGCCCCACACCCCCTTTGCCTTATTCCGCCGGCTCCCCTGGGCGGCACCAAACTCAGGCCTCGTGCCTGTGCCTTGGGGCGCTGCGTAGCCCCGAGAAAGCCCGGCTCCGAGTCTCCTCTGCTGGGAGCCTTGCAACCCAGCGGGCCGGCCATGCCCAGCTGGGAGTGTCAGTGCTGGGGGCGGGGGGGCAGGAGCTGGAGACAGGCTGCCTGTGCCGACCCCTAATCCTGCACTACGGCGGAATGACACGGTCACCTGCTCCTGCGGGCTCCCGCGGGCTCCTGCGGGCCCCTGTGACCCCCCCGCCCCCCACTAGGGAAGCACCTGCCCAGACAAGCTCAGGAAATAGCTTTGGAGTAGCCATCAAACTGCCACCGCCGGTGGGTGCTCTGCCCCTGGCCCCGCCCCAACTCCACCCCTGGCCCTTCCCCACATCCCCGCCTCCTCCCCCAGGCACGTTGCATCTCTGCCCCGGGGGGAAGCAGGAGAGCACCCACAGGGCCCGGCAGCTCCCCGCCCCGCGCCCAGCTCGCGTATCCGGACACGAAGCAGCAGCCACCAGCCGCTTTTCCTGGCTCCCTCCAGCTGCTCTGCGGCGCCTCGAGGGAGGGGTATGGGGAAGAGGCGGAGCACCTGGCTCCACCTCTGCCTCCTCCCCCGAGGCGCCGCTGACCAGCTGGAGAGAGCCAAGAAAAGCAGCTGGCGGCTGCCGCTTCGCGTCCGGTGGAGCCTCAGGAGCCGGAGAGGTGAGCTGGGCGCGCAGCGGGGGGAGCTGCCGGTTGGTGCTGAGCACCCACCAGTTTTTCCACATGGGTGCTCCAGTCCCAGAGCACCCTTGGAGTCAGCGCCTATGCCCTGTCCTGCTTGTAGAGATCCCCAGGCAGCTCCCTTCTAGTGTCCTGGCCCCACAGGGCAGGGGGGGGAATATCCCCTGCACTGTCAGCTGGAAACAGGATTAAATTTCACTTCCTGTCTGAAACGCTTGTGTGGTGCTGCTGTTTGGCTGTTAAACAGCCCGCATACTCCACCCCTGAGGCGGCTGCATCTTAGGGCTGGGCGAGGGGTCCCTGTATATAAACATTAAGAATATTTAGAAAAGCTGGATGAGCACAAGTCCATGGGGCCGGATGCGCTGCATCTGAGGGTGCTAAAGGAGTTGGCGGATGTGATTGCAGAGCCATTGGCCATTATCTTTGAAAACTCATGGCGATCGGGGGAGGAACCGGATGACTGGAAAAAAGCTAATGTAGTGCCCATCTTTAAAAAAGGGAAGAACGAAGATCCAGGGAACTACAGGCCAGTCAGCCTCACCTCAGTCCCTGGAAAAATCATGGAGCAGGTCCTCAAGAAATCAATTCTGAAGCACTTACAGGAGAGGAAAGTGATCAGGAACAGTCAGCATGGATTCATCAAGGGCAAGTCATGCCTACTAACCTAATTGCCTTCTATGATGAGATAACTGGCTCCGTGGGTGAGGGGAAAGCAGTGTATGTGTTGTTCCTTGACTTTAGCAAAGCTTTTGATACGGTTTCCCACAGTATTCTTGCCAGCAAGCTAAAGAAGTATGGGCTGGATGAATGGATTATAAATTGGATAGAAAGCTGGCTAGATCGTAGGGCTCAACGGGTAGTGATCAATGGTTCCATGTCTAGTTGGCTGCCAGTATCAAGCGGAAGGATCGGTCCTGGGGCCGGTTTTGTTCAATATCTTTACTAATGATCTGGAGGATGGCGTGGACTGCACCCTCAGCAAGTTTGCAGATGACACTAAACTGGGAGGAGTGGTTGATACGCTGGAGAGTAGGGATAAGATACAGAGGGACCTAGACAAATTAGAGGATCGGGCCAAAAGAAATCTGATGAGGTTCAACAAGGACAAGTGCAGAGTCCTGCACTTAGGACGGAAGAATCCCATGCACTGCTACAGACTAGGGACCGAATGGCTGGGCAGCAGTTCTGCAGAAAAGGACCTAGGGGTTACGGTGGACGAAAAGCTGAATATGAGTCAACAGTGTGCCCTTGTTGCCAAGAAGGCTAACGGCATTTTGGGCTGTATCAGTAGGGGCATTTCCAGCCGATCGAGGGACGTGATTATTCCCCTCTATTCGGCACTGGTGAGGCCTCATTTGGAGTACTGTGTCCAGTTTTGGGCCCCACACTACAAGAAGGATGTGGATAAATTGGAAAGAGTCCAGCGGAGGGCAACAAAAATGATTAGGGGGCTGGAGCACATGACTTATGAGGAGAGGCTGAGGGAACTGGGATTGTTTAGCCTGCAGAAGAGAAGAATGAGGGGGGATTTGATAGCTGCTTTCAACTACCTGAAAGGGGGTTCCAAAGAGGATGGATCTAGACTGTTCTCAGTGGTAACAGATGACAGAACAAGGAGTAATGGTCTCAAGTTGCAGTGTGGGAGATTTAGGTTGGATATTAGGAAAAACTTTTTCACTAGGAGGGTGGTGAAGCTCTGGAATGGGTTACCTAGGAAGGTGGTGGAATCTCCTTCCTTAGAGGTTTTTAAGGTCAGGCTTGACAAAGCCCTGGCTGGGATGATTTAGTTGGGATTGGTCCTGCTTTGAGCAGGGGGTTGGACTAGATGACCTCCTGAGGTCCCTTCCAACCCTGATATTCTATGATTCTATGATACAGGACATGGGACACTACATCCCTCAACATAGGCTAGGAGGTCCTAAATTTCCACACAGGTAGGAAAATAGGTTACATCAGTTAACAGACTAAAAGGTCTGCCAAAGCTGTTGAAGAGGCAGGTGGAAAGGAGGAGCCAGGAGTACAAGGAATACACCAGAGAAAGTCAAGTATTACATCACCTACACCCCACAGCACAAACTTATTTGGGTGCATTTCCCCCCCCCCTTGCTTCTCTCTGAAGAATGGCATGATGGAGAAGAGATGGAATGATCAGACTAGTCTAGTCACACAGCAACTGTTGAAGGCTTCATCTCTCATTAACTATTATTCCTCCATTACAGAATTTTGCAAATTCCATGAGCTGTTCAGTGTTGACAATTTGTCTTTTTTTTAAAAAAACCCGAAGTATCAGGGCCTTTAGTTTAATAAGTAAACAAGTTCAGTTAACCCTAACAGCCACTCCAACTTTTAAACTCTAAAAACCCAACCCCCTAATCCTCACCCTAACCCCAAATTCCCCCTCCCACACTTTGACACAACAGCCCAAAAAAAAATAGGATTCCTGATTCTTACAGGCTTCCAGGTTAAAGTGACTTCAGTAACACACACAGAAATGCCCCTCCTCCCATAAAAGTATCATATGCATTTGCTCGCATCTCTGCTCTTCTGGTGCAAATTGTATCAGAGGGGTAGCCATGTTAGTCTGGATCTGTAGAAGCGACAAAGGGTCCTGTGACACCTTATGTTAGTCTATAAGGTGCCACAGTGTCACGGAGTGTGGGGGAGTCAGGTCCTGCACTCCTCTTCCCGGGATTCAATGTGACTCTCAGCCAGCCAGTAGAACAGAAGGTTTATTAGGGTTGTCAGGAAAGAGTCGAAACAGAGCTTGTAAGTATGACCAGGACCCCTCAGCTGGGCCCTTCTGGGGGGCAGGGAGCTTAGACCCCAGCTCTGGGGCTCCCTGCGTTTCACCACCCAGCTCCAAACTGACCAAGAGCCAGCCAAACCTCCAGCAGGCTCTTCCCCTTCCCCCGGGGCCCCTCCCCCCAGGGCCCCTCCCCTAGCCTTTTACCATTCTCCCAGCCAAAGGTGTCACCTCCCAACCCCCGTCCTGGCTCATGTTACAGCCTCAGGTAAAGTCTCGCATTCCCAATGCAGCCTTTCCCAATGCAGCCAGCCTCTCAGGTCAAATCCATCTCGCTCTCTACTCCGTCACACACAGGACCCTTTGTCGCTGGTGCAAATTGGTGATTCTGGCTCACAACTGCCACTGGGCTGCACTATGCAGCAATCTCTGCCCACACCACATAGTGACAGCTCTATTATCAGCGCTTTTAGAAAACGTCAGCCCCGCACACGGTGGTCACACCCTGTAAATAACTAGAGAGGATGGCAGTGCTCCTTCCCCGCATTCTTCTTTCCTCTGCCCAGGCAGCAGGAATTACTCTTGCTTGATCCGACCTTCTTCTTGGCTGCTGCATGCCGAACATGTACACTAAGTGGACAAGGCTCTTACAGCTCCACCCATCAGCTCTTTTACAAAATGCCCCCTAGTGCTAGTTTGGTTGACCAGAGATATTGGCTATTGCCAGACCACACCAATGGGCCACTCCCCATAAACCAATACAGCATCTGCAGCTTTCCTCAATCAGCCCCACAGCACTCCCAGCCTCTACTCTTCTCTGTCACTACAGCCAACTTGTTTCATCAGGCATTAGCCAGTAGCTCAGCCACAAAACCATCTAAAGGAACATATACTCTCTCTTCCCTTGTTCATTCACCCAGGGCCCCTTACCCCACCTCGGGCAACATCTTTTCTCCTCAGGTTGACCACACCCCCAGTCAGTGCCAGGCTCCGCCCAGGCAGGCTCCCAACAGGGTACACTGAAAAATGTGGGCCCTAACCTCAAAACTTACTCAGATTTTACCCCCATGTACCCAAACTGCCAGCTTCTAATATGCAAATAAGGTACTGCCACGCTCAGTCAACTCCCCTTGCTCTCCAGATGAGCTAGTATGTCACTCAGTCAACTCCCCTTGCTCCCCAGCAGGTGGCAGACAGCTCGTGCACTTAGCTCCTTTCTTGCACCAGCTTCAGGCCCCAGGGCTTGCAAACACATCAACCATGTTGGATTCTAGCAGACAAATATCAGTTATCCACTTGGGTTAGGAATCGAGGAATGTGGTGCTGCTCTGGGGGCGCATACTTGTATTGCAAAGATAAAATTAAAAAAATCTTGGTAAAAATGTTATTTATTGAAAGAAGTGCTGTACTATTGTGGCTACAAAACACTTTCCCTAGTGGGTGAAACAAGGTTAGAATTAGAAAATTACATACTTTGTTTGGATGCTGGTACAGATTTAATTTAGCTTATGAGTAGGTTTGTTTAAGGCTGACTGTTTTGGCTACTTTAGAAAAATGTATTAAATTAGAAAACTCATTTCATGAGTGTCCCAATGTAAAATAGAGATTTCACAGAAGTAGCGAGCTGTGACAAGGCATACATTTGTCACAAAGCAGAGACCCCCCCCGAGGGGTAATAGTGCCCTGACACTACAGAGGAGATGCTGGGATGTTCCCCCATCAGACATGAGGGTCTCCACATTAGGGTCATTGGTTGCCAGACAAGCTGGACCCTGGGCAGGGACTACTCTTTGTGCTGAGCAGGCTACTCCAGGAGCAGGAGAGGAGGGGCGATTTCCCTGGCTAGGGTTTTGGTGCCCAAGGAGGGTGAGATCTGGGGCAGGCTTTGGCGCAGGTTGTTCAGCAGCTGGGAGCCCAGGTGCTTGTCTGTCCCTGAGTGGCTGAGGAGCACGGTGTGCAGCTGATCCATGCACTTCAGGTAGCCACTGCTGTAGTGCTGCTTCATGACCAGGCTCTGCTTGGTGCTGGCTGCAAGAGATGGGGCAGTATCAGAAACAGCATAGCAGACAGGGCCCAGGAGCTACTGGGGCAATCAGCCATCAGCCAAGCCCAGGAACCTGCCAGCCTGCAACATCACCATAAGTAAGGCTACGTTTTAGTCACGGGTGTTTTTAGTAAAAGTCACGGACAGGTCGGGGCAGTAAACAAAAATTAATGGCCCATGACCTGTCCATGACTTTTACTAAAAATACCTGTGAATAAAACTTGGGTGGGGGGAGGGAGGGTGGTTGCCCAGGGGTCCCATGGAGGGTGCTGGAGGAGGGCAGCCTGGGTGCTGGGAGGGAGGGGGGAAGTGGCATGTGGCCCAGGACCCTTGCTGGTGCTGGGGGGGTTGGCAGGGCTGGCAGGCTCCCTACCTGGCTCTGTGCCTCCCCCCACAGCAGCAGCAGAGTTTGGGTGTGGGAAGGGGCAGGGGGTTGGGGTGGGCTCTGGGCGGTGCTTACCTGGGGGGCTCCCCGGAAGTGGTGACATCTCCCTCGCTCAGCTCCTGGGCGGAGGTATGGCCAGGCAGCTCTGCACACTGCCAGTGCCTGTGGGAAACTGCGGCCAATGGGAGCTGTGCTACACCATGATCTGCAGCATGTCAGCTTTCTGCAGCCTGGACTGCAGCAAGGAGTAGGGAGAGGCACCATGAATGAGTGATGGGGGGTACAAGGATTTGGGGACTCAGGGTGTTAGGAATACAAAGGGCTTGGGGGAAGGATGCAGACACCTATACCCAAGCTGTAAGGGGGGTGCTTCCAGGGGCATTAGGGTTAAGAACATAAGAACGGCCACACTGGGTCAGAGATTGGAGATTTAGACACCCAGAGCATAAGGCTGCATCCCTACTGTCTTGGCTGATAGCCATTGGTGGACCTATCCTCCAGGAATTTAGCTAATTCTTTTTCTAACCCAGTTATGCTTTTGGCCATCACAACATCTCCTGGCAACGTGTTCCACAGGTTAACTGTGTGTCATGTGAAGAAGTTCTTCCTTATGTTTTCAACCTGCTTCCCATTAATTTCATTTGGTGACCCCTAGTTCTCGTGTTATGAGGAGTAAATAACTCTTCCTTATTTACTTTCTCCACCCCAGTCATGATTTTATAGACCTCCATCATATACTCCTGCAGTTGTCATTTTTCTAAGCTGAACAGTTCAGTTCTTTTTAGTCTCTCCTCCGCTGCTGGGCGTAGCTAGGAGTGGAAATTTGGGTGGGCCCCAACTTTTGGGTGCATGGTCAATCATGGACTGTGCTAGGCTGCCATGCTGGCTGACTGTGCAGCCTGGCCAGGGCGGACAGCACTGATCCCCTCAGATGCACTCTGACTCAGCAGCAGGGAAAGGGGGCCGTTGCCTCATTGCGGGGTATGGGCTGCTGTCCTTCAGTTGGGGGCTCGCATCTCCTGCGGGCCATAGGACCCTGTGCGGGGTCAGCTCCGGCTGCACTGCGGGGCCATGAACAGGGGCTTGCCTGTGTGAGCAACTTGGCCCAGACTCTGTACTGAGTTGCCCAGCAAAGCTGAGAGCACTGCAGAGAGACTGGCCTCGCAACTGTCTCCAGCCATGCAGGGGATGAGCCATGCGGAGAATGCCACTGGCGAACGGGCAGCCCCCGAGCACCTGCTAGCTCAACTTCTCCCCCAATGCCACACCCCCTTCCTAGCCCAGGTGCCCCTAGACACAGGGCTGCACCTGCCGAGCTGGGAACGCATGGGGAAGCTCAGAAAATGGCTAGGCAGAGTTGCTGGAGCATAGTTTTCTGAAGGGCGGGCACAGAGCTCCGTCCTGGATTTCAGGTACCCAAGTGGCACTCCGGGTCACTGTTGCAGTACTACACCCCTGCTCAGATTTGGGTGGGCCTGAATGCTAAGTGGGTGGGCCAGGGCCCACCCATGGCTACACCCCTGCTCCACAGGAAGCTGTTTCAGACCCCCTAATCTTTTTTGTTGCCCTTCTCTGTACTTTTTTCAATTCTAATGCATTGTTTTTGAGATAGGACAACCAGAACTGCATGCAGTTTTTAAGGCATACATCAATAGAAAATATCATAATGCCGCTATGTCTTATTATCTGCCCCTTTCCTAAAGGTTCCTAACATTTTGTTAGCTTTTTTTGACTGCTGCTGCACATTGAGCGGATGTTTTCAGAGACCTATCCACAATGGCTCCAAGATCTCTTTTTCAAGTGGTTAAAACTAATTTAGACCCCATCATTTTGTACGTATAGCTGGGATTTTGTTTTCCAATGTGCATTCCTTTGCACTTATCAACACTGAATTTCATCTGCCATTTTGTTGCCCAGTCACCCAATTTTGTGAGATCCCTTTGTAACTCATCGCAGTCAGCACGGGACTTAACTGCCTTGAGTTATGTCTCTTCCCAGAAGGTTGCATCGCTGCAGCCATTGTAGCACTTCTAGTGTAGACTAGACCTAAGTTATGTCCAGCAGCTGTAATTTATCCAATTCAAGCACCAACCAGTGTTATAATAATAAATGGAGATATGCCCATCTCCTAGAACTGGAAGGACCGAGTCCAGTCCCCTGCCTTCACTAGCAGGACCCAGTACTGTCCCCTGACAGATTTTTACCCCAGATCCTTAAATGGCCCTCTCAAGGATTAAACTCACAACCCTGGATTTAGCAAGCCAATGCTCAAACCACTGAGCTATCCCTCCCCACTAACTGAGTTGCCAACTCCACACAGCAGGAAGTCACCAGACAAACCCCGAGAAGTCGCTAGATGTAGCTGTTTAAACACTCAAAAGGAATCCAAAATATCACTGAACAAAATTTCCAGAAAATTCTACAGAGAATTATATCCATATGCCTGCCCAGTGAAGTACAGTCACAAAATCATTCACAAGCAGCTCAATAGTGAATTAGTATAGCGACTAATGGATCTGGCTAGTGGATTTTTGTTTTGAAATCTACTTTCTTGGCTCCCTGCAGCGCCAAGCTCAGGTCAGGCGGATGCCCACTTCCCCCTGGCTCTGGGCACCCCCTGTTGGCTCAAATCCAGCCCACCTGAAATTAACCTACCCCAGCCAACTGAGGACATGTTCAATTGAGATGTAATAACATTGACTTGGTATGCAAAAGAAAGTGGAAAGAAGCACATGGAATGGATTTTAACAACACTGTTGAGCTTCTTGCGAATGATTTTGTGACTATACATATTGGTGACTTCCCTGGCATCACGGTTGATCACCACTCTGTCCTGAGAGTGGCTGGGCTCCAGGGTTAAAAACAGCTCCTGGGTGTCGGGGAGAATGGATCCACCACTCGTGTCATAAACATACAGCTAAGGGGTTAAGATTCCTCCTTACCTGTAAAGGGTTAAGAAGCTCAGATAACCTGGCTGGCACCTAACCAAGAGGACCAATGAGGAAAGACGATACTTTCAAATCTTGGGAGGTGGGAAGGTTTTGTGTGTGCTGTTTGTTTGTGGCTGTGTGTTCTCCCTCTGGGGCTAAGAGAGGGACCAGACAAGAAATCATCTTCTCCAACCCATCCTCAACCAAATCTCCAATATTACAACAAGTAAGGTAGACATTGCGTATTAGATTTTCTTTTGTTTTGCTTGTGAAGGTTTCACTGTGTTAGAAGGAAGGTTTATTCCTGTTTTCTGTAGCTTGAACTTTCCCTGTGTTAGAGGACGGTGTTATTCCTGTTTTTCTGTAACTTTAAGGTTTTGTCCAGTGAGGGGGATCCTGTACATTTTGAATTTGAGTACCCTGTAAAGATATTTACCATCCTAATTTTACAGAGATGATTTTTACCTTTCCTTTTTTAATAAAATCCTTCTTTTAAGAACCTGACTGATTTTTCCATTGTTCCAAGACCCAGGGGTTGGGTCTTTGATCACTTTGTAACCAATTGGTTAGGAGCTTATTCTCAATCCTCCCCAGGAAAGGGGGTGTATGGGCTTGAGGGGATATCTTGGGGGGTTGGGGAACTCCAAGTGGTCCTTTTCCCTGGTAGAATCATAGAATCATAGAATCTCAGGGTTGGAAGGGACCTCAGGAGGTCATCTAGTCCAACCCCCTGCTCAAAGCAGGACCAACCCCAACTAGATCATCCCAGCCAGGGCTTTGTCAAGCCTGACCTTAAAAACCTCTAAGGAAGGAGATTCCACCACCTCCCTAGGTAACCCATTCCAGTGCTTCACCACCCTACTAGTGAAAAAGTTTTTCCTAATATCCAACCTAAACCTCCCCCTCTGCAACTTGAAACCATTACTCCTTGTTCTGTCATCTTCTACCACTGAGAACAGTCTAGAGCCATCTTCTTTGGAACCCCATTTCAGGTAGTTGAAAGCAGCTATCAAATCCCCCCTCACTCTTGTCTTCTGCAGGCTAAACAATCCCAGTTCCTTCAGCCTCTCCTCATAAGTCATGTGCTCCAGCCCCCTAATCATTTTTGTTGCCCTCCGTTGGACTCTTTCCAATTTATCCACATCCTCCTTGTAGTGTGGGGCCCAAAACTGGACACAGTACTCCAAATGAGGCCTCACCAGTGCCGAATAGAGGGGAATAATCACGTCCCTCGATCTGCTGGAAATGCCCCTACTTATACAACCCAAAATGCCGTTAGCCTTCTTGGCAACAAGGGCACACTGTTGACTCATATTCAGCTTTTCGTCCACCGTAACCCCTAGGTCCTTTTCTGCAGAACTGCTGCCCAGCCATTCGGTCCCTAGTCTGTAGCAGTGCATGGGATTCTTCCATCCTAAGTGCAGGACTCTGCACTTGTCCTTGTTGAACCTCATCAGATTTCTTTTGGCCCAATCCTCTAATTTGTCTAGGTCCCTCTGTATCCTATCCCTACCCTCCAGTGTATCAACCACTCCTCCCAATTTAGTGTCATCTGCAAACTTGCTAAGGGTGCAGTCCACACCATCCTCCAGATCGTTCTTGTTTAAATCACTTGGTGGTGGCAGCGATTACCTTTTCTCAGGGTACAGGGGAGATTTTGTACCTTGGGGAGTTTTTAACCTAAGCCGGTAGAAATAAGCTTAGGGGGTCTTTCATGTGGGTCCCCACGACTGTACCCTAGAGTTCAGAGTGGGGAAGGAACCCTGACATCTCGCCTGTCTCCCATTCTCCACATCCTGCTCTTCCTCATCCACAATGTCCTCCTCGTTGTTACCTGAGATGGCTCAGGACTCAGGCTCCCGGGAGGTATCCATGCACATTTGCACCTAGAAATCAATGACCCAGAGGGCTATGAACTTCCCTTCCTCTCCTTAGGGACACTGAACAACCACCCTCAGGTCACGATCAAAGGACTGGAAAGGTATGAGGTGGGGAATAAGAGTTGGCTGCTGGAAGGCGTCAAGGTTCTCACCAGGAGTCTAAGGAAGGAGGTCAGATAAAGAGCTGGACAGAGCAAAGAGCTGGGCTCTAGGCTAACCAGAATGGACTATGCTTTAACCTTTATTTCTCTGTGCTACCCAAAGGACTTCCTATGCTGTGTTTCAGGTAACTAATAAAAATAACTATTTTGAGAACGCTGTTTGAGTGTCACTGCAAATGCTGGGTGAGATGAATTAATTCCTGAATAGTGTACAAAACTCCATCAGGAGCCTATCTCAGTTGGACTAGCTGAACAGAGCATATGGTGTGAAGCAGGGATGCTGAAGGCCCAGAGGGCCAGTCTAAGAAGGTGGTGAAGCTGCGTGGCTTATCCTGGAGGAAGAGTGAGATGCCTAGGGAGGCTAGCACACTGAAGGGGGTTCCAAGGTGGGGCCCTAATATCAATCCAGTGGATTTGATACCATGTTCTGAGGTTCCACTACTTAGCCCAGCTCTTAGTGATTTTACTGGGAAGTAGGGACCCTCACTGCCAGTACAGCTTCTGTGCTGTTTTTTTTACTGCAACACTGTCCCCACTCCAGTGTGACGGTGTCTCCATAAGACTTTATGGGGAGATGCTTATAAATGTATATAGGATATAACTGGAATATGTTTTATGCTACATGTGCCATGTAACATATCTCTGTAAAAGTTATGATCTACTGAATCTATTGCTCCTGTTTGTATGCATGTATCATTGTTGTAGTTGAAGTTATGAATATTGGTTGTATATTTGCTGGTTTTATACATAGCCTTTGTAAGAGCATGGGATCATGTCTGGAGAAAAGAATGTGCCCAATCAAGAAACTCTTAAACAGACAAAAGGAGTTGCAGACCCCAATCCACATCTGAGCTTGGCCAGGAATGCGACTGGCTGGGCTGGTTGCTGAATTGTGCATGGACATGTGACTTGGCCATGGGATCCCAAAACTCCAGGGTAACATGATGCTACAGAGGGAGTGGGGAGGAGCATCCATCCTGGGGAGAAAGTTTATTTAAACCCTGGGAAGACCCCTCCATTTTGTCCTCAGTTGGCTAAAGAGAGAGGCTCTCCACCCCCCAAGGACATACCTGAAAGAGACTGAACAAAGGACAAAGACAATAGGGGGTGTGAGCGATTGCTGGACCCAGGCTAGGAGTTCTACAGCCTGTAAAAGAAAGAGACTGGAACTGGTGAGGTTTTTATCTGTGTTGAGTTTGATTAGACATAGACTTGCGTATTTTATTTTATTTTACTTAGTAATTCACTTTGTTCTGTCTGTTACTACTTGGAATCACTTAAATCCTACTTTCTGTACTTATTAAAATCACTTCTTACTTATTAAGTTACCTGGAGTACATGTTAGTACCTGGAGGGGGCAAACAGCTGTGCATATCTTTCTATCTTTGAAATAGAGGGAGAACTATTTATGAGTTTACCCTGTATAAGCTTTATGCAGGGTAAAACGGATTTATTCAGGGTTTGAACCCCGTTGGGAGTTGGGCACCTGGGTGTCAAAGACAAGGGCACTTCCAGGCAGGCCTACAGCTGTTAGGGGACGTGGTTCAGACCTGGGTCTGGGTTTGCAGCAGATCAGTGGAATCTGGCTCAAAACAGATAGGATTTGGGAGTCCCAAGCTAGAAAAGGCAGGAAAGCAGGGGCAGAAGTAGCCTTCGCATACCAGGTGGCAGCTCCAAGGTGGTTTCTGTGATACCAACCCATCACATCCAGGTCTAACACTTAGCCACTTGACTTGTTTATCAGTGATTAACCTCTGGTAATTGCAAGATAGAAAAAAGGATGTTTAATAAACTCTGTCATTAAACACCAGGGAGGGGAGAAGAAAGTCAAACACTGTCTAGAACTCTTCAAGCAGACTCTACACCACCAGAGTGCAACACTCCAGCCTCTTTTCCCCTGGCATTTGGCATTCCTACCTGTGCCTAGCAAGTGAGTTTCAGTGTAGGGTGATCTCCTCAACCAGGGCGTGCTAAGTACAGTTCTGCTGCCCTTTACTTATACAATAAAGATAACATTTCATTATCCCTATATTCAATACTACAGTGACCGTAACCCAAATCCAGCCAAAATTGACCTCTTTAGCAAAACAGCTACATCTGCTGAGCACCTAGGCAGCAAATACTGTATGCTCCTGAAGTCTTTTCCCCCTAGTTCATCACTAGATGTCGGAGGAGAGCTCATTCAGACCCTGCTTACACTCATATGCTCAGGGTCTAATGCATACTCATAAATTTTAAGGCTGAAGGGTCCACCAAATCATCTAGTCCAGTGGTTTTCAAACTTTTGTACTGGTGAACCCTTTCACATAGAAACCCTCTGAGTGGAACCCCTTCTTATAAATTAAAAACACTTTTTATATATTTAACACCATTATAAATGCTGGAGGCAAAGCGGGGTTTAGAGTGGAGGCAAAGCGGGGTTTAGAGTGGAGGCTGACAGCTCACGACCCCCCATGTGAGAACCTTGTGACCCCCTGAGGGGCCCTAACCCCCAGTTTGAGAACCCCTGATCTAGTCTGATCTCCTGGATATCACAGGCTACCAACACCACTCAGCACCCATATACTAAACCCAGCAATTGAAATTAAACCAAGTATTGCAGACCATAGGAGACTAGAATATTATGTGCCAGAGGGAGAGAAGAGATTGGCAGTGACCTTAGGGTTTTTTTTGTTTTGTTTTGTTTTTTTGGGGGGGTCTTTTTGCCATCCTCTGCAACATGTGGGTGGGCTCAAATGACAAAGAGATAGGAGGGTCAGGGCAAAACTGGGAGGAAAGATCAAATCAGTATCTTAGATGCCTATATACAAATGCGAGAAGTATGGGTAATAAGCAGGAAGAACTGGAAGTGCTAATAAATAAATTCAACTATGACATTGTTGGCATCACTGAAACTTGGTGGGATAATACACATGATTGGAATGTTGGTATGGATGGGTACAGCTGGCTCAGGAAGGACAGAGAGGGGAAAAAGGGAGGAGGTGTTGCCTTATATATTAAAAATGTACACACTTGGACTGAGGTGGAGATGGACATAGGGGACGGAAGTGTTGAGAGTCTTTGGGTTAGGCTAAAAGGGGTAAAAAACAAGGGTGATGTCATGCTAGGAGTCTACTACAGGCCACCTAACCAGGTGGAAGAGCTTGATGAGGCTTTTTTTAAACAACTAACAAAATCATCCAAAGCCCAAGATTTGTTGGTGATGGGGGACTTCAACTATCCAGATATATGTTGGGAAAATAACACAGCGGGGCACAGACTATCCAATAAGTTCTTGGACTGCATTGCAGACAACTTTTTATTTCAGAAGGTTGAGAAAGCTACTAGGGGGGAAGCTGTTCTAGATTTGATTTTAACAAATAGGGAGGAACTCGTTGAGAACTTGAAAATAGAAGGCAGCTTGGGTGAAAGTGATCATGAAGTCATAGAGTTCACAATTCTAAGGAAGGGTAGAAGGGAGTACAGCAAAATAGAGACAATGGATTTCAGGAAAGTGGATTTTGGTAAGCTCAGGGAGCTGATAGGTAAGGTCCCATGGGAATCAAGACTGAGGGGAAAAACAACTGAGGAGAGCTGGCAGTATTTCAAAGGGACACTATTAAGGGCCCAAAAGCAAACTATTCCGCTGGGTAGGAAAGATAGAAAATGTGGCAAAAGACCACCTTGGCTTAACCACGAGATCTTGCAAGATCTAAAAAAATAAAAAGGAGTCATATAAAAAATGGAAACTAGGACAAATTACAAAGGATGAATATAGGCAAACAACACGGGAATGCAGGGGCAAGATTAGAAAGGCAAAGGCACAAAATGAGCTCAAACTAGCTGCAGGAATAAAGGGAAACAAGAAAACTTTTTATCAATACATTAGAAGCAAGAGGAAGACCAAGGACAGGGTAGGCCCACTACTCAGTGAGGAGAGAGAAACAGAAACAGGAAACTTGGAAATGGCAGAGATGCTTAATGACTTCTTTGTTTCGGTCTTCACCGAGAAGTCTGAGGGAATGCCTAACATAGTGAATGCTAATGGGAAGGGGGAAGGTTTAGAAGATAAAATAAAAAAAGAACAAGTTAAAAATCACTTAGATAAGTTAGATGCCTGCAAGTCACCAGGACCTGATGAAATCCATCCTAGAATACTCAAGGAGCTAATAGAGGAGGTATCTGAGCCTCTAGCTATTATCTTTGGTAAATCATGGGAGACAGGAGAGATTCCAGAAGACTGGAAAAGGGCAAATATAGTGCCCATCTATAAAAGGGGAAATAAAAACAACCCAGGAAACTACAGACCAGTTAGTTTAACTTCTGTGCCAGGGAAAATAATGGAGCAAGTAATTAAGGAAATCATCTGCAAACACTTGGAAGGTGGTAAGGTGATAGGGAATAACCAGCATGGATTTGTAAAGAACAAATCATGTCAAACCAATCTGATAGCTTTCTTTGATAGGATAATGAGTCTTGTGGATAACGGAGAAGCGTTGAACGTGGTATACCTAGACTTTAGTAAGGCATTTGATACGGTCTCACATGATATTCTTATCAATAAACTAGGGAAATACAACTTAGATGGGGCTACTATAAGGTGGGTGCACAACTGGCTGGATAACTGTACTCAGAGAGTAGTTATTAATGGTTCCCAATCCTGCTGGAAAGGTATAATGAGTGGGGTTCCGCAAGGGTCTGTTTTGGGACGGGCTCTGTTCAATATCTTCATCAACGACTTGGATATTGGCATAGAAAGTACGCTTATTAAGTTTGCAGATGATACCAAACTGGGAGGGATTGCAACTGCTTTGGAGGATAGGGTCATAATTCAAAATGATCTGGACAAATTGGAGAAATGGTCAGAGGTAAACAGGATGAAGTTTAATAAGGACAAATGCAAAGTGCTCCACTTAGGTAGGAACAATCAGTTTCACACGTACAGAATGGGAGGAGACTGTCTAGGAAGGAGTACGGCAGAAAGGGATCTAGGGGTTATAGTGGACCACAAGCTAAATATGAGTCAACAGTGTGATGCTGTTGCAAAAAAAGCAAACTTGATTCTGGGCTGCATTAACAGGTGTGTTGTGAGCGAGACACGAGAAGTCATTCTTCCGCTCTACTCTGCGCTGGTTAGGCCTCAACTGGAGTATTGTGTCCAGTTCTGGGCACCGCATTTCAAGAAAGATGTGGAGAAATTGGAGAGGGTCCAGAGAAGAGCAACAAGAATGATTAAGGGTCTAGAGAACATGACCTATGAAGGAAGGCTGAAGGAATTGGGTTTGTTTAGTTTGGAAAAGAGAAGACTGAGAGGGGACATGATAGCGGTCTTCAGGTATCTAAAAGGGTGTCATAAGGAGGAGGGAGAAAGCTTGTTCATCTTAGCCTCTAAGGACAGAACAAGAAGCAATGGGCTTAAACTGCAGCAAGGGAGGTTTAGGTTGGACATTAGGAACAAGTTCCTAACTGTCAGGGTGGTTAAACACTGGAATAAACTGCCCAGGGAGGTTGTGGAATCTCCCTCTCTGGAGATATTTAAGAGTAGGTTAGATAAATGTCCATCAGGGATGGTCTAGACAGTATTTGGTCTTGCCATGAGGGCAGGGGGCTGGACTCGATGACCTCTTGAGGTCCCTTCCAGCCCTAGAATCTATGAGCCAGGATTAAGTGAGATATACGAAGATAATCATTTCCCTGCCATTGCAGGCCCCTCAAGCATGGCACACCTCGGTCTCTCCTTGTCTATGCCTGCGGCACATTAGTCTCCTGTGAGCTATAATACTTTGATCTCATTTTGGTTGTTGGGTTTAGTGTGAGGGTACTGGGTGGGGAGGTCAGATTAGTGATCTGGTGGTGCCTTCTGGACTTAGATTCTATGACTCTCTAAACTTTCATTAAGCGAGTTAGATTGGTTTATGTTTTGGAACCTGGTGCCTAGGGCTGTTTCTGCTGCTCTCACTGGATATTCTCACTAACTTGCAGAACAATGGGTTGCCTCAGGCAGTTTGTTATTTCAATATTTGCTGTGAAACGACACATGCGATAGGAGCAAGTGACTCTCTTCTAAAAAGTCATTTGTTTATAAGCTTGCACCCCACACCTTGCACAGTCAGCTTCAGGACCCGCACTTCTTAATGCTTTTCTTTAGATTTATTTGGACTGAAATTTCTCTACACTTTTGAAAAATTTATTTCAATTTCCTGCAAAGACATACAACTGTGCCTAGGACCAGAGTGAGGCTTAAATCGCTGGTGGTGGAGCTTCTGGCCCAGGGAATGGCCCCATAGCATTTGGGGCAGCTTGAAGAGGCTGGGACGAATTTTCCCACTCCCTTGGTCTCTTGGATTCTTTGCCTCGCTTCTCAGATGTATCCCCATCACACAGAGTCACTTTGTGCAGGAACTCCAGCTCCTTGTGGAGCAGGGCTTTGCCCAACTTTGTCCGAGGAAAAAACAATCGCATGACACTGGAGAGAAAATATTAGTGGAAGAAGTGGGAGGCACATCAGCTCCATTTTGTGTAACACCAGCTATGAGGACAGTGGTTCTATACCACTGTCTATTTTGTTCTATATCAACAAAAATGATTAGGGGACTGGAGCACATGACTTATGAGGAGAGGCTGAGGGAACTGGGATTGTTTAGCCTGCAGAAGAGAAGAATGAGGGGGGGATTTGATAGCTGCTTTCAACTACCTGAAATGGGGTTCCAAAGAGGATGGATCTAGACTGTTCTCAGTGGTAGAAGATGACAGAACAAGGAGTAATGGTCTCAAGTTGCAGAGGGGGAGGTTTAGGTTGGATATTAGGACAAACTTTTTCACTAGTAGGGTGGTGAAGCACTGGAATGGGTTACCTAGGGAGGTGGTGGAATCTCCTTCCCTAGAGGTTTTTAAGGTCAGGCTTGACAAAGCCCTGGCTGGGATGATTTAGTTGGGGTTGGTCCTGCTTTGAGGGGTTGGGGGGTTGGACTAGATGACCTCCTGAGGTCCCTTCCAACCCTGAGATTCTATGATTCTATGATCTCTCCTCACACACATGGGGTTCAGTTAAGGCCTGGCTCATTATGGTAGCATCAAGAGCCTACTGCCGGAGGGAGCCTCAAAAATACTTTATAGTCTATAAAGGCCCCACCCAGAATTGCAAGGGAAAGGGTGGGGCAGGGTGCAATGCACTGGGCACTACAGACACACCGAGCAACGTTCCCTAGCTCAGTGTCAAATTCTCATGGCCAGCAGCTCTTTCAGGCAGCTATGTCCCTTAAGAAGGGTTCATCCATTCCACACCGCAGGGGGTGCCCCATGCTGCATCTCTGTGTTCCAGATTCAGCTTCACCCAATAGTCAGGCCACCCACTAAAGCAGTAATGAGGCCCTGGGCACAACAAGGGAAGGGAACTGGGGAATGTTCTAACTTGCTACCTATTTTTATTTAAAGAATCTAAAAACAGACCTACATGTACACTGAAACAAAGAGGATAGATGGTGCGACTCCAAAGGTGAATACACACAGCAGTAGCACCAGACGCGAGATGGCAGGGACTGAAATAGATACAGCAGCATTACTAGAAGTGGAGATCAATGCCTGATGGATTTCTGAGTGGTAGCCGTCTTAGTATGCATCAGCAAACAGAATGAGGAGTACTTGTGGCACCTTAGAGACTAACAAATTTATTTGGGCATAAGCTTTCGTGGGCTATATATATGTACTCCTCGTTCTTTCTGATGGATTTCTGCAACCTCAATGCACGGAAGACTAGCTGGGGAGACTTGTAAAAGGTGAGGGTGAACAGACAAAGTGGCTTGGGTTTCTTTAGGCTCTACCTAGCCTAGCTGCTGGGACCAGCATGGAAAGGGTAATCTCACAGACAGGAACTTGGAGCTGGAGCTCCCAGCATTGTCTGACGATGTATGACAAGTCAGCTGGGATCCAGACACCAAACATGAGCAGAGCTCAGAAGCTGCACTCTTTACGTCACCATATCTTGCAACTCATAGGTTGCTGTATCACTAACAGGCGAGCCACAGAGACAGCAGAAGCTGTGCTAAGATGCTATCAGCTGGGAATGATTCCTCCTGTCTGAGCTGCACAGACCTACTTCCTGTTGGGAAGCATGCCTTACTGTCACTACAGAAGCGTGACTTCCTGACTAGGAAAGCCCTCATTACTCACCACAGTCTTCACTGGACGTAGCCCCTTTGTGATAGGTCACTAAGCTCCTTGTGCAGGTCTCACACTCGGTCTTCCCATAATGCTCATTGTAAGAGCCCAGGGGGCAAGTGGCACATGTGACTGTATTCAGTGAGCTGTACAGCCCTGGGGAACAAGCAACTGTAAAACCATTACAAGAAGAGATTCAGTGACATTTAGGGTCAGGGTCAGAGACTCAGATTCAGGATTCCTATCAGGGTTAAAGATTAGAGTGATGGAGCTGGTGTAGGAAAGAGCATCTTACTAATGGATACCCCATGGCTCATCAAGAAAAGAAATGTTTTGTGTACACAACATTTTCCTACAGCCTCTATATATGTGTAATGAATTTTTACATGGTGTGTTTAAGAATAACTGCATCTTCATCTCCATTTCTAGACATTAGTATAACAAAAGTGGCTCCAGTGTGAAGTCTGTGATGTGAACAATCCCCAGTGAAGATTGTGCCCCACCGATGGGTTTGGGTGGAAAGATTTTTGACATTGACTTACTGCAACAGTTGGAACACCCATCTGTAGTGTTACTTTTACCAAACCCTGGCTTACAATGATCCACCTTATAGGCCAGAAGTGACCCAACTTTGTAGTGCAAAGGAGGCAGATTCCCTTCACGGATCTGAAACTCATTCAGCACCTCGATGGAGTGATGAATTCTCTCATAGGCCTGTGAGGAGTCAAGAAAACAATTAGCAGTATTCACCAGGTCAATAACATCTATATTTCCCACTTCCCCCCGGCTCCCAGCCCACCATCCATAGAGATAAAAAAATCAGTATGCTGCCTTGGCAATGAGGGATGAAGAATCTCCCCCAAAGATGGAGGAGGAGATGCCATGTAGCCCCAAGACCGGGAGGATCATGGACCCCACGCCCAAGAGAAAACCAAGGATGGTGGTGGTGGTTGGTGACTCCCTTCTAATGGGGAAGGAGGCATCCATCTGCCAGCCAGACAGATGTGCTGCCTGCCAGGGGCCCGTATCTGAGACGTTACAGAAGGATTGCTGAGGATTGCCTCTCTTGCCACTACCCCACGCTGCTCATCCATGTGGGCACTGATGATACTGCGAGGTATGACCCTGAGCAGATCGGAAGCGACTACAGGGCTCTGGGAGTGATGGTGAAGGAGTTGGGGGCACAGGTGGTGTTCTCATCTATCCTTCCAGTCAATGGTAGGGGCCCAGGCAATGAGACACACATCCTGGAGGTGACTGTATGGCTGTGCAGATGGTGTCCACAGGACAGCTTTGGCTTCCTCCACCATGTGATGTTGTTCTGAGAAGAAGGATGCTGAGTAGAGATGGGATTCTCCTATCAAGAAAGGGGAAGAGTATCTTTGGATACAGACTGGCTAATCTAGTGAGGAAGGCTTTAAACTAGGTTAGATGGGGCAGGAGACAAAAGCACACAGATAGGTCCAAAACAGAGACCTGGATGAAGGGTTGGAATCTGGTAGGAACATGGGCAATCATAGCAGGGCAAAGGAGACAGGAGGGAATATAGAGGGGAAATTGAATGAACATCTTAGATGTCTTTATACTAATGCAAGAAGTAGGAGGAATAAACAGAAAGAACTAAAAATACTAGTGAATAATCACAATTATGACATAATTGACATCACAGAGTCTTGGTGGGATAATTCACACGACTAGAATATTGGTATAGAAGAAGCTTGTTCAGGAAGGGCAGGCAGGGAAAAATGGGAGGTGTTCAGTGTTACCTTGTATATCAAAGATGTATACACTTGCACTGAGGTTGAGATAGAAGCGGGAAGCAGACAAGTTGAAAGTCTCTGGATACAGATAAAAGGGGTTTAAAAAGGGTGATATCATGGCAGGGGGTCTACTATATTCCACCTAACTATGGAGAAGAGATGGATGAGGTGTTTTTTTTTTAAACCAACAACAAATCATCCAAAGCACATGATTTGGTGGTGATGGGGAACTTCAACTACTGAGAAACCTGTTGGGAAAATAATAGAGCAGAGTAATGATTATTCAACAAGCTCTTGGAATGCATTGGAGAGAACATTTTATTGCAGAAGGCGGAGAAAGTGACTAGGGAAGAAGGTGTTCTAGAATTGATTCTAACAAACCATGATGAACTGGCTGTGAATTTGAAGGTGGAAGGCAGCTTGAGTGAAAATGACCATGAAATGATGAGTTCAGGATGCCAAGGAATGGTAGGAGAGAAAACAGCAGAGTAAAGACAACGGACTTCAAGAAGGCACACGTTAGCAAACTCAGGGTATTGGTAGGTAAGATACCATGGGAAGCAAGTCTAGGGGAAAAAGGAGTCAGAGGAGTTGGCAGTTTTTTAAAGAGACGTTATTAAAGGCACAAGAGCAAACTATCCCAATACATCAAAAACACAGGAAGTATGGTAAGAAACCACCTGGCTTAACCAGGACATCTTCAATCATAGAATCATAGAATCTTAGGGTTGGAAGAGACCTCAGGAGGTCATCTAGTCCAATCCCCAGCTCAAAGCAGGAGCAACACCAACTAAATCATCCCAGCCAGGGCTTTGTCAAGCCAGGCCTTAAAAACCTCTAAAGATGGAGATTCCACCATCTCCTTAGGGAATCCATTCCAGTGCTTCACCACCCTCCTAGTGAAATAGTGTTTCCTAATATCCAACCTAGACCTCCCACACTGCAACTTGAGACCATTGCTCCTTGTTCTGTCACCTGCCACCACTGAGAATAGCCGAGCTCCATCCTCTTTGGAACCCCCCTTCAGGTAGTTGAAGGCTGCTATCAAATCCCCTCCCCACACTCTTCTCTTCTGCAGACTAAATAACCCCAGTTCCCTCAGCCTCTCCTCGTAAATCATGTGCCCCAGCCCCCTAATCATTTTCACTGCCCTCCGCTGGACTCGCTCCAATTTATCTACATCCCTTCTGTAGTGGGGGGACCAAAACTGGACACAATACTCCAGGTGTGGCCTCACCAGTGCTGAATAGAGGGGAAGAATCACTTCCCTTGATCTGCTGGCAATGCTCCTACTAATACAGCTCAATATGCCGTTGGCCTTCTTGGCGACAAGGGCACACTGCTGACTCATATCCAGCTTCTCCTCCACTGTAATCTCCAGGTCCTTTTCTGCAGAACTGCTGCTTAGCCAGTCAGTCCCCAGCTAGTAACCTGAAACTCAAAAAAGAGTCATACAAAAAGTGGAAACTAGGTCAAATTATGAAGGATTCATATAAAAAAAAAAAGACAACTCAAGTATATAGAGGCAAAATTAGAAGGACCAAGGCACAAAATGAGATTAAATTGGTTAGGGACATAAAGGGTAAAATGAAAACATTTTACAAATGCATTAGAAGTGAGAGGAAGACCAAGGACAGGATAGGCCCATTACTCAATGAGAAGAAAATAACAGAAATCACAGCAAAGGCCAAAGTGTTAAATGCCTTTTTTGGTTTCAGAGAGACAAGGTGGGGGAGGGAATAGCTTTTATTGGACCAACTTCTGTTGGAGAGAGAGACAAGCTTTTGAGCCACACAGGACTCTTCTTCAGGTCTGGGAAAGGTATTCCCAGCATCTCAGCTAAATGCCAGGTGGAACAGATTGTTTAGTATATTAGTATATATTTAGTTAGCACATATTGTGTAAGGGACCATTCAACGTAGAGTGACTAATTAACACCTCTGAGATCATAAGACAAAAAGAGGGGGCTAGTGGGTTACAGATTGTTGTCTCTGTTCAGTCCATGATTTTTAGTGACTAGCAGATTAATGAATTTAAGCTCCCAGGCTCATCTTTTGAAAGTCTTGTGCAGGTTTCCTTTGAGGACTGATAGGTCAGATACAGATTGATTGTTTTGTGAAAAGTTTTCACCTCCAGATAAGGTGGTAGGAACAAAGAATGTAGAGCATACTTACAAGATGGGGGACTCAGTGACTCTGAGAAAGATTTGGGGGCCATGGTGGACCATCAGCTGAACATGAGCTCCCAGTGTGACGCTGGGGCCAAAAGAGCAAATGCAGTCCTAGGATGTATAAATGGGGATTTTGAGTAGCAGAGAAAGGTTATTTTACCTGTGTTCAGTTCTGGTGCCCACAATTCGAGAAGGAGGTTGATAAATTGGAGAGGGTTCAGAAAAGAGCCATGAGAATGAATAAAGGGATTATATAACATGCCTTATAGTGATAGGCTTAAAGAGGTCAATCTATTTAGTTTAACAAAGAGAAAGTTAAGGGGTGACTTGATTACAGTCTAAAAGCATTTACACAGGGAACACATTTCACAATGCCCTTTTCAGACTAGCAGAGAAAGATCTAACATGACCCAATGGCTGGAAGTTGACACTAGACAAATTCACAGTGGAAATAAGGCATACACTTTTACAATTGAGGATAATTAACCATTGAAACAATTTACCAAGGGTCATGAAGGAGTCTCTGTTACTGACAATTTTTAGATCAAGACTGGAACATTTTCTACAAGATATGCTCTCGGAATTATTTTGGGGGATTTCTCTGGCCTTTCTTTACAGAAAGTCTGACTAGATGATCACAATGGCTCCTTCTTGCCTTGGAATCTATGAATGATCAGGAACCTGGGACACTGCCCCAGCGTTCCAGCCATAATGATCCTCTCCGGTGTGTTGCTTTCTGAGCTAGGATTCTGATACTGATTTGGAATCTGGTACCAATTACAGCAGATACATCACCTCTTTAGAGCGATCCTTGATGTCTTGTTCACAGTTTTTGCTCATACTTTCTGGCGGGCAATGAATTTCCCACATGACTCCATAAGGAAACACTGTGGTGAAATAAAGCAAACATGGTCACTGACAGCTCCTGCACAGTCTCATAGTATTTATCCATCCATCCTTGTATGTTAGCATTTCACAACTGTAAATGGCTACTGATGTCCAGATCATTCCAGACACTGTACACAATCCACAAAGCATAGCTACAAAGAAACTGCTGTCACTTCTGAGAAGCATCTGTATGCCTCAGTCTGTCTCTGAATTCAGGCTTGGCTCTGGGTTCTAGCCTTGATTCCATCCTGGACACTGGAAATTGACTTTTCTCTCAGGAACAAGGCAAATAAACCTGTTACGGGCATCCATATTCAACAGTACTGGGTTTAAGGGGGAAGAAAGTAGCATGCCCCCGTTGGAAAACAATATGCAAAGTCTGAATGTATGATTCCCATAGACATTTCCAAGCCTCCTGCAGACAGCTGCAATCCTGAAGTCAGCCTTCGCCAGATGCTGTAACCCAGGCTCCAGGCTTCTCCAATAAATGCTAGTTTAGTAAATTGATGACAAACTGTTTGGGCCAAACTCTCCTTTTGCTTATCCAGTCATAACTCTCTTGATGTCAGCAAAGTTACACCTGACTTATGCCACTGCAAGAGGAAAGGGGCCCTTGTTGTATTTTGTTACCTGATCAGTTTTGAAGCAGCTTGAAGCCTGGTTTGTAGTCTGATCGTGGGCTTCCACCACCCTATTCATGTCACCTTTGGTGAGGGGCTTTGGCTGTCTGAAGGAGGCTTGGAAATGCAAACTGTGATTAAATACATGTCCAGAGGCAATGGTGATGAGAAGGGCCAGCAAGGTCATGGGTGTAATTTCCTATCTGTAAACACACTAAGGGTTAAGTAACAAGCGCTGCTCTTACTCAGCACAGTCATCCGCACTTCAGAGTGGTTCCTTTCCTGCGAGGGCCAGATGCACTCAGTGTATTTTTCAAAGACCTCACAGCTGAGATTCCTCACTAGCCCATTCAGATGCTCCAGAAAGCTGTGGATGTAGATGCTGTTGGTTGCTGAGCTGCAGAGAGGCGAGTAAAAGGCAGACCGGATCTCCACACTCCTGTCTGGCCTGTGATAAGCTAAAGGGAAAGGACAGTGTTAACTCTATTAAACAATCAATTTGCATACAGTTTGCTAATCCCCATAGTGCTGCACAAGCAGCATCCTCCCCATCTATCCTGTGGGGGAGCTAATCCCTTTAGGGTATGTCTGCTGTTGTGATAAACAGATCTATGGCATGGCCACAGCTGGCCCAGGTTTATGGGGATCGGTCTTGTGGGGCTATAAACCTGCAGTGTAGATGTTCGGGCTCAGGCAGGAGTCTGAGCTCTGACGCCCAGCAAGGGGGTAGAGTCTACAGCCCAAGCCCAAACGTCTACATTTTAGCCCTCCAGCCCAAGCCCTAGAAACCCAGCGACCCAGGCTCTGAGACTTGGTGCCACTCCCTGCAGCTAGTACATTGACTCGGGGAGGCAGACTGAGGTTTGCCTTCGTAAGTTCATGGATACTTAGTGAAAAATGCAGTTTCAATCAGAAACCTTTAAAAACTATTTTTATGAAAGAAGAAAAAATAAAATGCATGTTTCTGTGATTGTTCAGCATAGCAAATATTCAAGCATGCACAAAAATTCAAAGATTCAAAAATATAAAAGTATAGATCTGAACATGAAAGTGCTGTGTGACATAAAGACTGTTCATGACACTGAAGTTGAAGTCTTCTTGGATAACAGTGCCTTAATTCCTCCACAAAGACATACAAGGGTCAGTTTTCAAGTCAGATCACTTTCATATGATAGGAGAATTGTTTCTCTTTCTTTCATGGGTCATGCTCATCTTTAGGTGTGATAAAGTTATTTTCAAACAAGAAAAGGAATTCTCACATGTTGCAGTTGATGCTCCAAACAACAAGACCACTATAGACATTTAAAAAAAAACATGGGAAAGGCTCATTTAAGTCCTTGGCAGCACCTAGAACTTCTTCCAAAATTTTTTTTTACGCATCAGTGGTTTAAACACACCCCATGCGCGGGGGTGTCACATGGTACCTGCGAGGAAGATGGTTGCCTAGTCCCAGACTTCTCACTCCCCACATATCAAGTAGGGTGACCAGATGTCCCGATTTTATAGGGACAGTCCCGATTTTGAGGTCTTTTTCTTATATAGGCTATTACCCCCCACCCCCGTCCCGATTTTTCATACTTGCTGTCTGGTCACCCTATCAAGTCGTCTCTAATAATTACTTTCTTAGCAAACTGCCAATAACTTTCTGTCATACAAGTTTAAATTAAGCCCCTGGTTAAACTTCAAACCATTGACTATGGATTCCAATGACAAAATGAGAGGCAACAAAAGACCTAAACCTGAATCATCTCAGCAGCTGAAGTGGGAGAATGCAAGGCCACAGCAGAACCTAACCCAGGATATTGCGGCACTGAAAGAATTCCTCACAGACTGACTAGATTCAATATTGAAAGATATTCATGGCCTCTCTAAAGATATATGTGATGTAAAATCCTGAATGGTTCACTTGGAAAATGAGCTATAAACAACTACCATTGAAACGATGAAATTAAAGAAGAAACTGACTCCTTAAAGCTCAGATTAGACAAACTGGAAGAAAATCAGGGTGGTTTAAAAAACAAAACTTTTGCCACTTGGGCACGGCTGAGGGCTTTGAGGGGATGGATATTATCTTTCTTCAGAAGCTGCCCCCTGACCTACTTAAATTGGACCCCAGCTTCTCCCATTAGCTATTGAAAGGGCTCATCAAATGCCTGGTACTAGAAAGCAGGAATCCCATCATCTTCAAGCTGCTGAAGTTCAATGACAAAGTAACGCCAAGGGTGGCTCTACCAATTTTGCCGCCCCAAGCAGTCGCCGCCGAATTGCTGGTGCCGCACAAGAGGCAAAGCTGCTGCCGAATTGCCGCCGCGGCGAGAAAAACGGCGGATCTGCCACCAAATTGCCGCCGTGGGACACAGACTGCGGCCCCATTCCGGATGCTGCCCCAAGCACCAGCTTGGAAAGCTGGTGCCTGGAGCCGGCCCTGAGTAACGCTAATGAATGCTGCCAGAAAAGCTGAAACCCTTATGTACAAAGGACACAAAATTTCTCTTTTTTTCCTGACTTCTCAGCTGCATTTAACAAAAAGAAGGCTGCATTCAATGGCATAAAACACTCTGCTTGATACCGGCTGCCAACTAGACATCGAGCCGTTGATCACTACCCATTGAGCCTGACAAGCTAGCCAGCTTTCTATCCACTTTATAGTCCATTCATCCAATCCATACTTTTTAAACTTGCTGGCAAGAATACCGTGGGAGACCGTATCAAAAGCTTTGCTAAAGTTAAGATATATCACAGCCACCACTTTCCCCATAGCCACAGAGCCAGGTATCTCATCATAGAAGGCAATCAGGTTGGTCAGGCATCACTTGCCCTTGGTGAATCCATGTTGACTGTTCCTGATCACCTTCCTCTTGTCCAAGTGCTTCAAAATTAATTCCTTGAGGACCTGCTCCGTGATTTTGCCAGGGACTGAAGTGAGGCTGACCGGTCTGTAGTTCCCCAGGTTCTCTTTCTTCCCTTTTTAAAATATGGGTATTATATTTGCCTTTTTCCAATCATCCGGGACCTCTCCCAATCACCACGAATTTTCAAAGATAATGCCCAATGGCTCTGCAATCACATCAGCCAACTCCCTCAGCACCCTCAGATGCATTAGATCTGGACCCATGGAGTTGTGCACGTCCAGCTTTTCTAAATAGTCCTTAACCTGTCCTTTCACCACTGAGGGCTGCTCACCTCCTCCCCATACTGTGTTGCCCAATGCAGCAGTCTGGGAGCTGACCTTGTCTGTGAAGACCGAGGCAAAAAAAGCATTGAGTACTTCAGCTTTTTCCACATCATCTGTCACTAAGTTGCCTCCCCCATTCAGTAAGGATCCCACACTTTCCCTCAATACCTCTGTTAGTCTATAAGGTGCCACAGGACCCTTTGTCGCTTCCACACTTTCCCTGACCTTCTTCTTGTTGGTAACATACCTGTAGAAACCCTTCTTGTTACCCTTCACATCCCTTGCTAGCTGCAACTACAATTGTGCCTTGGCCTTCCTGATTACACCGCTGCATGCTCGAGCAATATTTTTATACTCCTCCCTAGTCATCTGTCCAAATTTCCACTTCTTGTAAGCTTCCTTTTTGAGTTTAAGCTCACCGAAGATTTCACTGTTAAGCCAAGCTGGTCGCCTGCCATATTTGCTATTCTTTTTGCACTTTAGGATGGTTTGTTCCTGCACCTCAGTAAGGCTTCTTTAAAAATACAGCAAGCTCTCCTGGACTCCTTGCCCCCTCATATTAGCTTCCCAGGGGATCTTGCCCATCAATTCCCTAAGGGAGTCAAAGTCTGCTGTTCTGAAGTCCAGGGTCTGTATTTGTCTACTCTCCTTTCTTTCTTTTGTCAGGATCCTGAACTCAACCATCTCATAGTCACTACTGCCTAGGTTGCCACCCACTTCTTCCCCTACCAATTCTTCCCTGTTTGTAAGCAGCAGGTCAAGAGGAGCACGGCCCCTAGTCGGTTCCTCCAGCATTTGTACCAGGAAGTTGTCCCCAACACACTCCAAAAATTTCCTGGATTGTCTGTGCATTGCAGTATTGCTCTCCCAGCAAATGTCAGGGTGATTGAAGTCCCCCATTAGAACCAGGGCCTGTGATCTGGAAACGTCAGTTAGTTGTCCGAAGAAAGCCTGCCCCCCAGCAGCAGAAAGGAGCTGTGGGGCAGCGGCCAGGAGCTGTGGGGTCCCCCGCCACCCACGAGCTCCAGGGTACTCCTGCTGCCCACAGGAGCTCGGAGGGCCCCACCACCTCAGGTGGCAGGGGTACCTTGCAACTCCCGGCCGCCATGGGTGGCGGTGGGACCCTGCAGCTCCCAGCCAGCAGCTGGCTGAAGTCACAGATTTCACTATTTTTTGCCCCTAAAATAGAGACCACAATCCATTTCTTAATGTTAATTGGTAAAGCCAACTCATCCAGCACCCCTGAAATTACACAAGCTTGGAGAAAGAGAGAGAAAAGCTTTTGAGAGAGCACTGACTATGATGTTCCAAAACCCATCCATTTTTGGAGTAGTATAGAGCAGTGGTTCTCAAATGTTAGCAAGCTGAGGACCCCCATTTTGATTTTAAAATTTTTGCGGATCCCCAAGCCAGCTTTTCATTTCCCCCCGGGGGTGCTCAACAGCTGTTCCGCGGCATGCAGGAGGCACTGGGAGGGAAGGGGGGAAGTTGATCAGCAGGGCCGCCGGCCCCGGACATGACTCGTGGACTGCCTAGAGCCGGACATGATTCACGGATGCCGGGGAGTACCCTCGTGGAGCCCCAGGGGGTCCGCGGACCCCAGTCTGAGAACCACTGGTATAGAGGATGTATGAAAGGTTGTCATGTGGCTGTTTGCATGTCCAACATTCACTGTGTGTGGCCAATTTAGCCTTAACAAACGTTGAGTCCAGTATATCTTGTTCTGGAAGAATAGTAAGACTACAGACAACCAATTTGACTCTAATAAATTTGATCTTTTCATTGGAGGTCTACCTTTTAATATCATAACTTCAGAATAAGTGTCGTTTATGGGAAAAGCTATTACAAGAGATCAAACAGGTTATAAAATAGCCTCTCTCTGTCTGAAAGGAATTCTTGCCTCCCCTCCAAACAGGCAGGCAGGGTCTGGTCACAGAAACTCAAGCATAGAACCATGTGTCCCCACTTTGCAGAGACTTTCTTGCACATCTTTTATTATGGCAGCAATGTAATACAGTCGCCACACTTCATTTAGCTAAAACACGGTCACTCACACCCCCCACCCCCAAGGGCTACTGGAATTGTGACTACTGCTTTGTGGCTTTAGGACTATAATCACTCATCTGAGGAAACTCAGAATAAGAAACTGGGGAAGAAAAAACTGGAACATCTTATTTACGGGGGCAAACAAATGTACGGGGGGGGGGGGGGGCAGTGCCTGCTCATGCTCCCTCTTAGCTATTGGGCTGTGCCATGGGTTTTCTTAATCTCAGTGTAGACATACCCTTAGTGACCCACAGTTATTCCCAGTGGCACTCTCCTCAACACCCTAACCTGCATCAATACCCAGACCCCCTGGGTCTCTCCAGGATAGGAGATCATGCTCCCCCCTTTGGTCATGGCAATCATTTATTTCTGGCATCCTGACCTGTTCTTCACAAAGCAGCCAATCCCTGTCCCCCACCTCTCTGCACCTTGGGCAGCTTTACTACATACCATACCCCTGACAAAGAAATGGAAGTGCTTTGTGTAGCGCTTGCCCTCCTTGGAATAGGAGACACGGCATTTGTAGATTCCAGACTGCTCTGGACCAAAGTCCTTGAAGGCTAGGGATCCATTCTCCAGTATGGAGCAATATTTGGAATCTAGACGAGATAGAGAGATTAGAGATTGTAGTCTTCTGTTCCAGTCACAGAACTCCAAATCCAGCAGATTATGACAAAAAACTAAGCATGTTAATTAACCACATATCCTGGGGCACATTGACTACACTCTCAGTTCGTTCTTATAAACGTTCAAGAAACCAAATAACTAAATTCGGCCAAATTTATTGTCAAACGACAAAGCAGTACAATATGAGAGAGAGACATACATACTCTCCTTCTAGGAAGCAAACTCTTGCAGCATGTTCACCTTACACAAGTGTGCTTCAAAGATGCTCATTTCAGATAGTATGATTTTACAAGTTATGCATCACTAGAAGTTTAACCCACTAGTTTGTGCCAGCTTGCCAGTAGTACTTCCCTACACTTTCCCATATCTTGTTTTGAATACAACATTCCAACCATTGATGAGCCACAAAAGTACTTACTAACCACATTTAATACAAAGTATTCATGCACCCTTGCTTTGACAAGTTTCCTGTTTTTCTAATATCAAAGCTGACTTCAGCTTTGGACAGTGTTGTGAGATGCCTGACATGGGTGAACAGAATTATGGGAAGAGCATAATACATTCCCAGCACTTTACTTATATAATGTATATTATATAAATAATGTGTGCATAATACCCATTAATGTGGTGTATAATACACCTAACATATATTGGCTAACAGGCCATTTAAAAAACTTCTCACACATATCTGATCTATTCATCCACCACTGAAAAATGCAGCCATCTCTGGGGTGCTACATAGCCGATGTTTAACAGTCAAGCATCCCTAATGCACAATAATTCAAGACAAGAAGTAAAGATGAACCCTACATCCAACTGAAACTATAGAGAGGAGGGAATAATTTAGGGAAACAAAAATTACATTTCCACAGGTCTTCAGTTTGAAATATGAACCAAAAATGGCACTTCCAGCAGCACAGCCCCACTCCCAGCACAATTCTGAGGCATTGGGGTCAGTACTGGCTCAAGGGGGAGAGCACACCCTACTATGTCACCAACACTGCTTCCTGCAGTACAGCCCCGTCTGGGGTCATGTTGAGGCACTGGTATCAAAATGACTGAGCACATGGTAGATTCCTCCATCCCTTGGTTTTTCCTTTGAAGGCTCATCTATATTACAGGATCAGAAAAGTAAGACAGATGGAAAAGGCCTTGTACATCATCTACTCCCAACTTCTGCATTATCCAGAGTTTATCAGTCTACAATTAAGTAGCACATTTTGAAGGGGCCTCACTTTCATCTGCAGAAGTTTCTTGATCATGCAAACAAATGACATGATCACAAGCAAACTGTCTAAACATCAGTTGTGCGCACACACTGCAGGGCTCTACATGTACTAAAAATTGAAGGCACAGTTTCATGGCCTAAATGCTCATGTACAGGCCTGGTGCCCTGACTCCTTTCAGCTTGGGAGACCCAGGTGCCCTGGATGAAGGATAAACCCATTAAAACTAGGGCTGATGCTTTAATTGTATTAAATACACACATTTTATAATGGCTGAAATCAAAACAAAACATTTCATTTGACTGGAAATGAAATTTTTTGAACTTTTTCATTCACCAATTTAAAAAAAAATATTAAAAAAATCTATTATTTGACCAGCTCTATTTAATTGTAATTAATGGATGATATAGGCTAGCCAACACATGGGAATTAACCGAGAGCTTCAGTACTAGGAGGGAGGTTGGAGGGCTTACAGCACCTTGAATTTCCTGCCCAGTGTCCTTGGTCCATTTGTAAACTTGATCCATCCATGTTTTTGTCCCCAGCTGTTCAGAGGAGCAGGGCAGGATTGTCCCTGCACTGTTAATGTGGATGAAGACATAAACTAAGGTACAACAAAGATTATTAGTCATCTCTACACAAAATGTAGATGCTGGGGCCAGACAAGGGGGTGGAGACTATGGGGCTCCACAGAGCGAGTTACTGCCCCCAAGTAAAGCACTGGGTGGGGATGGAGGATGCCCTTCAGGCACTTACCCATCTCATTTTCCTTCCCATAGATGAGCTGGTTCATGTTCTCGCTTTGTGCGTGCCTTGACAATACTGGCTGAGCTTTAGCCCTTTGTAATGGAAGGATTTTTCGGGTTGGAATTGGAACATGAACAAACCCTGCAGAGGCAGGAGGAAGGGGAAACCTCACTCACTCACCCCACAAAACAAGCCACCACAGACAATAACTAGACAGAAAGGATCTCCTTGTGCTTCTCAGGTACATACAGGATCACTGCACCCACCATAGGGAGGTGAACACCAGCCACTCTACACATGCACAGTAGTATCACACTTTGGGGACCTTCTCTGTAAGCTTTAAATCTATGACCAGCCGACACATTTCTGCTGAAAGTCACTAGTTCCAAACCTCTAGTCTCTAGTCCAAATACGGGTCTGGAACCCACAGAAAGAGGCCAGAGGATTCCCAGGCCTCATCAGGAAAGCTTTGGGTTGATGTTTGTCAGAACCCCTTTTGATTGTTGGAGACTAAATTTCTCAGAAATAACTTAAGAACAGAAGACAGGCCGTACTCGGTCAGACCACAGGTCCATCCAGCCGAGTCTCCTGTCCACCGACTGTGGCTAATGCCAGGTGCCCCGGAGTGAGTGGACCTAACAGGTAATGATCAAGTGATCTCTCTCCTGCCATCCATCACCCCCCTCTGACAAACAGAGGCTAAGGACACCATTCCTTACCCATCCTGGTTAATAGACATTAATGGACTTCATCTCCATGAATTTATCCAGTTCTCTTTTAAACCCTGTTATAGTCCTAGCCTTCACAGCCTCCTCAGGCAAGGAGTTCCATAGGTTGACTGTGTGCTGTGTGAAGAACTTCCTTTTATTTGTTTTAAACCTGCTGCCCATTAATTTCATTGGGTGGCCCCTAGTTCCTCTATTATGGGAACAAGTAAATAACTTTCCCTTATTCACTTCCTCCAAACCACTCATAATTCTATATACCTCTATCATATCCCTCTTAGTCTCCTCTTTTCCAAGCAAAAAAGTCCTAGCCTCTTTAATCTCTCCTCATATGGGACCCGTTCCAGACCCCTAATCATTTTAGTTGCCCTTCTCTGAACCTTTTCTAATGCCAGTATAATGACATGCTATTACTGCTCAATTGAGGAAATGCAGTCAATATGACCCATAATAATCACTGGTGTTAATGACCCAGTTAAGAGCTATCCTCATATTCCCATCACCATTAATAACCTGAGCTTTCACCAAAAACAGCCCCAGTAATCAGAAGGAGGCAGAAGATCTGGGACTTCCGGCCCTCCATGGGGAAGATCCATCTAGCCTGTCTGCACAGCTAGGGCCCTTCTCTTCCTCATGCCCCCCCCCTCACAGTTACTATAGTATAATTAGAGCTTGCTACAAGAATTCTCAGCTGTGACCTCAGCACCTGAAAAATCTAAAGGATACTTTCCACCTTTGGAGCTTCAAGTGCCTGAGCATTCCTGTGTGCTAAATAACAGGGTGTCAGCTGTCTTTTCAACTTGATCATGGAATTGCTGAAAGTCATTGTGGTTAGGGAGGGGAGCTACAGATGACTAGTCCACATTATCAGACAAAGTGATGTCAGAATCCCTGAGTCACTATATCAATAGGAACAACTGGTGGAACATACTCCATTTCCAAGAGAATGTCAGTAATTATCAAACACTGGAGAATAAGCTGGAAGTGGTTCCCGTACAACCTGAGTACATAACATAAAAAAAGGCCATACAGGGTCAGACCAATGGTGCATCTAGCCCAGTATCTTGTCTTCCGACAGTGGCCAGTGCCTCAGAGGGAAAGAACAGAACAGGGCAATTATCAAGAGATCCATCCCATTGTCCAGTCCCAGCTTCTGGCAGTCAGAGGTTTAGGGACACCCAGAGCATGGGGTTGTGCCTGACCAACTTGGCGAATAGCCTTTGATGGACCCATCCTCCATGAATTTCTCATTCTCTTTTGAACCCAGGTATGCTTTTGGCCTTCTCAACATCCCCTGGCAACAATTGCCACAGGCTGATTGTGCATTGTGTGAAGACATATTTCCTTATGTTTGTTTTAAACCTGCTGCCCATTAATTTAATTGGGTGACTGCTGATTTGTGTGTTATATGAAGGGGTAAATAACACTTCCCTATTCACTTTCTTCACACCATTCATGATTTTATAGACCTCTATCATATTCCCCTCCTCAGTCATCTCTTTTCCGTCTTTATTCTCTCCTCCTATGGAAACTGTTCCATACCCCTAATAATTTTTGTTGCCCTTCTCAGTACTTTTGCCAATTCTAATATCTTTTTTTGAGCTGGGGAAGACCAGAATTGCACATAGTATTCAAGGTGTGGGCATACCATGGATTTCTATAGTTATTACAATATTTTCTGTAAGTATCTATCCCTTTCGTAATGGTTCCTAACATTGTTAGCTTTTTTTGACTGCTGCTGCACACTGAGCAGATGTTTTCAGAGAACAATCCACAATGACTCCAAGGTCTCTTTCTGGAGTGGTAACAGCTAATTTAGACCCCCTCATTTTGTATGTATAGTTGGGATTATGTTTTCCAATGTGAATTACTTTATGTTTATGAACATTGAATTTCATCTGCCATTTTGTTGCCCGGTCACCTAATTTTGTGAGATCTCTTTGTAACTCTTTAGCGTCACCTTTGGATTTAACTATCTTGAGTAGTTTCGTATCATCTGCAAATGTTGCCACCTCACCGTTCACCCCCTTTTCCAGATAATTTATGAATATGTTGAACAACAGTAGCCATAGTACAGATCCTTAGGGGAACCTACTATTTACCTCTCCACTGTGAAAACTGTTTATTCCTACCCTTTCTTTCCTATCTGTTAACCAGTTACTGATCCATGAAAGTCCAAGAACACTATATCCACTGGATCACCCTTGCCACGTGCTTGTTGACCCTCTCAAAGAATTCTAATAGATTAGAGAGACATGATTTCAATTTATAAAAGCCCTCTTGACTCTTCCAATATATCATATTCATGTCTGTCTGATAATTCTGTTCTTTACTATAGTTTCAACCAATTTGCCTGGTACTGAAGTTAGGCTTACCAGACTTCAATTGCCAGGATCACCTCTGGAACCTCAACATTAAAAAATAATAATAAAAAAATAAATCAGCAGTACATTAGCTATCCACCAGTCATCTGGTACAGAGGCTCATTTAAGTCATATGTTACATACCACAGTTAGCGTTCTGCAATTTTATATTTGAGTTCCATTAAAAGCCTTGGGTGAATGGGCCTGATGACTTATTACTGTTTAATTTATCAATTTCTTCCAAAACCTCCTCTCTTGCCACCTCAGTGTGGGACAGTTGCTCAGATTTGTCATCAGCAAGGGGGGGGTCAGATCCAGAGCCATAGGTGCAAAATCATAGTTCTCTCGAGAGCAATGCTGCTGCTTCTCTTTTTCTTATATTTTCCCCTCAGCACCAGACAGAAGAAAGAAACCCTGACAAAATCTGTTTCTAGAGCTGATGGGGAGGAAGCAGCTGGCACCAGGGATGAACTTAGGCCATGCCTACACTACCAATTTTTGTTGACAAAAGTTATGTCAACACCCAAAAGTCGACACAATAAAAATCGGAATTGGGGGATGGTGATATCAGATACCCAGCTGGACGGAGGGGGCTTCTGGACAGGGGAGAGAGAGCAGCCAGAGCCCACCTGGATGCAGGAGAGACCTAGATGTACTGTGCTGAGGGATGCTAGGCCCGAGGGCCTGGAGAGTTTCCTGTGCTGGGTTCAGATGCTCAATAAACCCTCCTGTTTTACGCTGGCTGAAAGTCACTCCGGTCTAGAGATCAGGGTTGCATTATTCCTTCCGGGAGTGGAGGCCCCAGGGGGCCAGAGTGAGTGGACTTCCTGGGGGTAGGGGGGAGAGATAGGTATGCTGAAGGCTCAGAGAGGGGTGGTTCCAGGAGGCAGATGGGCCTATGGCTTAACCCCTGAGAGAGAGTGGACCCCTAAGAAAGGCTGTCGCACTGAAGGAGGTTCCTCCCAGGGACTGTACAGAGCCGAGAGAGAGCACGAGTCCTGTGAGACCATGACAACTTGGTAGCAGATGGTTGGTGGATGCACCCTGTAGACAGTTGGCGGTTAGCGGAGGGGCTCTGCAGTGAGTGGCTGCCAGCGATAAGACAAGGGAATTAAAGGAACCAGTGAGGAAATGGCCTATAACTAGCTCCCTAAAAGGGATATTGCACGTCTGTGGAGGGACGGACGGCTAGGCATTGGGAGGCTCACCAAGGAGCAGCTGATTGCCTGGCTGGTAAAGAGTGACCAGTACGAGGAGCAAGTTACAGATCCCAGCAGGGCTTCTGGGATGCCCGGCGAGCCTGGGAATAGCCAAGGGGGTAGTCAGTGTAGCAGCCGGGACTCTATCAGACCTGATTCCCTGGCCAGCAGGGGCGTTCCCCAATCAGGTTTCTCCCTGGAGGAGCTGTAGAGACTGGAGCTGGAGACGAGAGCGAAGAAGATGGAACTGGAGGAGTGGAGGCTGGTGGACAGAGAGAACAAGAGTACCATGCAGAACAGCAAAATCAGGAACTGGAATTGGAGGAGAGGTGGGCCAAGAGGGCCTGCCGGGGGGGTAAGTGGAGAAGGACCCCAAGATGCCAGTTCTGCAGGGAATCTGGACACCAAATTGTTGCCCCAGTTTAAGGGGGGCGGAATATGGATGCCTACCTCACAGCCTTTGAGAAAGCTTGTGATTTGAACCAGATTGACACTGCGGACAGGCTCCGCTGTCTAATCCCCCTGCTGGGGCCCAAGGCCATAGAGGCATTCAGCCAAATGGATGGGATTGAGACGGGGGACTATGACCTGTTCAAACAGGCTTTGCTGCTGAAGTTTGAACTGACCCCCGAGGCGTACAGGAAACGATTTCAAGGTCGCACAAGACCCCAGGTGTCACTTACAAGGAGGTCACCAACCTGCTGGGGGAATATCTCCACGAGTGGGAAAAGGGTGCAGGGGCCACGACCGCAGAGGACGTGTATAACCTGGTGGGGATTGGAGCAGCTGTATGACAACTGCCCTCCAGAATGTAAGATGTGGTTAATGGACCGGAAGCCCAGAGATCTGCGCAGGGCAGGGGCACTGGCAGATGAGTTTGTGGACAGCAGATCTGGGGGAGGAGGGAGACTCATGTCGGGGACTCAGAAGGGGAGTCACCCAGAGACTTCTCAAAGGTGGGCTTCCAGGAAGTACAACTCAGGGGTGCTCATGAATGCCGAGGCAGGCCAACCCCCCTCATGGGACTTGAGGGACCTGAAATATAATTACTGTGGCCAAAAAGGACACAAGGTGGCCATGGCACAATGCCTGAAGATGAAGGAAATGGCAGCCAAGCAGAACCCTCAGAGTGTCAACTGGGTGGAAGCCCACCCACAGGGAGCACCACCACTCCAGGGGGCTGTAGTCAATGTGGCAGGGCCAGGGGGAGGGGACTGTCAGGCCAGGCGGGGAAGGCAGGGGCTCTAGCCCCGGAGCGCCCGCACCCAATTCACTGGGTGAGCATGGGACAGACCCCAGGGGAAAATTGCCACATCATCCCCATTGAGGTGAGGGGAAAGAGGGTCCAGGGGTTCTGGGACACGGGTGCAGAGGTGACAACGGCCTGGACGGAGATGGTGGACCCAGACCAGCTAGTGCCCGACTCATGCCTGACCCTGATGGGGGTGTTCGGGCCCCCCGTCAACATCCCTGTAGCGAGGATTCATCTGAAATGGGGGGCTAAGGAGGGCTCCAAAGAGATTGGGGGTGCATGTTCAGCTACCCATGGAGGTGCTAATGGGTAATGACTTGGAGGACTGGCTGGATGGCACTCAGAGCGCCCTGGTCCTTACCTGAAGCCAGAGCCAGCGAGGGACACCCTGTCCCAGTCCGACAACACGGAACCTCCCAATGGGTGGGGGTGGGGGGGGGGGGAGGAGAGCAAAGCACTGAAGGTAGGGCTCAATAGGGCTGGGCCTGAACCTCTGTCCCAAAGTGGGGAAACTGAGGCAGAGCCAACCAGAGCTGTGCCCAAAATCCAGCAGCTGAATTCCAGATGGAGCTGCAGGTGTATCCCTCCTTAGACAAGCCGAGGGCCCCTGCTGGCCACAGTGGTGCAGGACCCCTGGGGGAGGACCACCGCTAGAGATTCTGGTGAGAGAAGGGATTCCTGTACCAGAAATGGGCTGGTCCGGGGCAAACTGAACCTTGGAAAGTCAGGAAGCAGCTGGTGGTTCCCCAGAGGTACCGCCACAGACTGTTGTACTTGGCCCATGATATTCCCCTTTTGGAGCATCAGGGAATCTGGCGCATAAGGCAGAGGTTGCTGCAGAAATTTTACTGGCCTTGGGAGACAGTGATATCAGATACGCAGCTGATATCGGATACGCAGCTGGATGGAGGAGGGTTCTGGACTGGGGAAAGAGAGCCCACCTGGATGCAGGAGAGACCTAGATGTACTGTGCTGAGGGATGCTAGGCCCGAGGGCCTAGAGAGTTTCCTGTGCTGGGTTCAGATGCTCAATAAACCCTCCTGGTTTACGCTGGCTGTCTAGAGATCAGGGTTGAATTATTCCCTCTGGGAGTGGAGGCTCAATGAGTCCAGAGCGAGTGGACTCCCTGGGGGGGGGGCCCTCGGTGAGAGACAGGTGTGCTGAAGGCTCAGAGAGGTGTGGTTCCAGGAGGCGGAGGGGCCTATGGCGCAACTCCCAAGAGAGAGAGTGGACCCCCGAGAAGGGCTGTCACACTGAAGGGGGTTCCTCCCAGGGATCATACAGAGCCGAGAGAGAGCACGAGTCCTGTGAGTTCATGACAATGGTGACATTTGGTGCCTTATATTTCAGTAAGAAAACGATTAAAATGCCTGTGCAAGTATTGGCAGTGCCTGCAATCGCAATTTGTAGGAAAAAAAATAAAGATGATTTACCATTATAAAACTTTGTGTTTATTGCAAAGAAACAGCGCGCACAAACACACAGATGCTTGGTGGTAAAGGAGTAACCAGGGAAGGGCAGACTTTCATAACTGTTTGTAGGTCTAGCTATCATTGTGAAAGTTGTACTATGGGGTGGAGTGAAGGGGAAATGGAGAAGTCCCAGAAAGTGGAAAGGACTGTGTGGGCAGAGTTTGGGGAGAGGAGGGGCAATGGAACAGTTTGGAATGTGTGGCAGTGGAGGTCGAGCACGGATCTGCTCAGTCTGCAGTATTAAGGACATCAGGATCTACGTTTGCTCTTCCATTACTTTAATCATCCACTCAGTTGCGTCCTTAACAAACACGTGGTTCTCTTTTCTATCCTGCCATTCGGCTTCCCAGCACTCCTTAGGTTCCCTTTTTTCTGCATTGGCGTACTGTAATACCTCCCAGAACATGTCTTCTTTGCTGCGTCTTGGGTGCTTTCTTATCTGGTGGAGAAGCTTGGCCGGGGTGCCTGGGGTGTTCCTGAAGGTGTTCACATCTGGTGAAGCACAGGGGACAATGCACAGAAGTGGGATTGTTAAATTCATGCACAGTATTGAAACAAACCTTTTGCGACATTGCAATCACTTTCTCACTGACCCTAGCCAGGCACACATCTCTGTGAACATCCAAAGCATGGTGAATGTTGGCGTGGGGGCAGGGGGAGGAGGGGAGGGCATGCACAGGGCCCTCCATATGGGGAAAAGAGCACACACTCTTCGCAAGGGTCGTGGTGAAGCATTTTAGGGGAAAAAATTCTAAAAGTGTCCCACACTTTTCCACAGGCAGGGGTGATTCTAGTAGACATCTCACTGCTAAGGGTAAACAGGGAAATGACGGTACATCTACTCCATGCTTGTGGCTTCTGCCCTGCTCCGTATGCTGCTCACTGATGTGCTGCTTTGGTCCCTGCAGAAATGATTGCCAAATGGCATGGGAAAGTTTCCTACAATGGGGGAAGAAACAAAGCTGCTCTGCCATGGAACCTTCGGCAGAGGATCAGCGAGTACCTGCAGGAAACTTTCCTGGAGATCTCTCTGGAGTATCCTTGTGAGATCTTGGCATGCATCAACACCCTATTCTGCTGTACCGAGTAGCTACACAGGGAAATGTCCAGCTCACAGAAAACACAGCCAGCCTTGTACATGTCTATACCCTGAACCCAGCTCTGCGCTACACAAGCCACAGCCACTTACCAGGAGTCTCATCTGGTTCTTGCTCCTTGGAGAGCAACTTCTGAGACGGGCTAGATACCTCTAGAGTGGAGAACAGTTCCTGGCTGCCTGCCCCGCCGGGAGCCGCACATCCTCATCTAACTCCACCTCTTCATCAATAACTTCATCCTCTGGGTTAGGTCCTCTTTCTGCTGCCTCCGTTCCCTCTGAAGTATCCATGGGGCTCTTGGTGGTGGAGGTGGGGTCGCCACCGAGGATAGCATCCAGCTCCTTATAGAACCGGCAGGTGTTAGGTGAAGCCCCGGAGCAACGGTTTGCCTCCCTCGCCTTATGGTACACCTGCCTCAGCTCCTTTATCTTCGCTCTGCACCACAGCGTGTCCCAATCACAGCCCTTTTCGCACAAGCCACAAGAAATCTGCCTGTAGGTATCCCAATTCCTATGCCTCAAGCACAGCTGGGACTACACAGCCTCCTCTCCTCATATACTGACCAGATCCAACAGCTCCGCAGTGGTCCAATGGGAGAGCGTTTGGTGTGATAACGTGCCATGGTCATCTGGGAAGATGCGATGAGACCTCTTCACACTGAGCCATCAGGAAATGGAATTTCAAAAATTCCTGGGGCTTCTAAGGGGGAGGGGCGAATGTTTGTTTACCTGGCTGCAGGGCAGTGGAGTTCAAACAGCTGACCAGAGCAGTCAGGATGGGCATTGTGGGACACCTCCTGGAGGCCAATTAAAGCAACAAAATCAGGCATGGTGTCTACATTGGCAATTTGTTAAGAAAAATGTAGAGGAAAATGAGGCAAGTCTCTTGTCGAGGTGGGTGTTATTAGTCGCCAAAACCCGGCATTTTTCCTGACAAAAGTTGCATCGCAGTGTATACGCACTCACTGTTTGGTCGAAAAGACAGTTTTTGGCGACAAAACTTGGTAGTGTAGACAAGGCCTTAGAGATAGCACCACATATGTAGGTGACACTGGAACTCTGGAGCTGCCCATGGTGCTGAGGTTGTAGCCAGCACCAAGATGTCAGCACTCGAGTGCGTCACTAACTTTTGGGGCTCAACTATCAAATGAAAGCTCTTAGAAGACACAGGCACTGCAGTCTTGTCACCAGGTAGTAGCCAAGGAGTTCTTTGGCACCAGCTGGGAATAGGAGGGAGCCGGGGCCAAAGTCTTTGGCAGTCAAGACCTTGCATGCCAGAGCACAGACTTAGTTCATGAGCCCCTCCAGGCTTCTGCTTTCCCACCATAACCAAATCCTTACTGTGCACTGCCAATAGTGCCAAGGTAATTTTATGGAGCCCAGGAGGATTTTGGAGCTGAAAAAAACTGCCTTGAGCCATGCATAGTGCTCCAGCTTGTAGCTGCCAAGGGTTCTTCCTACTTCTTTCTTAGTTACTGCTTCAATACAAAGGCCTGAATTGTTGCCAGGTTCAAGAGAAACCATCAGAATTTGCATGGCTCGGGAGGTGGTGGAAAATCTGTTTCCCTGAGAGGCAGTAGATGTGTGCATCTGACCCCAGGAATATTCCCAGGCACGAAGCAGGCTTTATAATCTCTTTTTTCAGGTCTGCCATGACTGGCACCAACTTGACCAAACTGCAGTAACACACTGAGGTAAAACATAGTTCTTTCACATTTACCCGGAGGACTGTAACCAGGAGCTGCGCCTCATGACCACTGCAGATGCGACCATTCTGGCCGCCGAGTCTGTAGCGTTCCAGGCCATCTGGAGGGCGCCTCTCACCACTACTTTTCCCTCGTCCACTAAGGTGGGAAACTCCTGGGCTCGGTCCTGTGGAAGGGCCTCCTTGAAATTGCTAATGGAGTCCCACAAGTTGAAGTTGTACCTGCCTAGCAGAGCTCGATGGTTAGACACCCGAAATTGCAGGCTGCCCATTGAATACATTTTTCTGCCAAGTAATTCCAGTCTCTTGATGTCGCTATTTTTGGGTGTGCCACTGGCCTGTCCCTTTCGTTGACGGCAGACACTACCAGGGACCCAGCAGGAGGGTGGATGTACAGATATTCAAATCCCTGTGCTGGGACATAATATTTCTTTTCCACTTTCTTGGAGGTAGGCAGAATGGAAGAGGGGGTCTGCCACACACAGTTGGCAATTTTCAGGGCCCTGGGAGTATGGGCAACGCGACCTGGGCGGAGGAGGATACGACGTTGAAGAGGTCATCGGACTCCTCTGCTAGCTCCTTGACCTCCAAGTTCAGGTTAGCAGCCACACTTCTGAGCAGTGCCTGGTGGTCCTTGAAACCACCGAGGTGGGGAGGGGAGGGCTGCTCGCTTACAAGGAGCCTGCCACTGCCTCATCCGGAGATGACGAAGATGACTGTACCTCAGGGGGAGGGGCTGCTTCCCCTTGCTTGTCAGGGGACGGCTCGTTGGGCATCAGGGCCCGTTGCGCCACTCCCACGTTGGACTCGGCACCGTGCTCCAATGCTGGGGCTGGCTGGGCCAGAGGCAGTTTGTCCAATGCGGCCTGAGAGGAATGGTGGGAGTACAGGACTGGCATGACGGGCTCCAGTACTTCTACTGGGTGGGCCACTGCCCCTGCTGCCGCTGCTGGGGCCATGCCTGTCTCGCAGGCCATCGGCAATTTGTTGCTCCTAGGTGAGGGGCTGAACTCTCCCTCCGGCTCAGACCACTGTCTTTCTGGTGATTAGGGTGGAACCACAGATGCCTGAGTCTGTTGGCTGACCTTTGTCAACGACTGGTAAGGAAAGGGCAAAGACTGGTGCCTGCCCAAAGAGCGGTACCAGGCAGTCGGAGACTGGTGCCGCGACCGGGAACGATCCCGCAATGAGGGGGATTGATGCTGGGGGCGACCGCCTAGGCAATGGTGATCTGCGCTGCGGCAATTTCTGGCGGGAGGCCTGGCAGTACCGCGGGTACGGGGATTGGCGTCGTGACTAGTGTGTCCTGTGCCTCGTAGGTGGTGACCTTGGTGTTAGAGACCTGGGTTTTCTACCCGGAGACCGTGGCTGAGGTGCCGGGGTCCTAGGTCGCGGTGATGGGGATCGACGCCTGCAGTCTGGGGACGCTCCGTTGCTTTAGAGGTCCCATAACCGGCTTGCCCTTAGGAGGTCTGGGCTTTAACCGGGTTCATAACCTGGCTTGGCGTCTGCGATGCCAGTTGGCCTACTTGGTCCTTGGCCACCAGGGCCGCCTCGGGCACAAGAGGCCCTACAAGGGGCCAGGATCCCGTGCTGCTCCCGGGAGTTTGAGGCGGATCCCTGGCTAGGCTGGGGGTCCGACCACAGCAGTTACCCCCATGTAGGTCTGGGGTGGGCACATGTAGGACACAGGTCCTTTGCCTGAAGTCCCCTTGTCCTGTGATGCCGACAGGCCCTTGGGTTTCAGCGCTTGTTGGGCACTGCCGAGGAGGAACGGTGCTGGGCGAGTTCCGGTGCCAGTGGTGCGTTGTGCGTCGATGCTGAAGGACTAGGTGAGGAGTCTGACCAGAAGGGCTCCGAGGCAGGATGAAGTGCAGCTTCCATGAGAAGGGCCCTCAGCGGATATCCCACTCCTTTGGAGTTTGAGGGCATAAGTTTTTGCAGATCCTGCACTTGTCTTTTCTGTGCGATTCCCCCAGACACTTCAAACAGCTATTGTGGGGGTCACTAATGGGCATCAGCCGGTTACACGATGAACATGGCTTGAAGCCTGGGGAACGGGGCATGGGTAACTACTAAAACTATTATCGAACACTTAACTTAATGGTCAAACCTAAGTAGCTTTGAGCAGGGGGTTGGACTAGATGACCTCCTGAGGTCCCTTCCAACCCTGAGATCTATGATACCTAAGAACTAACTACAAAGAAAACAGAACAATGGGCTGAAAGAACCACTAACGCTCTTGCAATGCAAGACAAGGCACTCTGACCAACCATCATGGCGGTAAGAAGGAACTGAGAGGGCGTAGGGTCGACGGCGCCTGATATACTGACGCATAAGCGCAGCACTCAAGAAGGCACTGCAGCCAATACGGTTACCGCTAAGGCAAAAGGCTCCAACGACTGTGCACGTGGGCGCACACACACCTAGAATGGAATCGACATGAGCAAGTACTCGAAGAAGAAATACCCTATTCATGTAAATGATATAGCTCAACATCATCCGCTCTACCCTATCTATGGAAGAGGTCATGATGAAGCAACTCTGGCAGAACCCAGATTTTCTTGATCCCTTTCCAGCCTGGTTTCAGAACTGGATATAGCGCAGACCATTCTGTACCTAGTGGTACATGATCTTACAGTGGTCTGTCTTACAGTGAGTGACTCAATTGAAATCTCAGTGTGCATTAACACACTGTTCTGCCGCACTGCTTAGGTGCACAAGGGAATGTGAAGCACACACAAACACAGCTAGTCTTGTACATTTCTATCCCTTCACCCACTTCTAGAATATACAGAGCAAAGGACAGCTCTATCTCATATAACTAAGCAGCATCAACTCAAAAAAATCACTTACCCGGGCTCTCCTCTCCTGCACCATGTCTACGCCAGACATAGACTGGCTAGACTCCTCTGGAGTGGAAAAGAGGACCTGACTCACCATGCCACTGGACAACCCTGCTATGTGTTCCACCTCCTCCAACTTGACTTCCTCATCCACAACTTCTCCTCGGGGTTGAGTCCACTGTCCGCTGCCTCCAGCCCTGCCAAAGAATCCATAGGGTTCTTGGCAGTGGAGGTGGGGTCGCTGCCAAGGATGGAGTCCAGCTCCTTATAGAAATGACAGGTCTTCAGCACAGAACCAGAGCGACGCTTTGTCTCCTTTGCCTTCTGGTACGCCTCTTTCAGCTCCTTTATCTTCACATAGCACTGATGAATGTCCTGTTCATAGCCCTTATCCAACAAGCCACGAACAATCTGACTGTAGGTATAGAAGCTCCTATGGTTGGAGCGGAGCCTCCCCTCCCCACAGTGACAGCAGATCCAACAACTCAGGTGTGCTCCAAGCAGGAGAGCATTTGCTGCGGGGAGCCACCATGGTCAGCTGGGAAGATATGATGTGAGCTCTCCACGCCACGCAAACAGGAAGTAGAATTTCAAAAATTCCTGGGCCTTCAAAGAGGGAGGGGTGGATGCCCGTGTTCCCTCTAATTTTTCCCACCCATGTACGGAATGAGTTTTGTTATGTGCACTAATATGGAGGTGTTGTGTGACACATCACCTTCATATTGGTGCACATAAGAAAATTCATGTAGTGGGGGTGGGGCCGAGGGGTTTGGAGTGTGGGAAGGGGCTCAGGGCTGTGCTAGAGGGTTGTGGTGAAGGGGTGTGAGGGCTCTATCTGTGGGCTCTGGGGTAGTGCCAGGGATGAGGGGTTTGGGGTGCAGAAGGGTGCTCTGGCAGGGAGAGGACCCCTCCCCCCATCTCTCTCTCCCTGCAGCAGCACCTGGGCTGGGGCGGGAGAGGCACCTCTCCCCACCGCAGCAGCTCTGGGGCTGGGGGTGCAGGATAGGCGCCCCTCCCCCAGCAGGTCTGGTCTGGGCTACAGCTGGTTTCGGGCCTGGCTGGGCCGCATCTGGGTTCAGACCGGGGCTGCGGCACCTCAGCAGAGTTGGGGCCGGGGGAGGGGCACCGCTCCCCTGTTGGGTTCCCTGAGCACCTACGCAGCACTAAGAAGGCTGCTGCACGACCACATAGCTTACAGGGAACTTAGATGCCTATGTACCTTGGTGCAAGGCAGCAAAGTTCAAACTGTGGGCCAGAGCGGTCAGGATGGGCCTTGTGAGACACCTCCTGGAGGCCATTTACTACAACATAACCAAGCATGGTGTCTACACTGACACTGTTGATATAACTTTGCTGCAAAAAGCTCTATGCCTCTCATTGAGGTGCTTTTATTTTGTCAGCAAAGCAGGAAAACTGTGTTGTGTAGATAAGGCCAGAGCGTCAAAGCTAAACATAAGGTGGAACAGATGGTTTAGCATAAGTAGTTAACACATATTCTAAGAAGTGGTTCTCAACCAGGGGTCTGGGGCCCCCTTGGGGACCATGGGCAGGTTTCAGGGAGTCCACCATGCATGGCCGGTATTAGACTTGCTAATACCCAGGGCAGAAAGCCAGAGCTGCCCCATGCAGGACTGCAACCCGGAACCCCAAGCCCACCACCCGGGGCTAAGGTCGAAGCCTGAGCAACTTAGCTTCGTGATGGCCCCTGTGGCATGGGGCCCTGAGCAACTGCCCTGCTTACTACCCCTAACGCTGATCCTGGCTTTGATATGAAGAAAAACAGTTATTGTGTCACAGCTGGGCCATGGAGATTTTATAGCATGTTGGGGGGGATGAGGGGGGGCTCAGAAGAAAAAGGTTGCGAACCCCTGTTCTGAGAGACCATTCAAGGTGAAGTGGCCTGTTAACAGCTCTGCAGTCATAGGACAAAAAAGGGGGGTTAGTGGGTTACAGATTGTTGTAACAAGCCTTAAATCCAGTGTCATTAATAAGACCACAATTTTTAGCATCCAGCTACATTATTAAATTAAGCTCCCAGGCTCATTTTTTAAGGTGGGGTGCAAGTATCCCATGTGGATGAGGACTGAAGTCAGATATGGAGTGGTTGTTTTGTGAAAAAGTGTTTGCTCCTATGATATGGCTTTTTACAACAATCTGTAACCCACTAACCCCCTTTTTTGTCCTATGACTGCAGAGGTGTTAATGGGTCACTTCACCTTGAATAGTTTCCCAGACCTGAAGAAGAGCTCTGTGTAGCTCGAAAGCTTCTCTCTTTCACCAACAGGAGTTGGTCCAATCAATGATATTACCTCAACCACCATGTCTCTCTAATATCCTGGGACCAGCACGGCTACAATGCTGCAAACAAAATAGAAATAAGGAGCACATTTTTAATAGTGATTGTAATTAACCACTGGAACAACGTACCTAGAAACACAGTGGATTCTCTCACTTGAAGTTTAAAATCAAGACTGGATATCTTTCTAAAATATATGATATAGCTCAACCAGAAATTACGGGACTGATGTAGTAATTACCTAGTGTGATTTTATGGCCTGTGCATGTAGGTGGTTGGACTACATGATATTATGATCCCTTCTGGCTTTAAAATCTACGAAAAAAACTCCTGATGATGAATAATGTATATAGAAAATAAGTGTAACTGTAGGTAATGAGAATGTTTCCATGGCTTCAGGCACGCAGCTCACTCCCAGTGTTGTACCTCTGGGTGTGCTGCAAGCATGCAGAGCAAGCTTATTCAGTGACCCTCCCATAGCAAGAAAGAGTCCAACTCTGTCATTCCCAATCACCACTAAACCATCTGTCAATAGCAAAAAATACTTTATAATAAATTACAGAACAAAATAAAATGTCAAACATGGGATTGCAATGACATTTCAGTTACCCTGTTTCAGTCACTCAGAGAAAACTCCATTTAGAAACAAGTTCCTGAAAAGACCTTTCTAGCCTCTGATCAAATTTTAGCTGCAGAATTTAATAGGGAATACATTTATAATTGAGGCTCTGGCTGTTATCACACAAGACTATTGCCCCAACCCTCTGAATTTGAGTCACCACCATAACTAAAGGGAGACAGTTCCCGGAAGAGCCTTCCAGCAGAGGTCTCACCCGTCCCAGGCACCCAAGAGAAACCATGAGCTCTGAATGTGGGGATGGTGTTGAACTTCCAGGGGTGGACCAAAACTCCAGACAATAATGCTGACACACCAGCAATTCAAGTTCCCAACAAGGCGGAGCAAAACTATTTGGAGAAAAGGGAAAAGTGCAATCCTTATTTTGTTTTAAAAGTCACAATGGCAAAAGGTTAAACACCTGAAGTCAGAACTCCAGCTCACAGTAACCAACTGATTTTGCAAATACAGATATTTAAGTATCAGAAAAAGTGCTTCACAGAAGTTAGATTGCATATAAGGCTGCGCTGGTGTCTTCACAGCACAGGCGGTGGTGGACACTTTGCTCTTGCTGTTCTCTCCAGTTGAAAGGTTTACAGCGCTTTGCTTCTGAAAGTCTCTTTTAGTGGCTGCTTCTATTCTGGTACTTCATCCTTGTCTCCTGCATGAAGTTTCTGAAGGCTGGTTCTTCGTGGCTTTCCTCAGTGACTGGGGGAAAAAAAATAAAAACGTAATTCAGTGCTAAGCCAGATCCTACCCTGCTTAAAGTTCTGAGTTAAGGCGGGAGCAAGGCTACTGGGAACACTTAAAGTAAGATGGAAAATGTCTATCTAGGTCTTCATCTACTTGCAATTCCCTTCTCCTTGGCTCACTCAAGTCCTAGAAATTCCCAGGAGAGGAATATGAGAAGCTAGAGAGAACTGGACAGGGAAGGGGAACAGACACACACACACTGTCTCTGCCTCTCCCGCCCCATGCTCCCTGTCATCCCCCACCACACACTTCAGTTGAAAAGTGGCTGGCAATCTAATAGGATCCCCATGGAACAACGGGATTTAAAAACCTGCATCATATGACACTGTACCTGGCTCATGAGGCATTGCAAACCCTTCCCAAAGCACCCTGCGGTCAGTTGCACAGTGAGATAGCTACCCAAAGTGCACTGCTGCCAGTGTCGATGCAAGAGCTGCTAGTGTGGACGCACTCTGCCAACACAAGGATCATAATGTGGACATGCAACAGTGGTTTAATTGAAGTGTTTTAATTAAAACAGCATAACTTTTGGAGACAAAACTCTGCAGTGTAGACATAGCCTAAGTCAGGGGTCGGCAACCTTTCAGAAGTGGTGTGCCAAGTTCACTGTAATTTAAGGTTTCGCGTGCCAGTAATACATGTTAATGTTTTTAGAAGGTCTCTCTCTAAGTCTATATTATATAAACTATTGCTGTATTTAAAGTAAATAAGGTTTTTAAAATATTTAAGAAGCTTCATTTAAAATAAAAATAAAATGCAGATCTTATCAGTTTAGTGTGATCCTTACCCTTGCTTTTCCTTCCTGGGCCACAGCAGGGGGCGGCTGAAGGTTGCTGGGCCGAGGCCAGGAGCAGAGCCCTGGGCTGGCTGCCGGTACCCCACGCTGGAGGTCCGGACTCTGGCTGGCAGGACGGCGGTGGCCAGAACCCCAGACCAGCAGTGGGCTGAGCGGGACTAGTGGCTGGTATCCCAGACTGGCAGCGGGATGAGTGGCTCAGCCCGCTGCAGGTCTGGGGTTCCGTTCACCCAGCCTGCAACGGGCTGAGCGGGGCTGGCGGGCCCCGCTCAGTCCGCTGCTGGTCTGGGGTTCTGGCTTCCGGCCCCGCTCAGCCCGCTGCCAGCCCCGCTCAGCCTGCCGTCGGCCTAGGGTTCCCTTCACCCAGCCGGCAGCGGGCTGAGCGGGGCCGGCATCCAGAATCTGGGGCCGGCAGCGGGCAGAGTGGCTTGAGCTGGCGTCTGGGACTCCGGGACCAGCAGCAGGCTGAGCAGCTCGGGCCGGCGGCCGGGACCGGCAGCGGGCTGAGCCGCTCAGCCCGCCGCTGCTCTGGGGTTCCGGCTGCCGGCCCCTTGCCAGCCAGGGTCCTGGCCGCCAGCCCCGCTCAGCCCGCTACCGGCCTGGGGTTCCCTTCACCCAGGCCGGCAGCGGGCTGAGCGGGGCCGGCGGCCGGGACCTCGGCATGCCATTAAAAATCGGCTTGCGTGCCACCTTTGGCACGCGTGCCATAGGTTGCCGACCCCCAGCCTAAGACATAGCTTTTCCTATCCATCCACACAGCTAAAACTCTCATCCAAGTCTCACATCTCAATTATTGAAACATTCTTCTCGCCAGCCTTGACAAATGCAATCTTGCCTTGCTTATATCCATTCAGAATGCTGGCTGCAAAGAATTTTCCTAGCCTCTCTCTTTGACTAGGTCACCAATCTCTTGCATCCCTCTTCTGGCTCTCCCGTCTCTATCACATCAAACATAAACCTGCTTGCATTCGTTTTCAAAGCCCTTCACAGTCAATCCCCACTTTACCAATTATCTCATTCGCTAATGAGCTGTTGATGCTTGCCTCTGATCCACCCATGGTGGCAGCCTCCACTGCACACTTGTTACACTTTCAAACAAGCATTTTCTCCAATGCTGCTCCTCACCTTTGGGAGGTGCTCCCCGAAACTTCCACAAAGCTATCTCATTCTCCACTTTCAAATCCCTCCTCAAAACTCTGCCATGATGCCTACAAAAACGTTGACAATGGTTAGGCTACTGGTGAGCTAAGACCACTGTTTATCATGCTGACTCCATGTACCCCTCCGTCCATTTATTATCTCTTTGTCCTATATTTAGGTTGTAAGCTCCTTTAGGTAAGTCCTGTCTTTCTGTCCTGTGTTTGTACAGCACCTAGCACAATGGGGCACTGGCCCACAAAAAAAAGGTTACTAACCTTCCATTAACTGTTGTTCTTCGAGATGTGTTGCTCATGTCCATTCCATACTAGTTGTGCACACACCACATGCACAGTTGTTGGAGATTTTTCCCTTAGTGGTATCTGTAGGAACAGCCCTAGTGCCCCATGGATCCCTGCAATTATGTGCCCGTATAAGGGGCGCCGCCAGCCCCGCACCCTCTCAGTTCCTTCTTGCTAGCAACTCCGACAGAGGGAAGGTCATGGAATGGACATGAGCAACATTTCAAAAAACAACAGTTACAGAAGGTCTTCGACTGCTTGATCATGTCAATTCCATTCTAAGTGACTCACAAGTAGTATCCCTGGCAGTGGGCTCGGGTTCATGGACATGTCAATTGCAACACTGCTCTCCCAAAACTAGCATTGTCACGGGCCTGTTGGATGATGGAGTAGTGGGATGTGAAGGTATGGATCGATGACCACATCGCAGCCCTGCAGATGTCCTGGACTGGAATCTGCACAAGGAATGCTGCTGATGAAGCCTGGGCCTTGTACAGTGGGCTGTCACAATGGCTAGCAGTGGGACTTTCGCCTGCTCATAGCATGCCCAGATGCAGGCAGTTATCCAGGACAAGAGCCTCAGATGATACTGGCAGACCTTTCATCCTGTCCACAACCGCTATAAAGAGCTGCACTGATTTGCGGAAGGGATTAGTCCTTTTGATGTAGAAGGCCAGGGCCCACCTAACATCTAAGGTATGTAGTCGACGATCCTCATTTGATCTATGAAGCTTCGGAAAGACGACAGGCATAAAAATGTCCTAGTTGTTATGGAACTGTGAAACCACCTTTGGCAGGAAGGTTGGGTGGGGTTGCAGCCAGAACTCATCTTTGAAGACCACCATATAAGGGGTTCTGAAGTCAGGGCTCTGTTTTTGGAGACCCTTCTGGCCAACGTAATTGCCACCAAGAAGGCCGCCTTCCATGACAGTAGTAGCAGGGAACAAGATGCCAATGGCTCAAAGGGGGCCCACCATGAGCTTTGACAGTACCAAAGTCTTTCCAAGCCTTTACGGAACCTGACTGTCATCTCGTGTGAGAAGACTAATTTACCCTGGACTGGAGGATGGAAGGCTGAGATGGCCACCGGGTGGACCTTGACCGATGATCGGGCCAGACCTTGGTGCTTCAGGTGGAGTAGATATTCATCTCCGCAGTCTATCTTGGACTGAGACAGGGAAAGACCCCAAATCGGAGGCCCAACAAGTGAAGCGCTTCCACTTGGCCAAGTAGGTCGCCTTTGTAGAGGATTTCCTGCTACCCAGTAAAACTTGCTGGACCTGCTCTGAGCAGGCCCATTCCTCAGGGTTCAACCACGCAGCAGCCAAGCTGTCAGATGCAGGGACACGAAGTTCAGGTGAAGCAACCAACTTTGGTTCTGCGAGATCAAGTCGGGAGCTGTGACAGGGTTACTACCGAAAGGTCCGGAAGTGTGCCATACCAATGCGGGTGTGGCCACGCTGCGGCTATCAGGATAATCCTCGCCTTGTCCCTCTTGATCTTTAAGAGACCCTGTGGACCAAAGGTGTCAGTGGGAAGGCGTACAGTAGTCCCCTTGCCCATGAAAGCAGGAAGGCATCAGACAGGGAGCCCTTGCTGAGCCCACATATCCAGCAAAACTGCTGCCATTTCCTGTTCTGTCTGGAGGCAAACAGGTCCACACGGGGAGTCCTTGACCTCTGGAAGATAGCGCCGATGACCTCTGGATGAACGGACCACTCATAGCGAGAGGAAAATGACCTGCTGAGAACCGCGAGTGCATTCTGGGCCCCCGGAAGACGTGATGCCTTGAGGTGAATGGCATGTTCCCCATAGAAGTGCCACAATCGAAGAGCCTCCTGCCACAGGTCCGAGAAGCGAACTCTGACTTGCTTGTTGATGTAAAACATCGCGGCCATGTTGTCCGTCAAGACCTGCATTACCCTGCCTGACAGGTAGGGATGGAACATCTGGCAGGCCAAGCGTATCACCTTGAGTTTCATGACATTTATGTGCAGGGAGAATTTGTGGCAACCCGCTTAGGGAGCTCTTGGGGAGCCCCGAAGTTGTCCAGTGGAAGGGGCTTGGCCGGACCTTGGGGACGATGAGGAAGAGGCCACCACCATAGGAGGAGTTGGCTCCTTCTCCACCACCAAGGTTGCCTCCACTTGAACCATTGCTGGGGTCTCGGTATCAGGGTCCGAGTCAAGGTTCGGCACTAGCTGGGGCGGTGCTGTGGTTCGCCTCTCAGATACCACTAAGGACGACATCTGAGACTAAGGTCCCAGCATTGATGGGAAACACCCTCCCCAGCCCCGGGGTTCCAATATTGTCAATGCACCGGTCACTGCCCTGGTGGCCAAGCGCCCGCAGAAGGTCTGGCACTGAAGTCCGGTGTGTAAAAGTTGATGCCAGTGTCTCCTCGTGGGAGGGATGGATTCACACCTGTACTCCGACAAGGACTCTTCCCTCAGAGACTATGGTGGAGCCCTTGCCACTTCCGCCTATTGGCTGTGATGGGGAACCAGGGAGTGGTGCCAGGAAGCTGGAGACCAGAGCAATGGATCAGGCAATCATTGTTATGGGACTGGAGATAGGTGTCACAAATCTGGCGACTGGGAAGCTGGCGACTGGTGCTGCAAAGCTGGAGACCACTGAGGTGGGCCCATAGAAGATTTCTCTCTGGTGGGGGCTGCCCTTGACGACTCTGTCGGTTGAGGTTCTTGGGGCGTGGGTGGCACTGGGAGTGACATTAGGCCTCTGACACCTGGAATGCCTCCAGCATCAATGGGCTTGCAAGTGCAGGGTGCCCTGACTGCTCCCAGGAGTCATTGGTGGATCCTGGACCAGGCTCGGTGCCCTAGGTGGAGATGCCACCGCCGATCTGCAGAGGACAAGTGGCCCAGCACCTCGTCAACCATTCCCCGCCTATCCTTCTTTGGCACTGGGGAGTGCCCTCTTTCGGTGCGCTGTTTCTTGTGCCCTTCCCTCAGCACTGGAGATGGCAAAGGGTGCTGGGGAGGGCCCGGTGCTGGTGGAGCACTCCGTACCGAGGCTGATGTGTTCAGCACTGAATCGGAGCAGCACATCTCTGAAGTTGGTCTAGCTGCTGCTTCCATTAACAGGGCCTTAAATGAGTCTCCCTGTCCTTTTGTGTGCGTGGCCTGAAGCCCCTGCAGAACTAAACTTTTAACTATATACAGATCAGCAAAGTCCAAAAACCACTAGGAAGCTTGCAAGTGCAAGAGACGTTCAAGCAACCATCATGGGTGGTAAGAAGCAACTGAGAGGGTGTGAGGCTGGCGGCGACCCATATACAAACACATAAGCCTGGGGCTCCAGGGGATGCTAGGGCCGGCTCTATGGATACCACTAAGGGAAGCATCTCCAGCAACTACATGTGGCAAGCGCACGCCTAGAATGGAATTGACATGAGAAAGCACTCGAAGAACAACTTGGGCTTTTAGGTGCTATGGTAATACAAGTAACAACAATGGGATATCATAATGGAATAGATTGGTTCTAGTGGAATGGTGAATAATAATAAAGAAAGTTCAGTTCTCAGAGTGATCAAGATCACTTGTAAGATAGGCCCACTTGAACTACGTGCATTTTTTATATAGTAAAATGCAAGGTCAAACATCTAGGATCAAAGAATGCAGACTATACCTCCAGAATGGGAGACTGTATCCTGGAAAGCAGTGACTCTGTCTGAAAAGGACTTAGGAATCATAGTACACAAATAATTGAACATGAGCTCCCCATGCAATGCTGTGCCAAAAAGGGCCAATGTGATTCTCAGGTGTATAAACAGGGAAGCAGTGCGTAAGAGTACAGAGATTATTTTACTTTAAGGCTGCTGAAAAACTGGAGACGGTGCAGAAGAGAAAAGTTATTTGAAGCTTGGGAAAAAAATGCCTTAGAATGAGAGATTATGGGTATGTCTACACACATTTTGGTGCCTCTCAGCTCTGGTTGACAGAAGTAGAAATAGTGCTTAGAAGGTGCGGCTTGGACTGGAGCTCAGGCTCAGAAGCATTTGGAAGATATGATTTGGTCAAATACAAGTTACTGGGCTAGATACAGGAGTAACTGGATGAAATTTTATGGCCTGTGTTATACAGGAGGTCAGACTAGATCTGATTATGCCTTATGGCCTTAAAATCTGTGAAACCTGAAACTAGAAACATTTAAAACAAGAAATAGAGTTTAATTAATCTTTGAAACAATTTACCGAGGGAAGTGGTGAATTTTTCATCATTTGAATTGTTTAAATCAGGGGTTGGCAACCTGCGGCACGCGTGCTGAGCCAATTTTTAATGGCACAGTGCTGCCTGCTGGGGTCCCGGCCCCACTCAGCCCCCCCGCCCACCGCTCTCTCCTGCGGGGGCAGGAGGCAGAAGCTTGGTCCTGCCAGCAGACAAGCTCCCCCCTCCCCCGCTTCTTCCTCCAGCGTGCTGCTTTCCTGCCCCTCCTCCTCTCCTTCCCTGCGCAGATCAGCTGATGGCCCTTGCGAGGGGAAGGGGGAGAAGCGGAACCGCAGCACGCTCGCTGCTCCAGGTAGGAGGCAGAGACGGGGCCTTGGGGAAAGGGGTGGAATTGGGCCATATCCCCTCCAGCCCTCTACCGTGAGCCGCTCATGGCAGGGGGCTGGGAGCACCCCCACGAGCAGAGCACCCCAGCCCTCTGCTCTGACCCCTGCACCCCCACACACACACCCAGCCCTCTGCCCTGACCCCTACACTCCCTCACACACTCCCAGCCCCCTGCCCTGACTCCTGCACCCCCCACAACCCCAGCCCTGACTTCTGCACACCCCCCACGTACCCAGCCATCCCACACCCTGACTCCTGCTTTAATATAACTATCTTCATTTCACTATATAAATGTTTTAAAAGGGGCATCCCTCCACCACCCACGATTCTCTGCTTAACTCATCTATAACTTTTAATTCACTGGCCAGAAGGGACATTACAAGATCATCTAGTCTAACCTCCTATATAACACAGGCCACGGAGTTTTAAATGTAGACATATAAATTGTGTTTGGCTAAAGGATATCTTCCAGAAAGGCCTCCAGTCTTGATCTGATTATACCACCCCACTAGACTCTCCTCTATCTTCAAACCCGTCCCTGCCTCCCCGTTTCCTTGCTTCCTAAGAAATGCCATTTTCATCTCCAATAAGAGTCTGCTGTCTTTTCATGTCCTTCTCCCTCTAATCCATGGTGCTCTCAGAAACTCAGATTCCATTCAGACACAGCTCCTGCTGTATTCTCCTTCTCACATCCTCTACCCTCAAGCTTCTATGCAACTCTCGTCGACGGAAGGGAATGCTAATTTAATGTAATTCCTCCAGTTACCAGCCCCTTTGATGCCATCCCCTGGAAAGGTTCACATATATTAGTTCATAGAATCATAGACTATCAGGGTTGGAAGGGACCTCAGGAGGTCATCTAGTCCAACCCCCTGCTCAAAGCAGGACCTAATCCCCAACTAAATCATCCCAGCCAGGGCTTTGTCAAGCCTGATCTTAAAACCTCTAAGAAAGGAGATTCCATCACCTCCCTAGGTAACCCATTACAGTGCTTCACCACCCTACTAGTGAAAAAGTTTGTCCTAATATCCAACCTAAACCTTCCCCACTGCAACTTTAGACCATTACTCCTTGTTCTATCATCTGGTACCACTGAGAACAGTCTAGATTCATCCTCTTTGGAACCCCCTTTCAGGTAGTTGAAAGGAGCTATCAAATCCCTCCTCACTCTTCTCTTCTGCAGGCTAAACAATCCCAGTTCCCTCAGCCTCTCCTCATAAGTCATGCGCACCAGTTCCCTAATCATTTTTGTTGCCCTCCGCTGGACTCTTTCCAATTTTTCCACATCCTTCTTGCAGTGTGGGGCCCAAAACTGGACAGTACTCCAGATGAGGATCATTCCCCTCTATTCAGCATTGGTGAGGCATGTCCCTCAATCTGCTGGCAATGCTCCTACTTATACACCCCAAAATGCCGTTAGCCTTCTTGGCAACACCGTAACCCCTAGGTCCTTTTCTGCAGAACTGCTGCCCAGCCATTCGGTCCCTAGTCTGTAGCAGTGCATGGGATTCTTCCTTCTTAAGTGCAGGACTCTGCATTTGTCTTTGTTGAACCTCATCAGATTTCTTTTGGCCCAATCCTCTAATTTGTCTAGGTCCCTCTGTATCCTATCCCTACTCTCCAGCGTATCTACCACTCCTCCCAGTTTAGCGTCATCGGCAAACTTGCTGAGGGTGCAATTCACGCCATCCTCCAGATCATTCATGAAGATATTGAACAAAACCAGCCCCAGGACCGACCCTTGGGGCACTCCGCTTGATACCGGCTGCCAACTAGACATCGAGCCATTGATCACTATCCGTTGAGCCCAACGATCTAGCGAGCTTTCTATCCATCTTATAGTCCATTCATCCACCACATTCTTCTTTAACTTGCTGGCAAGAATACTGTGGCAGACCGTATCAAAAGCTTTGCTAAAGTCAAGGATTGTCCATGGACCAACAGACAAAGAAAGGATTTTTGAATAAATACCCTGGTTTTAAATAAACGCTGGGCCTTCTTCCTGATCCAGCAAACAGACAGGACCCCAAGTCCACAGAGGGCCCTAATACTTAGGAAAGGATTGGAAGGACTAGGCCTACTGAGGCCCCATAAAGCCATATGCTTGGTCTAAGCTGGAGCTGTGATGAACGTGAATCCAAAAATCCCTTAGATGGGGTGTTGAAGGACTGCTCCTGCCAGAGCCCATGTTTGGGTTGGGGTGATCTCTGGTAAGCTTATTAGCAACTGTGTAGGTTCTTTATTGTTTTTAATATATTTTCCTTTGTAGTGTTTTGACCTTAATAAAATGGGCTTGCCTAAAAAGAGCGGTGCTGTAACTATAACTGTGGAGAGTCGCACTGTTCTCCATGTCTGAAGAGAAAACATGCAGCTGTGCTTGGGCAGCCTGCCTCTGCTGGGAATAATATAGTGAAGGCAGGGAACTGTGCAGCATGGGAATACCCGAGTCAGAAGGGAGTGCTCAAGAAAGGCAATTGCTGGAAGCATGAGAGTATGTGTCCTTGATGGACCACTGAGGGGAAACAGAGATGCAGTTGCTCTGAACTGTCCCACACGGTGGGCACAGGTTTCTCTTCCACTCTTGTCATTTCCAACCTCTCCTTCTTCACCCCATTCTTTTGAAGAATGACTCCATCTGACTCCCCCCTTCCTGTTCCACATCACAGTTACCTACCTCTCCCTGACTCTGACCCATTTACTTTCCTCTCCAATTTTGGATTCATAGCTCTCGCTCTTGCTTTCTTCACAATTTCCCACCCTCGGTGTCTCCAAAGGCTACACTGATGACCTGTCTGATCCCTGGCCTCCCACCTCATTTGACCTTCAACCCTGAATCAGCTCTCTCACTCACCATAACAGCCATGCACTTGACCTCTGATCTCCCCTGTCAGGGAGCATGTTGTGTAATTCCAAGCCATAGGCAACCTTGCTTTCCCTTACCTTGATGGTCAATATCATCAGTATCACTCTCTCTCTCTTCATCTTCCTCATCCAAAGTTCCTCGTGTCATGATCAAGTCGGAGGGGCCCAATGCAGAAGTATCAGAAGAATCTAGTGAGAAATAGAAGCTTCTAAAGACAAAGTCTCATACTGACAACCTAATTCCCTAATATTTCATAACGTAAGCATCTGCACACAGCAACCACAGCTACTGGTACCTACCCTACAAGTATGGACCACACCCCATGGCTCCCATAGACACAAATACATGCGGTAGAATGTGAGATGCTACACAATAGCATGTTCCCTGGAGAACCCCACAGATTACAGCCCCACCCATATTGTTGAATTCTTGTTGGATGCCAATTTAATTGCTATGTCACCCTCCCTGGAATGTTTTATCATCAACGCAATCTATTTATTTCTAGCACGTCCACTCCCCTATCAGCTAGGCACCAGGGTTTCTTCTTTCCCTGACCTTCTGCTGGGGCATAGAACAGAGATTCTCTAACTGTGGTCCGTGCTCCATTCAGGTGGTCCGTGGATAGTTCCCTCTAAGGTGTGCACCTGGGTAGCCGCACATGAGAGAATGAAGGCCCACACACTTAATTAGTGGAGCCGCGCAAGTGTGGCTCCACTAATTAGGTGCCTGAACCCTGGGGAAGACGCACATCTAAGGTGAGGTGGTGGCCTTGGGGAGAATAGGAGGTAGGTGGGAGGGGGCTATGGGGTGAGAAGAGGGGGTGGGGGAATTTGGGATGTGCAGAGCTGTGGTGGCCAAAGAGGCGACTTTCCCCAGCTCCAGAGCTGCGGCTGCCGGGGCAGGGGAGAGAGGGCACATCCATCGCATTGGAAAGGTAAGACTACTGATGTTAAAATATGAGTTGTGTACTTTTATTTGTAGAACAAAAAATGTTGTTTATTATTAAGGGTTTTTTTTATATACAATAAATAAAATGTACAATAGTTAGCTAACGGTACAAACAACATTTGGAAAGATCATTAAGTGGTCCGCCGAGACCCTCAGCAATTTTCAAGTGGTCTGCGGAAAATAAAGTTTGAGAACCACTGGCATAAAAGATGAAACCCTCCCACAGGGCAATGGTCTGGGCCCTTCACTGAGACTAAGTTGCTTTTATACGTTTGTGGCAGAGAGAAAAGCTCCAGAGAATTTTCAAGGCAAACTCTACAGAGACTCTTCTGAAGTTAAATTACTCCACCACGCAAAACCTTTCATTACCTGCAAGTGAGTTGCTCTCCATAGCCACAGAGCCCATGTCTTTCCGCAAACGTTCCAGCTGCTCTTTCTGCTGCTTGCTCTGGGCTTTCGCCTACCCAAGGAAACATTTTAGTGTGATTAATATAACACCCACCACAGGATCTCTGGACACAGTTAAAGTAATACAAGTAAAACAATATTCCTGCTCTAGAAAAGAAGACTATCCAAACGTTGGGTAAAGGTATGAGTCAATAAATGGACTTTACAGCAGAATTTGTTGGACCAGAGGAGGGAAGTGAATTCCAGAGCTGAGGGACCTCCACTAGGAGCACTTTAAGCCATCCATTCTCAACTGTCACACTAGTGCACTGAGAGAGGTGTCTCTTGGATAGCCAGGACTCAAAGCATATAGGGGTACAATCTGTTTTGTTTCAGTGGAACACACTGACTTCAATTAGTTACTCTTGAGTCACTGAAAACAGAATTTGGACCACAAGACTTTAAACACTATCAACACCTAAAGTTGCAACTTGAAATGAACAGAAAGCCAGAACAGTCTTTGGAGAACTGGCACAGTAAGTTCCACAGTCAAAAATGCTCAACTGATCAACATTCTATGTTAGCTGGAGTGTGACAGCACTAGTCTACATGGGGCGTATTGCAGAAATACAATTTGGTGGTTACAAATTATTCGCTCTGAAAAATATTTTGCACCCTAGACAGGAACTTTGGGGTAGGAGCAGGGATCATGAAGATGAGTTTAGCTATTGTTCAAAGTTGTGCATCGTGAAAGGTAAACCTCAAATTGTCTGGAGGTTCAGATCACTTTATATTTTATCTCAGTCAGTTCACTCATCCCTAGAGGCAGACTCTATGACCCTAGGACACAGGCTTGGAAGGGCTAATAGCATAACTGAGGGCAAATGATAGTAGACTATGGGAAACATGCAAGGAAATAGTAAAGGAGCATAACAAGTTCCAATTATCCAACAAGTTCTTGGAATGTATTGGAGACAATTTTTTTATTTCAGAAGGTGGAGAAAGCTACTAGGGGAGAAGCTGTTCTAGATTTGATTTTGATAAATAGGGAGGAACTGGTTGAGAATTTGAAAGTGGAAGGCAGATTGGGTGAAAGTGATCATGAAATCATAGCGTTCGTGATTTCAAGGAATGGTAGGAGGGAGAACAGCAAAATAAAGATAATGGATTTCAACAAGGCAGTCTTTAGCAAACTCAGGGAGTTGGTAGGTAAGATCCCATGGGAAGCAAGTTTAAGCGGAAAAACAATTGAAGACAGTTGGCAGTTTTTCAAAGAGACATTATTAAGGGCACGAGCAAACTATCCCACTGCATAGGAAAGATAGGAAGTATGCCAAGAGACCACCCTGGCTTACCCAGATCTTCAATGATCTAAAAATAAAAAAAGAGTCCTACAAAAAGTGGAAACTAGGTCAAATTACAAAGGATGAATATAAACAAACAACACAAGTATGTAGGGAAAAAATTAGAAAGGCCAAAGCACAAAATGAGATCAAACTAGCTAGAGACATAAAGGGTAACAAGAAAACATTCTACAAATACATTAGAAGCAAGATGAAGACCAAGGACAGGGTAGGCCCTTTACTCAATTGGGGGGGGGGGGGGGGGGACGACAGAAAACGTGGAAATGGCAGAGATGCTTAATGACATCTTTGTTTTGGTTTTCACCAAGGCGGTTGGTGGTGATTGGATGTCTAACATAGTGAATACCAGTGAAAATGAGGTAGGATCAGAGGCTAAAATAGGGAAAGAACAAGTTACAAATTATTTAGACAAGTTAGATGTCTTCAAATAAGATGGGCCTGATGAAATGCATCCTAGACTATTCAAGGAGCTGACTGAGTAGATCTCAGCCATTATCAATTATCTTTGAAAAGTCATGGAAGACAGGAAAGATTCCAGAAGACTGGAAAAGGGCAAATATAGTGCCAATCTATAAAAAGGGAAATAAGGACAACCCTGGGAATTACAGACAAGTCAGCGTAACTTCTGTACCTGGAAAGATAATGGAGCAAATAATTAAGCAATCAATTTGCAAACATCTAGAAGACAATAAGGTGATAATTAACAGTCAGCGTGAATTTGTCAAGAACAAATCTGTGTCAAACCAACCTGATAGCTTTCTTTGACAGGGTAACAAGCCTTGTGGATAAGGGGGAAGTGGTAGACATGGTACAGGCAAGTCTCATCTTACGCAGGGGTTCCGTTCCACGGTTAGTGCGTAAAGCGAAAACCACATATAGTGAAACACTCATTGAGCTGAATGGCGGGCGGAATCGCCCGCACTACAGATGCAGTTTTAAAATTGTTTTTTTTTGTTGTTTGTTTTTGCCGACCGCGCAAAGCTGAATTCGCGCATGTTAAATGTGCCTAAGATGCGACTCGCCTGTATATCTTGACTTTAGTAAAGCTTTTGATACTGTCTCACGTGGCCTTCTCATACATAAATTAGGGAAATGCAACCTAGATGGAGATACTATAAGGTGGGTACATAACTGGTTAGAAAACCGTTCCCAGAGAGTAGTTATCAGTGGTTCACAGTTATGCTGGAAGGGCATAACGAGCGGAGTCATGCAGGGACCAGTTCTGGGTCCGGTTCTGTTCAATATCTTCATTAATGATTTAGATAATGGCATAGAAATTACACTTATAAAGTTTGCAGACGATATCAAGCTGGGAGGGTTTTTGCAAGTGCTTTGGAAGATAGGATTATAATACAAAATGATCTGGACAAACTGGAGAAATGGTCTGAAGGAAATAGGATGAAATAAGGACAAATGCAAAGAACTCCACTTTAGGAAGGAACAATCAGTTGCACACATACAAAATGGGAAATGACGGCCTAGGAAGGAGTAGTGCGGAAAGGGATCTGGGGGTCATAGTGGACCACAATCTAAATATGAGTCAACAGTGTAACACTATTGAGAGAAAAAACCAACCAAAAAAAAAAACCTGAACATCATTCTGGGACGTATTAGCAGGAGTGTTGTAAGCAAGACATGAGAAATAATTCTTCCGCTCTATTCCGTGCTGATTAGACCTCAGCTGGAGTATTGTGTCCAGTTCTGGGTGCCACATTTCAGGAAAGATGTGGACAAATTGGAGACAGTCCAGAGAAGAGCAACAAAAATGATTAAAGGTCAAGAAAACATGACCTATGAGGGAAGATTGAAAAACCTGTTTTTGTTTAGTCTGGAAAAGAGAAAACAGAGGGGACACAATAACAGTTTTCAAGTACATAAAAGATTGTTACAAGGAGGAGGGAGAAAAATTGTTCTTCTTAATGTCTGAGTATAGGACAAGAAGGAATGGTCTTAAATTGCAGACAGGGAGATTTAAGTTGGACATTAGGAAAAACTTCCTAACTGTCAGGGTGGTTAAGCACTGGAATAAATTGCCTAGGGAGGTTGTGGAATCTCTATCCCTGGAAATTTTTAAAAGCAGGTTAGACAAACACCTGTTAGGAATGGTCTAGATAATACTTAGTCCTACCAGGAGTGCAGGGGACTGGACTAGATGACCTCTCGAGGTCCTTTCCAGTCCTATGATAACTGAAAAGTTCAGGATGGCAAGGGACAGCCCAGAGGAAGAGAAAAAAGGGTACAGTAACCTACCAGACTAGAGCTAGAATCCAAACTTTGCATAAAACAGGGCAGCCAGCAGAAATTTTTCATCTCTAACATGAAAGTTACATCTCTGCCTTCTACTTCACTTGATATCTTCATGTAAGCCAAAGTGGGAATTTGCGGTGGTATACAAAGACCTAAAAAGTCACTTTGGAAGGTCATAACAAATGGTGTCCTCCACCCCTCAAGGTACATGAATCCTTATAGATTAGATACTCCCTGAAGCTAAGTGACTATAACCATGCCCAGGATTCCAAGAGTAATTTCTCTACAGCTTGTATAGTAGAATTATTCTCTCCTTGCTTTATAATCTATTCCCCACCGTACACAGCCTACACCTTATTTGCCTTCCTCATGGCTCTCAGACACTGTTTAAGTCTTACCACATTTAATTAATAGCACTAAAGTATTTGGAGGATGCGTGGTTTGTAGAAAAGACTGCTGTACAAAATAAAACTGCACCATACCAAATCTAGCAAAAGAGAGACTGAGGATGGGTCTCAAGAAAGGGCTTTTCACCGTGTGATTAGTAAATTAAATAATGGGCCTCTGCAGTAAAGTGGAAATTTAAATCCAGATTGGATAAGTCTTTTAAGGAAAATAACCAGAATATACTCTGAGAAGCTGGGGTTCTGAAGGAAAGCTGGAGCAGACTAGTTGGCACTCTGACCCCAGAATACACTGCCTGTGTGTGAAATACTTGTAAATCTTTACCAATGATTTTCTCAGTCGCTCATATTCTGGACGATACTCCCTGAAAAGAGAAACATTTTGAATATTTACTCATATACAACATCTGTCCATTACCTAAGCCTCTCAGCATATTTCCATTAATCCAACAATTAAAACATTTAACATTACAGCTGCAACTAGAACACACCCTGAATTTTCAATTACCCATAATAAACCAGACACTGAGTGAACAAATGATGCCCTATTCAAAGGAGGTTTTTTTTCAAAAAGAATATAGAAACGTTGACCGATACATGGGCTGTCCCTCTTAAGGCAGAAGATGAGAAGCTAAGGACAAATACAAAAACTGCAGCTGTTGCTCACACAAGCAAGCTGGCAGGCAGAGACTCAACCCAGAGATGACTGAGGTAAGGCTGCTATGATGAGGGAAACAGCCAGAATTGGTGTACACAGTGTTGATGTAGCCATGTCGGTTCCAGGATATTAGCCAGACAAGATGAGTGAAGTAATATCTTTTATTGGACCAACTTCTGTTGGTGAGAGAGACAAGCTTTCAAGCTAAACAGAGCTCTTCCTCAGGTCAAGGAAAGGTACTCAGAGTGTCACAGCTAAATACAAGGTCAAACAGATAATGCATATTCTAAGGGCAGGTCTACACTACTGCTTAAGTTGATATAACTTACGTCACTCAGGAGTGTGAAAAAGCCGCCAGCCCCCTGAGCAATGCAAGTTATAGTGACCTAAGCGAGGTCCACAACGGCACTATGCCATCAGGAGATGCTCTCATGCCAACATAGCTTCTGCCTCTTGCGGAGGTGGAGTAATTATGCCGGAAGGAGAGTGCTCTCCCTTCGGCATAGAGCAGTAGTCACCAACCGGTCGACCGCGATCGACTGGTCAATCCTAGAGAATCTCCTAGTTGATCGCGATCTCTGGTGGTGTAGTGGGGCTGCCGCTAAGTCAGGCTTCCTGCCTGCCCCGGCCCTGCGCTGCTCCCGGAAGCGGCCAGTGCGGCACCACGGGCAGGGATCTCCCTCACACAGCTCCCACCTACAAGCACCGCCCCTGAAGCTCCCATTGGCCGGGACACGTTGGCTCCTTCTGGGAGCAGCATGGGGCCAGGATAGGCAGGGAGCCTGCCTTCACTGCTGACCGGGAGCCTCCCGGCGGGATGCTGCACCCCAACCCCCAGCCCTGAGCCCCCTCCCGGAGCCAGCACCACAGATCCCCTCCTGAACCCGCTCCTACACTCCAAGTCCCTACCCCAACCCTGAGCCCCCTCCGAGAGCCAGCACCCCAAACCTCCTCCTGCACCCCAATCCACTGCCCCAGCTCTGACCCCTCTCCCAGAGCCAGCACCCCAACACTTTGCCCCAGCCCAGAGCTCCCTCCTGCACCCAAACTCCCTCCCAGAGCCCACACCCGCTCCTGCACCACAACCATAAGAACATAAGAAAGGCCGTACTGGGTCAGACCAAAGGTCCATCCAGCCCAGTATCCTGTCCACCGACAGTGGCCAATGCCAGGTGCCCCGGAGTGAGTGGACCTAACAGGTAATGATCAAGTGATCTCTCTCCTGCCATCCATCACCCCCCTCTGACAAACAGAGGCTAAGGACACCATTCCTTACCCATCCTGGTTAATAGCCATTAATGGACTTCATCTCCATGAATTTATCCAGTTCTCGTTTAAACCCTGTTATAGTCCTAGCCTTCACAGTCTCCTCAGACAAGGAGTTCCACAGGTTGACTGTGCGCTGTGTGAAGATGAACTTCCTTTTATTTGTTTTAAACCTGCTGCCCACTAATTTCATTGGGTTGCCCCTAGTTCTTCTATTATGGGAACAAGTAAATAACTTTTCCTTATTCACTTCCTCCACACTACTCATAATTTTATATCTCTCTCTCATATCCCCCTTAGTCTCCTCTTTTCCAAGCTAAAAAGTCCTAGCCTCTTTAATCTCTCCTCATATGGGACCCATTCCAGACCCCTAATCATTTTAGTTGCCCTTCTCTGAACCTTTTCTAACGCCAGTATATCCTTTTTGAGATGGAGACCACATTTGTACGCAGTATTCAAGATGTGGGCGCACTATGGATTTGAATAAGGGAAATAAGACATTCTGCGTCTTATTCTCTATCCCTTTTTTAATGATTCCTAACATCCTGTTTGCTTTTTTGACTGCCGCTGCACACTGCATGGACGTCTTCAGAGAACTATCCATGGTGACTCCAAGATCTTTTTCCTGATTAGTTGTAGCTAAATTAGCCCCCATCATATTGTATGTATAGTTGAGGTTATTTTTTACAATGTGCATTACTTTATATTTATCCACATTAAATTTCATTTGCCATTTTGTTGCCCAATCATTTAGTTTTGTGAGATCTTTTTGAAGTTCTTCGCAGTCTGCCCCAGGCTCAGCCCGGAGCCCCCTGCCCCAGGCTCAGCCCGGAGCCCCCTGCCCCAGGCTCAGCCCGGAGCCCCCTCCCACACTACAAACCCCTTGGCCTCAGCCCAGAGCCCGCACCCCCTCCCAAGCCCAAACTCCCTACCCCAGCCTGGTGAAAGTGAATGAGGGTGGGTGAGGGGAGAGCAAGCAACCAAGAGAGGGGTGGATAGAGTGAGCGGGGTGGGGCTTTGGGGGAAGGGGTGGGGCCTCAGGGAAGGGGCAGGGTAGATCCTGGGTTGCCTTTAAATTCAAAAAGTAATTTTGGGTGTAAAAAGGTTGGAGACAACTGGCATAGAGCATCTTCACCAGACATGCTTCAGCAGTGCAGCTGCACTGACGTAGCGCTTCTAGTGTAGACTAGCCCTACCATTCAAGGTGAAATGGCCCGTTAACATCGCTGTGGTCTGTGATGCAGCATGGCCAGAGGGCAGCAGGAGAGTATTAGAGGAGAGATATGTAAGCCCTAGGGTGATGGGAGCCCTTATTCCCTGTAAAGGGAAGAAAGTTTGCTACAGATTAATTAGAGCACCTGAAGCCAATTAGAGCACCTGAAGCCGGTCACCTATAAAAAGCCCCTAATTCAATCAGACAGGGAGGAGTTGGAGCAGAGAGCAATTTGAAGGAGTTGGAGCATAGAGCAGTTTGGAGGAGTTAAAGCAGAGTGGATTGGTGGTGGAGCAGAGAGCAGTTTTGGAGGAAAAACAGAGGAGAGTTTGGAGAAGTGCTGCGGCGGGATAAGAAGACCAAGACCCTAGGTAAAGGGACTCCTGGCTTGTGCAGAGGGAAGGCAGGAAGCCCCACAAGCTGGAGGGCAGGAGAGGGAAGTAGCCCAGGGGAAAGTATCACTAGTGCAAGTGGTTTACCCGCTATCCTAGGGCCCCTGGGCTGGGACCCGGAGTCGAGGGTGGGCCCAGGTCCCTCCCTCTCCACTCCCCTTCTCTGGGATACTAGGGGGACAGCTGATACCCCAGTTTAGGGGCAAGAAATGGCACCCTGAAACCCCCACAAGAAGAGAAAGTGCGGGACCCATTATAGTAGTGCCGGCAATTTGCCACAGGTCATAGGACAAAAAAGGGGGTTAGTGGGCTACAGATCGTTGTAATAAGCCATAAATCCAATGTCTTTATTAAGACCATGATTTTTAGTGTCTAGCAAACTCATGAATTTAAGCTCCCAGACTCATCTTTGGAAACTGAGGTCAGACATGGAGTGATTGCTTTGTGAAAAGTGTTCACCCACAGGTGATAGACAGGTTTTTGTCTTATGGTTTTCCTGTCAGAGTTCATTTAAAAGCACGATTGTCTGGTTTCACCCACATAGCTGTTATTGGGACATTTAAAATGTACTGGATGAGGTATACCACATGTTGTGATAGAGATGTGTAGGACCCCTAGATCTTGAAAGGTGTTGGGGGGTGCGGGTGGGGTGTCCTATCGAGTATGGGTTGTAGTTGTTTCATAATACTCCATATGGGTTCCAGTGTGGGGTGGTAGGTGACAACTAGGGTTAGGGGTAGGGACAAGTGTCTCACAGGTTTGCAATTTGTGGGCCTGATTAGAAGGGCTAATTCCTGGCAGCACTCACTAGCCTAGAGTACTTTTTGCATCTGTACCCAGTAAAAAGAGAGAGATTTACCTCTCAGATGCAGGACTTGTTACAGTTTTCCAAGACTTTGTCACCTAACAAGTACACTACTCTGGCACACTTTACATGGCACTACACCTTGGGACAATTTGGAAGCTAAAGCTATTGCAGAATGTTACTTATTAATTAGGATTTCACATAGGCAGCACATTTCACCAGTGCTCCATGACCTAGTCTACTCACAGGTGTCAAGCTGGAGTTCAAGGTGTTGAGTTTGACTGTATAAGGCAACCAAACAATCTGGCAGTATTCCATGAGGGGAGAGGCACAACTGCAATTAGCAGAGATGCCTGACCTGGAGCTTCACCAGTTTAAACAGGAGAGGGCTTGCTGGCAGGATGTCTTCTATGAAGGGTCCTTGAATTTCCTCACCACCGAGTCTGCCAGAGCCCTGACGTGTTTGCTTTCTGGACACAATGCAAACCTAGCCTATCCTGAGGCATCTAAAGAGGAGGTTGAAGGGGTTTTCTGGATTTTCTATTGAGCAGTTACCAATTTTGAAATTCATGTCTGGACAGTGTGTGTGTTTGAATGTCTTATTTTTGTACTCTAGCATACACAGGACAGGTTTTTTATAACAAATACTCTAGGCCAGTGGTCCCCAAACTTTTTTGGTTGTTGCCACTCCCTCCCCACCCCCACACACCCTGGAGCCATGGTTGGGAGCCAGGACTGGGGCCAGAGCCATAGTCAGGAGCAGAGCAGCGGCTGGGCTGAGGGTGGGGCTGGATAGCCCTCCCTCACCATCCCCTGTGGAGGCTGGTCTGGGCCCCACCACGCCCTCCTAAACATTCCTCCACATCCCTCTAGGGGAGCACACCCCACAGTTCAGGGGCTACTGCTCTAGAACAACTGAGCTGCAAAAGACCCGCACGCCTTCAAGCAAAGGAACAAGCTCATGAACTGGTAGCTGAGCAGCATTCTTTAGATCAAGGTCACTTTCCCTCACACTGAAAATCACCAGCTCACCTCTCATATTCATCTACAGCTTCAGAGACTTTCACAAAAAATTCATCCAGTCCTGTACCCAGCACAGCAGAAACACCAACCACCTGCAAAAGAAATGTATGTTCCAGAAACTAAATGAGAGAGACAGTTCATACAAAGGATTATAAATAACCTTTATGGGAGATGAATTCTGGAGTTACCAAAGACAATGACTGGGGAAATGACCCATGGGGACTGCTATCAATTTAAATTTAATTAGAACTATAAACATTTCAAATGACCCAGAACCATCATCAAGTGGTGTATACAGCCTACGTTCCTGTCATTGCTACATTCATCATCTCTTCCTCACTCACTCAGTTTCTTACACCCACTTATTTTGTCTTGTCTTTAGACTAAGTTCTTTGGGGCAAAGACTGGGTCCTGCCTATACATGTGTATAATGCCTAGCACAACAGGGCTCCAGTCCTCATTGGGGCTTTTAAGCACTGCCACAGCATAAATAATAAAGACAATGTGACACTGACAATATAGTATAGATTCATAGATTCTAGGGCTGGAAGGGACCTCGAGAGGTCATCGAGTCCAGCCCCCTGCCCTCATGGCAGGACCAAATACTGTCTAGACCATCCCTGATAGACATTTATCTAACCTACTCTTAAATATCTCCAGAGAGGGAGATTCCACAACCTCCCTGGGCAGTTTATTCCAGTGTTTAACCACCCTGACAGTTAGGAACTTGTTCCTAATGTCCAACCTAAACCTCCCTTGCTGCAGTTTAAGCCCATTGCTTCTTGTTCTATCCTTAGAGGCTAAGATGAACAAATTTTCTCCCTCCTCATGACACCCTTTTAGATACCTGAAGACTGCTATCATGTCCCCTCTTAGTCTTCTCTTTTCCAAACTAAACAAACCCAATTCCTTCAGCCTTCCTTCATAGGTCATGTTCTCTAGACCCTTAATCATTCTTGTTGCTCTTCTCTGGACCCTCTCCAATTTCTCCACATCTTTCTTGAAATGCGGTGCCCAGAACTGGACACAATACTCCAGTTGAGGCCTAACCAGCGCAGAGTAGAGCGGAAGAATGACTTCTCGTGTCTCGCTCACAACACACCTGTTAATGCAGCCCAGAATCAAGTTTGCTTTTTTTGCAACAGCATCACACTGTTGACTCATATTTAGCTTGTGGTCCACTATAACCCCTAGATCCCTTTCTGCCGTACTCCTTCCTAGACAGTCTCCTCCCATTCTGTACGTGTGAAACTGATTGTTCCTACCTAAGTGGAGCACTTTGCATTTGTCCTTATTAAACTTCATCCTGTTTACCTCTGACCATTTCTCCAATTTGTCCAGATCATTTTGAATTATGACCCTATCCTCCAAAGCAGTTGCAATCCCTCCCAGTTTGGTATCATCTGCAAACTTAATAAGTGTACTTTTTATGCCAATATCCAAGTCGTTGATGAAGATATTGAACAGAGCTGGTCCCAAAACAGACCCTTGCGGAACCCCACTCACTATACCTTTCCAGCAGGATTGGGAACCATTAATAACTACTCTCTGAGTACCGTTATCCAGCCAGTTGTGCACCCACCTTATAGTAGCCCCATCTAAGTTGTATTTCCCTAGTTTATTGATAAGAATATCATGCGAGACCGTATCAAATGCCTTACTAAAGTCTAGGTATACCACATCCACCGCTTCTCCCTTATCCACAAGACTCGTTATCCTATCAAAGAAAGCTATCAGATTGGTTTGACATGATTTGTTCTTTACAAATCCATGCTGGCTATTCCCTATCACCTTACCACCTTCCATGTGTTTGCAGATGATTTCCTTAATTACTTGCTCCATTATTTTCCCTGGCACAGAAGTTAAACTAACTGGTCTGTAGTTTCCTGGGTTGTTTTCATTTCCCTTTTTATAGATGGGCACTATATTTGCCCTTTTCCAGTCTTCTGGAATCTCTCCTGTCTCCCATGATTTACCAAAGATAATAGCTAGAGGCTCAGATACCTCCTCTATTAGCTCCTTGAGTATTCTAGGATGGATTTAATCAGGTCCTGGTGACTTGCAGACATCTAACTTATCTAAGGGCTGGTCTACACTAGCCCCGATGTTCGAAGTAAGATACGCGACTTCAGCTACGTAAATAACGTAGCTGAAGTCGAAGTATCTTATTTCGAACTTCAAAGTACTCACCCCTGGTCCACACCGCGGCGCGCAGGCTCCCCCGTCAACTCTGCCTGCTCCGTTCGTGGAGCAGGATTACCAGCGTCGACAGGGGAGCACTTCCTGGTTCGATTTATCGCGTCTAGACAAGACGCGATAAATCGAACCCAGAAGATCGATCCGACGCGTCCAACAGAGCTGGTAAGTGTAGACTAGCCCTAAGTGATTTTACATTCATAATGTTCAGCTGAATCATAGTAAAAAATATGGGCAACACAATCCAATGCATGAAAATAATGAATTCCTTGTATATAGTAGAGAGGATGGGCAAATGCAGGGGGAAAAATCAAGTCCGTTTTCTAGTTAAAGAAAAGATGGGTTATCATGGGGCATAGAGCAAATCTCTCATTCTGGGACAGAAACTAAAAACTCCTCTTTTGAACATGTATGTTTTGGGCTCCTAGAGTGATACTGAGGCAAATGCATAGATTCCTATGGCCAGAGGGGAACCTTGTATTTATACAGGTGTCCCTGCCAGCAGGTAGGGGATCTTGGGGGACAATTACTGCACTGGTGGGGTGCAAAATAAACTTTATTAAGAAAATATAAAAACAGGGAAAAATTCAATAGTGAGGGGTATGGGGTTTGTTAAGGTAGACAATTGGGGAGGGGTTTCTTTTAGTAAACAGGATAGGGGGTTTCAATAGTGGGGTACAATACAGTGGGGTACAATACAGTTGGTAACCAATTAACACTAAAGTATAAATGTAACAGGTAGCTAACAATTTCTATGTAAAGGGTGTGTCACAGCAGCATATAACCAACTAACAGTTATGGGTAAAATGCGTTAAATAACCAACAACTCTAGGTAAAAATGTGTCACAGTGGTGTAAATGTAAAATGTGAGGTGTGTTAGAGAGAAAAAGGTAACCAATGGGGTTTTTATGCTAGACTTTAGTAATGCAATTGAGGTTTGGCAGCTATGGGGGGGGGGTGAGCACATGGTGGAAGGGATTGAGAGAGAGAGAGAGAGGCGCAGTGGTAGAGGAATGAGGTTGGGGGGTTTATACAGAACACAGCAAAATCTTATCTATGATCTATCTTAACCAAGATTACACAAGTTAGCAAGTAACAGAACACAATGCAACAACTTACTTACAGAGAAGCTAACTTAACCACAGCTATGCAAAATGAAATTACAATTTATCTAGACTAAAGACTAAACCTAATGGGTGCACCTTATACTAGGGGTAGTTCCAGAGGGCAGAGTGGTGTGTGCCCAGGATACAGCTCCAAGGGGGGGTGGGGTGTTAACTAGTGGTGGCTGCAGCAGTTTTATTTCTAGCAGCAAAAGCGCTGCTGTGGAGCTAAAAGCAGATTACAGATACAGACCAAGGAGTTAGCTTGGGTCTGCCCGCTGGGGAAAGAAAGCCAGCAGTTAAAACAAGGGGAGTGTGCAAGAGGTTTTTCCTTACCAATCCCCAGGACAGCAGCAAGCACAGAGACAGGAACAGCAGTTTCAGCATCAGAGGATGCAGAGAGGACTCGATTCGCTTACAATAATCAGGAGATCTCCAGGCACAAATTCATTGTTCATGGGAGGGGAGTTTAAAACGGGGGTACGCTCAAAAACAAACGAGAGCGGGGAGAGGGACCCCCAAAGACCCCTAGCTGATCAGACCAGGTGGCAAAGCAAGGACCTTCTCCGGGGGTCTGATCAGAAAATGTCTGGTTTTAAAGGCAAACTTAGGTAGTTTCCCGCCAGTAACTTTGATTGGTTCCTCTGGATACAGGGGAGGAGAGAAGGCAGGGAAAACTGCAGCTAAGCATAGGCATGCCTGGGCATGTTCTGAGCCACAGGTATGACTCATATGCTTAGCTATGTGGCCACTTTAGGTCTTGCATACCTGGGCAGAGCACCCCTACACCGAGCCGGGTCCAAACAAAGAAGCTAGACAAAGGAGCGAAAAGCCCCCTCCTTCCTGAGCAGAGTAATGGCTCCAGTCAGTCTGCACAAGCCATTTCCATGAGCAGGGCCAGGCTGTAACTTTGGTCAGTTCCATGGCCGCGCGGGGGGGGGGGGGGGGGGGGTGGCGGCACTCAGCACAAACAGAACGGAAGGGGGGAAAAGAATCCAGCAGGGGGACAGCTGTAACAGACAACAGGTAAGACTAGAACTACTGGTGTCTCTTCTTCTTTCTGTTTTCCCAGCTAGCTGGGGTTGGGTCGCTGGATCAGTCTGTGACAGGACTGCCAGTCCAATGCTTAATCCATACCCACTTTGGGAGCCCATACAGTCTATCCACAATTTTCTTGGGTGTCCTCTTATTCTCTGCCTATGAACTCTAGTTTCAACCATCTCCCTAACAGGATTCCCTTCATTCATCCTTCGTACATGCCCAAACATCTCAGCATCCACTCTTTCTGATTCTCTCCAATAACGCAGATCTTGGTCTCACTCCTGAGATTGTCATTCCACATGAGGTCCAGCAAGGTCACTCCCTCAATGCCCTCAAACATCTCACTTCAATAGCTTCAAGTCTTCTCAAGTGCCTCTCTTTGGTCACCCACATCTCTGATCTGTACAGAAGAGCTGGTCTTACCATGGTTTTGTGTAGTTGTCCCTTAAGTTGCAAGGACATCCATTTATCATAAAACACTACACTTCCACTGCACCAGACTTCTCCTGCACTCAACAGCCTTGCTTGTGGTTCTCCGTTGATTTTGCCATTTGCCGTTAATCAGCCCAAAATATACTTACATGCAGAAGCCTGATTTAGGCGCTGGCTCTCAATGTTGGTATTCGTCTGTCTTGGTTCCACCCAATGTTGGTATTCGTCTATCTTGGCTCCACTCTAAGAGCCCACACAATTTCAGTCTTTGCTTTACTCATTCTGAGGTTACAATTTGTTAGTTCCCTGTTCCAGGTATCAATTGCCCGGACCAAATCTTCCTCAGCATTAGGCATTAGAGCAATATTGTCTACACAGATCAACTTAGTACAATATTCCATTTTTTATTTTCTTATTGATTAAATTCATCACAATTATGAATAGTGATGGACTAAGCATTGATCCCTGGTGGAGCCCACATTGCACCTCAATACCCTCTGTTACACCAAATGGCATCCACACATTAGTCATGGAACTGTCTATTGATCTCTCCCGGCCTCAAAATCTATGCAGAAAGCTACTATTCAGAGTTTAGGTCTTGTATTATAAAGCAGCTCGGTACAATTAACTATTTAGCACGGTAAGAGTGCATAGCACTATTTTAATGATTTATATGATGCCATGATTTGCCAGATGCTTAACACAATTAATATTGACAAGGAGGAAGGAACACAAGCCAGAATAGGGAATAAAGAATATTTAGATAAATTAGAATGAAATTCACCCTACGGTACTTAAACTATCTGAAGCAATCTTGGAACCTTTACCGATTACATTCAGGAACTTATGGACAGGGCTTTGGAGCAGTGCTCCGGCTCTGCTCCAGCTCCAGGCAAAAACCTGCAGCTCCACTGCTCCGGAGCTGCTCCGCGCTCCAGCTCCGGGCCCCGCTCCAAAGCCCTGCTTATGGAGGACAGGTGATGCACTGCAGGGCTGGAGAAGGGCAAACATAGTATCCATCTTTAAAAAGGGGAACAAAGAGAACCCAGGGAACTATTGACCAGTCAGCCTAACCTCAACATCTGGAAAATACTGGAACAAATGATTAAACAATCAATTTTTAAGCACCTAGAGGATAATAGGGTAATAAGAAATAGCCAGCATGGGTAGTCAAGAGCAAATCATGCCAAGGCAACTTAATTTCCTTCTTTGACAAGGTTATTGGTCTAATAGAAAGAGGGGAAGCATTAGATGAGATATATCTGGCTTTTAGTAGGCTTTTGACACAGTCCCACATGACATTATGATATGATTGGTGGATGACACCAAGCTGGGAGGGGTTGCAAGCACTTTGGAGGACAGGATTAAACAGAAGAACAGCCATACTGGGTCAGACCAAAGGTCCATCTAGCCCAGTATCTTGTCTTCCGACAGTGGCCAATGCCAGTTGCCCCAGAGGGAATGAACAGAACAGGTAATCATCAAGCTGTGACATAGGTGAGAGGATTATTCCAGGAGTGGTGAGTGAGATTCTGTGGCCTGCATTGTGCAGGAGGTCAGACTAGATGATCATAATGGTCCCTTCTGACCATAAAGTCTATGAGTCTATAAGCGATCCATCCCGTCACCCATTCCCAGCTTCTGGCAAACAGAGGCTAGGGACACCATCCCTGCCCATCCTGGCTAATAGCCATTAATGGACCTATCCTCCATGAATTTATCTAGTTCTTTTTTGAATCCTGTTGTAACCTTGGCCTACACAACATCCTCTGGCAAAGAATTCCACCGGATGACTGTGTGTTGTGTGAAGAAATACTTCCTTTTGTTTGTTTTAAACCTGCTGCCCATTAATTTCATTTGGTGATCCCTAGTTCTTGTGAGTAAATAACACTTCCTTATTTACTTTCTCCACACCAGTCATGATTTTATAGACCTCTATCATATCCCCCCTTAGTCATCTCTTTTCCAAGCTGAAAAGTCACAATTTTATTAATCTCTCCTCATACAGAAGCTGTTCCATACCCCTAATCATTTTGGTTGCCCTTCTCTGTACCTTTTCCAATTCCAATACATCTTTTTTGAGGTGGGGCGACCACATCTGCAGATCATTTATTGTTGAATAGGACTGGTCCCAGTATAGACCCCTGGGGACACCACTATTTACCTCTCTCAATTATGAAAACTGACCATTTATTCCTACCCTTTGTTTCCTAAAACATAAGAATGGCCATATGGGTCAGATCAAATGGTCCACCGAGCCCAATATCTTGTCTTCTGGCAGCAGCCAATGCCAGATGCTTCAAAGGGAAAGAACAGAACAGGGTAATCACATGATCCATCCCGTGTCTGGCATTCAGAGACTTAAGGACATTCAAAGCATGGGCTTGCATCCCTGACCATCCTGGCTAATAGCCATTGATGGACCTATCCTCCATGAATTTATCCAATTCTTGTTTTAATACAGTTATATTTTTGGCCTTCACAACATCCCCTGGCAATGAGTTCCACAGGATGACTGTGCATTGGGTGAAGTAGTACTTCCTTTTGTTTGTTTTAAACCTGCCGCCTATTAATTTCATTGAGCGAGCCCTGGTTGTTGAGTTATGTGATGGGTAAACCATACTTCCCTGTTCACTTTGTCCACACCATTCATGATTTTATAGACCTCTATCATATCCACCCCAGTAGTCTATTTTCCAAGCTGAATAGAACCAATTTTTTTAATTTCTCCTCATATGGAAGAAGTTCCATATCCTTAATCATTTTTGTTGTCCTTTCTGTTCTTTTTCCAAAATACCTTTTTTGAGATGGGGCGACCAGAACTTCACACAGTATTCAAGGTGTGGGAGTACCATGGATTGATATAGTGACATTATGATGGAGAATGTGTCTTATTTCCTCTTTCCTAATGGTTCTTAACATTGTTAGCTTTTTTGACTGCCACAGCACATTGGGCAGATGTTTTCAGAGAACTACTTGCTATGGCTCTCAGATCTCTCATTTGCCATTTTGTTGCGCATTCAACCAGTTTTGTGAAATCCCTTTGTAACTCTTCACAGTCTGCCTCCGACTTAACTATCTCGAGTAATTTTGTATCATCTGCAAATTTTGCCACTTCACTGTTTACCCCTTTTTCCAGATCATTTGTGAACATGTTGATCAGCACAGGTCCCAGTACAGATCGCTGGGGGACACTTACGTCTCTCTCTCCATTCTGAAAACTGTTCCAGATTGAGGTGTCAATAGAGGTGGTTTTGGAACAAATTGATAAATTAAACAGTAATAAATCACCAGGACCAGATGGCATTCACCCAAGGGTTCTGAAGGAACTCTAATATGAAACTGAAGAACTACTGACTGTGGTATGTAACCTCTCACTTAAATCAGCTTCTGTACTAGATGACTGGCAGATTGAATTCTAATTGGCATCACATTAGCTAAGTGATCTTGACAAATTAGAGAATTGGTCTGAATTCAACAAGCTTAAATTCAGTAAAGATAAGTGCAAAGTACTACACATTAAAAGGATAAATCAAATGTACAACTACAAAATAGAGAATAACTGCAAGGTGGTAGTACTGCTGAAAAGTATCTGGGAGTTACAGTGGACTGCAAACTGAATATGAGCCAACAAAGTGATGCGGTTGCAAAAAGACTCATAGTCTGGGATGTATTAACAGGCGTGTCATATGTGAGACATGGAAGGCAACTGGTCCACTCTATGCGGCACTGGTGAGCCCTCAGCAGGAGTACTGTGTCCAGTTCTGGACGTCACACTAAGAAAAAAGTGGACAAATTAGAGAGAGTGCAGAGGAGAACAAGAAAAATTATAATTATAAAATTATAAAGGTTCAGAAAGCCTAACCTATGAAGAAGGGTTAAAAACTGGGCCTGTTTAGTCAGTAGAAAAGACGACTGAGGAGGGACCTGATGATAGTCTTCAAATGCAGTAAGGGCTGTTACAAAGAGATGATTATCAACTGATCTCCATGTCTACTGAAGGTAGGACAAGAATTGTCTTAATCTGGAACAAGGGAGATTTAGGTTAGATATTAAGATAAACTTTCTAACTACAAGGTTAGTTAAACTGTGGAATAGGTTACTAAGGGAGGTTGTGGAATTCTCATTACTGGAGATTTTTTTATGAACAGGTTGGATAAATATCTGTCAGGTACAATCTAGGTTTAATTGATCCTGACTCAGCACAGGGAGGTAGGGTGGACTAGATAACCTCTTGGGGTTCCTTTCAGTCCTACATTTCTATGATTCAAGGGGCTTTAAAAACAAATAAGACAGTCCCTGCTCTGACCTAAACAGACTTTTTTTTAAATCTAAGGCTTATTATAATTTGGGGTGCTGCATGGAGTGGAGAAGTGAATCGGAAAAGGGGGGTGTGAATGAAAGGGCAAGCAGAAGGAATGATGAGACAACTGAGCAGGAGCACGAGGTTATAGATAGGACAGACAACAAGGTCCCTGTCCTGAGGAGCTCACAGATAACTCAATGGAAAACATAAAGCATCCCAAAGCTTTCTAGAAAGGGAGGATAGGCCAGGGGTTAGCCTGGAACTTGGGAAACTGCGGTTCAATTCCGTGGTCTGCTACAGACTTACTGTGTGACCTTGGGCAAGTCACTTAGTCTCTGTGCCCCAGTTCCCTGGATGGAACTACAAGACATGGCCTGTCATGACCCTGATCACTTTGTTTATATGTTGTGCCATCTCATCTAATTTTGGTCTTGAGATTACAAGGCGTTTGGAGCAGGGACAGCGTCTTCCTGTCTGTGCAGCACAATGCAGCCCAGACCTTGGGCCTTTTGATACTACCATAATGCAAATAACAAACATCCATGGTAGGCAGTAATTGTTATAAAGTACAAGAACATTTGCAATATAATCAAGGCCTAAGTATGTGGTAAAACCTACTCAATTTCTGTGGTTCTCTAGTGATACAGACCAGAAAATCTGAGATACTCATTTATTTACATACAAAACAGCAGAATTTTATTGAATTAGGTATGAAAACAAATCATGCAATCAGTAGAGTATATTTGTAAGTCATGCTCTGGCCAGAGGACCCATGCATGAAAAGAATAGTCCAGTGGTTAGGACACTGGTTTAAAGACATGGGAGAACTGGGTCAATTCCCTTCTCCACCATGGACTTCCTGTATGACCTTGGGAAAGTTACTTAGCCTCTCTCTGCTTCAGTTCTCCATCTGTAAAATGGGGATAGTTGTTGGCGTCCGTTAGTCTCGAGAGACGATGGATATGCGCCCATGGGGAATGTTTAGTTGATGGTTGTGCAGCGTCTGTTGTGGCTGTGGAGCCCCACACGAGAGTGGCAGTCTCGATTGCATTTGCTGCATTTGAAGGCGGTGTCAGCTGTGGGTTGGAGCTGCTGCTTCCTTTTTCGTTGAACCCGCTTTTCCTCGGCAAGCTGCCGCAGCCTGTCTTCGCCAGTTTTCAATCCAGTGGTCAGAGCGTGTCTCCATCTGCATCTGTCCTGGGCGAGCTCTTCCCAGCTGTTGATGTCGATTTGAAGAGTCTTCAGGTCCCTCTTACAAACATCCTTGAAGCGAAGGTGGGGCCGTCCTGTAGCTCTGTTTCCGGAGGCAAGTTCAGCATACAACAGGTCTTTGGGGATCCATCCATCTTCCATGCGACTTAGATGGCCAAGCCATCTGAGGCGGCGTTGACGGAGGAGAGTGAACATGCTGGAGATCTTGGCACGTTCCAGCACCTCGTTGTTCGTTATTCGATCACTCCAAGTGATCCCAAGTATGCGACAGAGGCAGCACATGTGGAAGGTGTTCAGTCTCTTTTCTTGTGAAGCGTAGAGGGTCCAAGTTTCGCTGGTGTAGAGAAGAGTGTTTAACACACATGTACAGTACACAGCGACCTTTGTGTTGATGGTGAGCATGTTGTTGTTCCATACTCTCTGTGACAATCTGGCCAAAATTGTGAAGGCCTTGCCGATTCTACGGTTGATCTCAGGGTCCAGTGAGAGGTTGTCCGTGATGGTAGATCCGAGGTAGGTGAACTGACTGACCACCTCTAGCACATAGTCATTGATGGCAATGCTTGGATGTTCTGCATCCTGGGCCATAACTTTGGTCTTCTGAAGACTGATTGTCAACCCGAACTCTTTGCAAGCTCTGGAAAAGCGGTCAGTCAGATGCTGGAGATCGGTTTCTGTGTGGGTGGCCAGGGCAGCGTCGTCTGCAAACAGCATGTCTCTGATTGTTGCCTCCCGTACCTTGCTTTTGGCCTTTAGTCGAGCCAGATTGAAAAATCTCCCGTCAGACCGGGTGTGGAGATAGACTCCCTCTGTGGAATTTCCAAAGGCACGTTTCAGCAATGCTGCGAAGAAGATGCCGAAGAGTGTGGGAGCGAGAACGCAGCCTTGTTTTACTCCACTGTGGATATCGGAGGACAAGCCATCATACAGTACTGTGCCTTTCATGTTGTCGTGAAAAGACTGGATCACGCTCAGCAGCTTCGGTGGGCAGCCAACCTTTACCAGGATCTTGAACAGCCCATCTCTGTTCACAAGGTCGAAAGCTTTGGTCAGGTCTATGAAGGCAAGGAATAGCGGCTTGTGCTGTTCTCTGCATTTCTCTTGCAGCTGCCTTAAGGAGAAAACCATGTCGGTTGTGGATCTACCTGCTCGAAACCCGCACTGTGACTCTGGGTAAACTCTGTCAGCAAGCTTCTGCAGTCTATTCAGGATCACGCGTGCGAAGACTTTACCCACAACACTCAGGAGCGATATGGCTCTGTAGTTGTTGCAGTCGCTTCTATCACCCTTGTTCTTGTAGAGGGTCACGATGTTGGCGTCTCTCATATCCTGAGGTACTGCACCTTCATCCCAGCACTGACAGAGGAGGTCATGGAGGTGTTCTAGGAGGACGTTGATGCCACACTTGATAACTTCTGGTGGGATGCCATCCTTTCCTGGAGCCTTTCCTGTGGACAAGCTCTCAATGACTTTCTTCAGTTCTTCCATGGTGGGCTTCTCGTCCAGCTCAGTTTCAACGGGAAAACCATCCACAGTATTGAGGGCAGCTTCGGCGACGGTCTTTTGTCTGGAGTACACTTCAGAGTAGTGCTCCACCCATCTATCCATCTGCTTGCCCTTGTCCTGGATGTTTTCGCCTGTTGCAGACTTTAGCGACACTCTCCACTTCTTTGTGGGTCCCATGGCCTTCTTGATGCCATCATATATTCCCCTGATGTTTCCAGTGTCAGCAGATAGTTGAATGCTCCGGCAGAGCTGGAGCCAGTAATCATTTGCACACTGTCGAGCTAGTCTCTGTACTTTGCTCCTGGCAAATCGATACTCTTGTAGAGTCTCATAGATTTTAAGGTCAGAAGGGACCATTATGATCATCTTGTCTGACCTCCTGCACAATGCAGGCCACAGAATCTCACCCACCCACTCCTGGAATAATCCTTTCACCTATGTCTCAGCTATTGAAGTCCTCAAATCATGGTTTAAAGACTTCAAGATGCAGAGAATCCTCCGGTAAGTGACCCGTGCCCCATGCTGCAGAGGAAGGCAAAAAACCTCCAGGGCCTCTGCCAATCTACCCTGGAGGAAAATTCCTTCCCGATCCCAAATATGGCGATCAGCTGAACCCCGAGCATGTGGGCAAGACTCACCAGCCAGACACCCAGGAAAAAGTTCTCTGTAGTAACTTCTAACATCCCATCATTGACCATTGGTCCTATTTACCACTGATGGCAATTAATTGACCTTTGACTAAGATCATGTTATCCCATCAAACCATCCCCTCCATAAACTTATCTAGCTTAATCTTGAAGCCAGATAGGTCTTTTGCCCCCACTGCTTCCCTTGGAAGGCTGTTCCAGAACTTCACTCCTCTGATGGTTAGAAACCTTCGTCTAATTTCAAGTCTAAACTTCCTGATGGCCAGTTTAGATCCATTTGTTCTTGTGTCCACATTGGTACTGAGCTGAAATAATTCCTCTCCCTCCCTGGTATTTATCCCTCTGATATATTTAAAGAGAGCAAGCATATCTCCCCTCAGCCTTCTTTTGGTTAAGGTAAACAAACCAAGCTCCTTGAGTCTCCTTTCATACGACAGGTTTTCCATTCCTCGGATCATCCTAGTGGCCCTTCTTTGTACCTGTTCCAGTTTGAATTCATCCTTCTTAAACATGGGAGACCAGAACTGCACACAGTATTCCAAATGAGGTCTCACCAATGCCTTGTATCACGGTACTAACACCTCCTTATCTCTACTAGAAATACCTCGCCTAATGCATCCCAAGACCGCATTAGCTTTTTTCACGGCCACATCACATTGGCGACTCATAGTCATCCTGTGATCGACCAGGACTCCGAGGTCCTTCTCCTCTTCCGTTACTTCCAACTGATGCGTCCCCAGCTTATAACTAAAATTCTTGTTGTTAATCCCTAAATGCATAACCTTACACTTCTCACTATTAAATTTCATCCTATTACTATTACTCCAGTTTACAAGGTCATCCCGATCTTCCTGTAGGATATCCCGATCCTTTTCTGAATTGGCAATACCTCCCAACTTTGTGTCATCTGCAAACTTTATTAGCACACTCCCACTTTTGGTTCTGAGGTCAGTAATAAAAAGATTAAATAAAATTGGTCCCAAAACTGAACCTTGAGGAACTCCACTAGTAACCTCCCTCCAACCTGACAGTTCACCTTTCAGTATGACCCGCTGTAGTCTCCCCTTTAACCAGTTCCTTATCCACCTCTCAATTTTCATATTGATCCCCATCTTTTCCAGTTTAACCAATAATTCCTCATGTGGTACTGTATCAAATGCCTTACTGAAATCGAGGTAGATTAGATCCACTGCGTTTCCTTTATCTAAAAAATCTGTTACTTTCTCAAAGAAGGAGATCAAGTTGGTTTGGCATGATCTACCTTTTGTAAAACCATGTTGTAATTTGTCCCAATTCCCATTGACCTCAAGGTCCTTAACTACTTTCTCCTTCAGAATTTTTTCCAAGACCTTGCATACTACAGATGTCAAACTAACAGGCCTGTAGTTACCCGAGTCCTCTTACTGGGGGAACGCTTGTACTCCAGGTGAACAGCGTGGCGTTCTTCAATGGCTGGAGTGAGTGTGGTGGAGTTGGCCTCAAACCAGTCATTATTCATGTTTTGTTTCTTTCCAAAAACTTTCATGGCTGTGCTGTATACTGCATCTCTGATGTGGTCCCATCTCTCTTTGGCGCAGCCACCGGGAGGCATACAGTTCAGCACCTCGGAGTGCTCATGGGTGAATTTCTCTGCCTTGTCTGGGTGTGTGGTCTTGCTCACATCGATGCGGGGTTTTCCCTCTGGCCTAGAGTGGTGGATCTTCTTTGGCTGTAGCCTCATCTTGCTGCACACCAGCGAGTGATCACTGTCGCAGTCAGCACTGTGGAAGGTGCGAGTAAGCAGGACGCACTACAAGGCAGACCACCTGATGATGATCAGGTCGAGTTGGTGCCAGTGCATGGAGCGAGGGTGTCTCCAGGACACTTTGTGTTGAGGCTTTGTCTGGAAGAATGAGTTGGTGATGCTGAGGTCATGGTACGAACACAGTTCCAGAAGTCGTTGTCCATTCTCATTCATTTCTCCAACGCCAAACTTTCCAAGACAGGTTGGCCAAAAGTCGTGGTCAGCGCCCACTCTGGCGTTGAAGTCACCCAGTAGTATTAAGTGCTCTTCTTTAGGGATACTCCTGATGATCGTGTCTAACTGATCATAGAACTCATCCTTGGTATCCCTGTTGGCGCTGAGTGTTGGTGCATACACGCTGATCAGGTTGACGGGTCCAGTGGATGTGTGGAGTCGGAGTGATAACAGTCTTTCAGTTCCTTGTTGACCAGGTTCCACCATCCCCAGTAAAGAATTTCTCACGGCAAATCCAACACCACACTCTCTGATTTCTTCGGCACTCTTCCCTTGCCAGAAGAACATATAGTTCTTTTCCCTGAGAGTCCCAGCGTCTGGCAGCCGTGTCTCCTGCAAAGCGACTATGTCGATTTGGAGTCGTGCTAGCTCATCGTTGATGACTGCAGTCTTCCGAACATCGCTGATTGCCTGAAGGTCTTGTGACAGGCCAGTTGTCATGGTCCGTACGTTCCAGCATCCTAACTTGAGGGCTGGTTTCTTAAATGTTGGTTTTCTTTTGTTGTTGCCTGGTGCATGGTTCGCAGTCCACTTGTCGGGTACTCACGTACACTAAGCCCCACGCACCCAGTGAAGCAGGTGAACTGTGGCGGGACAACACCTTATTGGCTGGGGGCTGCCCAGCTTGAGGCGGGCGATAGTTGTCCAGTGAGACATGGTGATCCCTCCCACCGTCGGAAGCAACCCCTGGCGCCAGCTCTACACCAATCGAGCAGGGGGCTTATAACCGGTAAACTGTTGCTTCCCGTGTTGTGTCGACGCCGTGAAGCAAAGCTGGAGTGTCCTCTCCAGGGCGCAAGCCAGGGCAGGGTGATATGGAGGAACAGCTGTTGCCCATGCAGCAGAACCCCCCTCTCCACGCAACTGATGGATCCAAGGGAAAGACAATGTCGATACAACTTGGCACCAGTGGCATCGCAGGAGTTGCCGGAATAACGTTGAGGACAATGTCAGACCGCCATCGGGACTCCGACACCGGATTTGGTTTCAGGGTTGACTCCCTTAGCCTTTCCCATGAGTGGGTATTGCCACAAGGCAGCGGAGGTTTTAAATCAGAGTTTTCCTTCTCCTAGGTGGGCTGCCTTCCAAGGCTGACGAGCCCCACCTACCCGGAGGGAGGGGGATAGTACCCCTCCCTAAATGACAGGTGTTGTGAGGACAACTACATTAAAGATTGGGAAGCACTTTGGGATATACTGATGAAGAGTGCTATATAAGAAATAGCATTATTGATATAGCAGCTGGTGTTATTTATTTTGATATTGAATTCAACATTATGTTGTCCCCACATTTTCAGGTGTCAACATGTGTAGATCTGTGTACTGACAACGCCTAACTGCATCACAGAACTGTCAGGGAGGAAAGCAGAAGGGTTTTTATAGCTACATAGTGGAAGCAGGCTGTTGGTACTTTTAGCAGCTGGGGAGACAGAGGAGGCCATTTGGAATTGTGGAATAAACTCATTAGCTGGATGTTTCTACTAAAATTATCAGTGAAATACTTGAGTTGACATTTTAAATTATCATCATGTCTCAAAGTCAACATCATGTTACGATGAATGGGGCAGTTCACACAGAGCTAATGTTTCAGGAAGAAGATACAGCAACAGCTTACATTCTGTTCACTTAATCATTATCATCTGTAGTATTACCATCATGCCTAGGAGCCAGGACCTGATCGTGCTAGGTGCTATACAGAAACAGAACAAAAAAACAGTACCTGACCCACAGAGATTACAATCAAGCATGGACCTAGGGGTTATGGTGGACGAAAAGCTGAATATGAGTCAACAGTGTGCCCTTGTTGCCAAGAAGGCTAATGGCATTTTGGGTTGTATAAGTAGGGGCATTTCCAGCAGATCGAGGGACGTGATTATTCCCCTCTATTCGGCACTGGTGAGGCCTCATTTGGAGTACTGTGTCCAGTTTTGGGCCCCACACTACAAGAAGGATGTGGATACATTGGAAAGAGTCCAGCGGAGGGCAACAAAAATGATTAGGGGGCTGGAGCACATGACTTATGAGGAGAGGCTGAGGGAACTGGGATTGTTTAGCCTGCAGAAGAGAAGAATGAGGGGGGATTTGATAGCTGCTTTCAACTACCTGAAAGGGGGTTCCAAAGAGGATGGATCTAGACTGTTCTCAGTGGTAGAAGATGACAGAACAAGGAGTAATGGTCTCAAGTTGCAGAGGGAGAGGTTTAGGTTGGATATTAGGACAAACTTTTTCACTAGTAGGGTGGTGAAGCACTGGAATGGGTTACCTAGGGAGGTGGTGGAATCTCCTTCCTTAGAGATTTTTAAGGTCAGGCTTGACAAAGCCCTGGCTGGGATGATTTAGTTGGGTTGGTCCTGCTTTGAGCAGGGGGTTGGACTAGATGGCCTCCTGAGGTCCCTTCCAACCCTGAGATTCTATGATTCTATGAAGCATGAGGCAAGAGACCACAGATGGATATGGGCAGATGGAGGGGTACAAGTGAACAAGGAGACAGTATGGCTCTGCATTATAGACAATAGCCTTGGCACACCAATAGCCTAACTATTGTCAAGTTTTTTGTAGGCACTGTGGCAAAGGACAGTTTTGAAGAGGGAGTTGAAGGTAGATAATGAGGTACCTTTGTGGATGTTTACAGGAAACATCTGCCAAGTGTGTGGGGCAGCATGGGTGAAAGCACAAAGGTAATTTTAAATTTTTTTTTAACACTATGTTTTTTAAAATTGAAAGCTAATGTGGAGCACAATTCTGCAGCAAGGAGACAGTACGGGAGGGACACCATGCAAACCCCAATGAAACAGCTATGGGATCACTGGCACTCCCTGATATATAGGCTTTTCAATGGCACTCATTACAGGATTATTTAAGTAATTTAAAGTAATGGATTTAGCCTCCCAATCCCCCTGGGGTAGGAAAAGATATCTTCCCATTTACCATATGGGCTAGATCTTTGTTTCTAAGGTCATGACCAAAACAACTGCCTTCAGTAAGTGGTACAGAACTGAATCGGACTCCTTTAAAAAGAATGAAGGGCTTAGCTGACCCTGCTAGAGTACAAGGCATTTCAAATGAGAGACTCTGAAATGACATCATCCACTCCAACAATTACACTGCTTTCTTAGGAACGTGACTACTTCATTCTTTGCTTTCTCTGGTGATTTGCAATTTAATTTTAAATTACTCCCTCTGCCAGCTTGCACTCCCCTCCTCACCTGAGGCAGGATAAAGTAATGGAAAGTCTTTGCCCCTTATTCTCTGAAGAATGATGCAGAGAAATCAGTCCCCTCTATGCCCCATAGTGCAGGACTCAGCAAGGGACTCACGGCTGAGAGCAGTGAAGAGCAATCCCTGTGTAAAGGGTAGTGAACAGGGGAGGAGGCTTACCTTGAGTGAGCTGTAAAACTCATCCAACACTAGACTCATGGAACGAGTCAGGTTACTAACATATGTTGTCTCTTGATTCAAGGCATCTTGGAAGATCTCAAAATCCTGCATCCATTCTACTGCAAAACTGTGATCAATGATATCTGTCTGGAGTGTATAAGGAAATGAGAAGTCAGTTTTCAGAGATGATGGTGGTTGGTTGGTTGGTTCTGTATTAGCATGGGCACTCAACAGTACCTGAGAGTTAAGACTAGTAAACAGTTTTCATTCTAACTCCATTATCAAATGCTCATAACTTTCCAAAACATTCACTCCCTGGCCTGAAAATCCCCTGCTTTGTTTGGTCACTTCAGCTGTTTCAATTTGAAAAGGGTACAAACCCCAACACTATTTCAATTTTAAAAAGGCATGTTTTTGATCAACATGGGAGGACTCGTACGTCTGCGTGCAGTCCCACTGAAGCCAATGAGGCCCTGCCAGTGTGTAGGAGATTGCAGTATTGGGGCGTAGGCAAGTTGAGTCCTCACTTATGACCTCACACACCCTTGGTTGGCTTGAAATACTTTATATCTTATGGCAGGTTTCAGTGTAGTAGCCGTGTTATCTGTGTCAGCAAAAAGAAAACAAGAAAAATACCTGTTGCACCTTAGAGACTAACAAATTTATTTCAGCATAAGCTTTCGTGGGTTAAGAACCCACTTCATCGGATGCATGGAATGGAACATACAGTGAACAGATATTTATACATTCAAAGAAACATGATAAGGTGGAAGTGCCTATACCAACGTTAAGAGGCTAATTAATTGAAAGGAACTGTTATCAGTAGAAACTTTTGAAGTGATAATCAACATGGCCCATTACAGACAGTTGACACAAAGGTGTTAAGGGGGGGAAATAAATTCAATTAACGTAATGACCGAGCCATCCACGTTGGTATAGGCACTTCTACCTTTTCATGTTTCTTTGAATGTATAAATATCTGTTCACTGTATGTTCCATTCCATGCATCCGATGAAGTGGGTTCTTAACCCACGAAAGCTTATGCTGAAATAAATTTGTTAGTCTCTAAGGTGCCACAGGTATTTTTCTTGTTTTCTTTTAATTTCTTAATCATAGAATCATAGAATCTCAGGGTTGGAAGGGACCTCAGGAGGTCATCTAGTCCAACCCCCTGCTCAAAGCAGGACCAACCCCAACTAAATCATCCCAGCCAGGGCTTTGTCAAGCCTGACCTTAAAAACCTCTAAGGAAGGAGATTCCACCACCTCCCTAGGTAACTCATTCCAGTGCTTCACCACCCTACTAGTGAAAAAGTTTGTCCTAATATCCAACCTAAACCTCCCCCTCTGCAACTTGAGACCATTACTCCTTGTTCTGTCATCTTCTACCACTGAGAACAGTCTAGATCCATCCTCTTTGGAACCCCCTTTCAGGTAGTTGAAAGCAGCTATCAAATCCCCCCTCATTCTTCTCTTCTGCAGGCTAAACAATCCCAGTTCCCTCAGCCTCTCCTCATAAGTCATGTGCTCCAGCCCCCTAATCATTTTTGTTGCCCTCCGTTGGACTCTTTCCAATGTATCCACATCCTTCTTGTAGCGTGGGGCCCAAAACTGGACACAGTACTCCAAATGAGGCCTCACCAGTGCCGAATAGAGGGGAATAATCACGTCCCTCGATCTGCTGGAAATGCCCCTACTTATACAACCCAAAATGCCATTAGCCTTCTTGGCAACAAGGGCACACTGTTGACTCATATTCAGCTTTTCGTCCACTGTAACCCCTAGGTCCTTTTCTGCAGAACCGCTGCCCAGCCATTCGGTCCCTAGTCTGTAGCAGTGCATGGGATTCTTCCGTCCTAAGTGCAGGACTCTGCACTTGTCCTTGTTGAACCTCATCAGATTTCTTTTGGCCCAATCCTCTAATTTGTCTAGGTCCCTCTGTATCCTATCCCTACTCTCCAGCGTATCAACCACTTCTCCCAGTTTCGTGTCATCTGCAAACTTGCTAAGGGTGCAGTCCACACCATCCTCCAGAACGTTGATGAAGATATTGAACAAAACCGGCCCCAGCACCAACCCTTGGGGCACTCCACTTGATACCGGCTGCCAACTAGACATGGAGCCATTGATCACTACCCGTTGAGCGCGACCATCCAGCCAGTTTTCTATCCACCTTACCGTCCATTCATCCAGCCCATACTTCTTTAACTTGCTGGCAAGAACACTGTGGGAGACTCTTGACTTTAGCAAAGCTTTTGATACAAATAGCACATCCACTGCTTTCCCCTCACCCACAGAGCGAGCCAGTTATCTCATCATAGAAGGCAATTAGGTTAGTCAGGCATGATTTGCCCTTGGTGAATCCATGCTGACTGTTCCTGATCACTTTCCCCTCCTTTAAGTGGTTCAGAATTGATTCCTTGAGGACCTGTTCCATGATTTTTCCAGGGACTGAGGCGAGACTGACTGGCCTGTAGTTCCCCGGATCTTCCTTCTACCCTTTTTTAAAGATTGGCACTACATTAGCTTTTTTCCAGTCATCCGGGACCTCCCCCGATTGCCATGATTTGTCAAAGATAATGGCCAATGGCTCTGCAATCACATTGGCCAACTCCTTTAGCACCCTCGGATGCAGTGCATCCGGCCCCATGGACTTGTGCTTGTCCAGCTTTTCTAAATAGTCCTGAACTACTTCTTTCTCCACAGAGGGCTGGTCACCTCCTCCCCATACCGTGCTGCGGAGTGCAGCCACCTGGGAGCTGACCTTGTCTGTGAGACAGAGGCAAAAAAAGCACTGAGTACACTAGCTTTCTCCACATCCTCTGTCACTAGGTTCCCTCCCTCATTCAGCAAGGGGCCCACACTTTCCTTGACTTTCTTCTTGTCGTCACATACCTGAAGAAACCCTTCTTGTTACTCCTAACATCTCCGGCTAGCTGCAACTCCAAGTGTCATTTGGCCTTCCTAATTTCACTCCTGCATGCCTGAACAATATTTTTATACTCCTCCCTAGTCATTTGTCCAATCTTCCACTTCTTGTAAGCTGCTTTTTTGTGTTTAAGACGAGCAAGGATTTCACTGTTAAGCCAAGCTGGTCGCCTGCCATATTTACTTTTCTTTCTACACATCGGGATGGTTTGTTCCTGCAACCTCAATAAGGATTCTTTAAAATACAGCCAGCTTTCCTCGACTTCTTTCCCCGTCATGTTATTCTCCCAGGGGACCTTGCCCATCAGTTCCCTGAGGGAGTCAAAGTCTGCTTTTCTGAAGTCCAGGGTCTCTGTTCTACTGCTCTCCTTTCTTCCTTGTGTCAGGATCCTGAACTCAACCATCTCACGGTCACTGCCTCCCAGGTTCCCATCCACTATTGCTTCCTCTACTATTTCTTCCCTGTTTGTGAGCAGCAGGTCAAGAAGAGCTTTTCCCCTAGTTGGTTCCTCCAGCACTTGCACCAGGAAATTGTCCCCTACACTTTCCAAAAACTTCCTGGATTGTCTGTGGACCGCTGTATTGCTCTCCCAGCAGATATCGGGGTGATTAAAGTCACCCATGAGAACCAGGGCCTGTGATCCAGCAACTAACAGAAGTTGCTAGAAGAAAGCCTCATCCCCCTGGTCTGGTGGTCTGTAGCAGACTCCCACCACGACATTACCCTTGTTGCTCCCACTTCTAAATTTAATCCAGAGACTCAGGTTTTTCTGCAGTTTCATACTGGAGCTCTGAGCAGTCATACTGCTCTCTTACATACAACGCAATTCCCCCACCTTTTCTGCCCTGCCTATCCTTCCTGAACAGGTTATATCCATCCATGACAGTACTCCAATCATGTGAGTTATCCCACCAAGTCTCTGTTATTCCAATTACATCATAATTCCTTGACTGTGCCAGGACTTCCAGTTCTCCCTGCTTGTTCCCCAGGCTTCTTGCATTTGTGTATAGGCATTTAAGATAACTCACTGATCGTCCTGCTGTCCCAGAGCCCTCCCCTCTTGCACTCACCTACTTGTGCTTCCTCCCGGTATCCCACTTCCCCACTTACCTTGGGGCTTTGGTCTCCTTCCTAAACTAAACACTACTCACTGAGCACCACAGCATTAAGAGCTGGGCAAACATAGCACAGCACTCCCTGCCCCCATAGAATGTACAATATAATTTTTAATGCAAGACAAATGTATTTGGGGGAGAACAGGGAAGACAAAAGAACAGGAGCAGTAAAGGGGAATTTTGCAAGGGACTTTTACAAGTGAAGGAGGAAAGACTGGGTGAGTCTATCTGTTAGTTTGTTCTGTGCTTGCTTGCCTGCCTGCTGTGTGATTCCTTACTTGAAGATTATAGTGTGGTCTGTTTTGGGGGTTGCGTTGTAAGCCAAGCGCTAGACTAGGCTGAGAATTTACTAATGAGGCTCTAGCCTACTAACCTTTGATACCTACATCCTTTTGGGTCCCTTGACAAGAGGCAGGGCTAACTCAGGGAAAATGAGGGCTTAAAAAGCCAGCTCCTAAGCAACCAGAGAAAATAGCGAATACAGCAGCAAACGGGAGTTTTGTGAGGGAGTGAGAGAAACAGATACACCTAACAAAAATACTCTAAACTTAGGCCAATTATCACCCACCCGCCCCAGCCAAAAAGAAAACCTGCAAGAGGAAAAATAATGCAGACAGAAGTCCAGCAGCAAAATGGGGACTATATAGTTTATTACACTGGGAGCACTCAAGTAAGACAAGGCCATTGGGGAGAAGCTAAATTAATTCTTTGCATTGGTCTTCACTGCAGAAGATATGGGGGAGATCCCAGCATCAGAGTCATGTTTTTTAGTTGCCAAACCTGAGGAACTGTCGCAGATTGAGGTGTCAATAGAGGAGGTTTTGGAACAGATTGATACAAACAGTAATAAGTCACTGGGACCACATGGTATTCACCCAAACGTTTTGAAGGAATTCATACAAAATTGAAGAACTATACTGTGGTATGAACCTATCCCTTAAATCAGCCTCTGTATCAGATGTCTGGAGGGTAGCTAATGTAATGCTGATTAAAAAAAAAAAAAAAAAAAAGGCTCCAGAGGCAGTCCTGGCACTTCCAGGCCAGAAAGCCTAACTTCAATACCAGGCAAATTGGTTGGAACTATAGAAAAGAACAGAATTATCAGACACACAGACAGACGTGATTTGTTGGGGAAGATAAAAGCAGGGCTTTTGTAAAGGGAAATCATGCCTCACCAATCTACTAGAATTCTTTGAGGGTGTCAACAAGCACGTGGACAAGGGTAATCGAGTGGCTGTAGTATTGTTGGAAAGCCTTTGACAAGGTCCCTCACCACAGGCTTTTAAGCAAACAAAGCAGTCATGGGATTAGACGGAAGGTACTCTCATGAATCAGTAACTGGTTAAAAGACAGGAAAAAAAGGGTAGGAATAAGTGGCCAGTCTTCACATGGAGAGCGGTAAATAGCAGAGTCCCCAAAAGATCTATACTGGACCTGTGCTGTTCAACATATTCTCCCACAGCCTCCTTTCCTCACAGACCAAGGAGATCAATCTCCTCCTGTAGTCCAGGCAGAAGTGCATTTGATGTGGGAGCCAGCTACTGCCCAGCTGAGCATGCCATGTGAGCTCTCCATATTGAGGAATTTCAAAACTTTCTGGGGCTTTGCAAGGAGAGGGGCGAATGCCTGTGTAGTTGGATACATGGCAGTGGCGTTCGAAACAGTGAGCATTGTGGGATACCTGCCAACAAATAGCGGCTCTCCTGCCAACAAACAGCGGCTACGCTGCATACCTTACAGCAGCATTGCCGTAGCAGCACAGCTGTGCCACTGTAAGGTACACAGTGTAGACACAGCCTCTGAGTGTCACTGTTAAATACAAGGTGGATCAGATTGTTGAGCATAAGTAGTTAACACATTTCCAGGGACCCTTCAAGGTGACGTGAACCTTTAACACTCCCTCAGTCATAGGGAAAAAAGAAGTGGGAGAAGCAGCTGGGGGTGGGCAGCAATCACTCTATAGCTGACCCATCATTCCTCATCCTCAAAGGAAACCTGTACAACCTTACGGCTACACTATAGAGCTCTTTTATGTAGCCGGCGGGAGAGAGCTCTCTCCTGTTGGCTTAATTACTCCAGCCCCTGTGAGTGGCAGTAGCTATGTTAAGTATCAGAGGGGTAGCCGTGTTAGTCTGGATCTGTAGAAGTGACAAACAGTACTGTGGCACCTTAGAGACTAACAGATGTACTGGAGCATAAGCTTTCGTGGGTGAATACCCACATCGTCGGATGCATGCACATGACGAAGTGGGTATTCACCCACAGTAGCTATGTTGGCAGGAGAAGCTCTCCCGCTGACATAGTGCTGTCCCCACCAGCGCTTAAGTTGGCATAAGTTATGTCAGGCAGGGGGTGGCTAATTCATACCCCTGAGCGACATAAAATGTCAATTTAAGCTGTAGTGTAGCCACAGTGCAATACTTTCAACAGACGAGCCTGGGGAGCTTAAATTCATTACTTTGCTAGACACTAAAAATCATGGATTGAATAGACACACTGGATTTATGGCTTATTACAACAATCTGTAACCCATTAACAACCCCCGCAGCTGCTGTCCCCCCTGTAATTACCAGGTCAGGTTCTTATACAGCAAAAGCAGACAGATACATTGTAAAATTAGGAAGATGTAAATCAAACTGTCAGAGGAACATAGGCAGACTTGGAGGGGGCATGGAAAGTGGTGGCCTCTAGAGCAGGGGTGAGTGTAGTGTGAGCACTCAGGACAGTGGGTCTTTGATCAGGTGTGTGTGAGAGAGAAGTGAGACTGGCATTCAAGGCAGGGGGTCGCCAAGGCAAGTGAGAGAGAGAAAGAAAAGTTCAGGAATGGGGTGACTCTGGGAAATACATAGCATCTGAAATAACTATCACATTTGTAAAAGTGGACTAGGCTTCAAGCTGCCAGGATCCCTTTAAGAGCGTACATCAGTAAATAAAAAGAAATGAAAACACATTCTTAGGCTGACTGGTGTCTGCCAAGTGTACAGTTTAGTAGTGTCAATGATCGGCACCAACAGGGTTTGCCAAAGGATGTCCATTACAGCACAGAGGACTCTCGCCTTAAGAAAAAGGAACTTAGGCAATAGAAAGGAATTTGTTTACAGGACTCCATTTGTGATTTTTCTGTTGGGCAAGGAAACTCAGCCCATTATTGAGAAGTGGTAGGTTTAGAAAATTCTCCCTACCTTACTAGGCACGGCAAGACTATGGGGGTAGATCTGGTACTGAACCACACCTCTAGGTGAAGGGTTAAGGCAGGCCTGCACAACAACTTTGGCTGGAGAGTTTGGTTTTTTTTGTTTTTTGCTTAACAACTTTCCTTGCATCCGGCCCTCGGCTTTTTTCTTTGGAGTAATATGGCCCTCACTGCTTTACCAGTTGTGCAGGCCTGGGTTAAGGTATCCAGTATAAGTGAAAGGTGGCAGAAATGTGGTCTTCGTCAGTGAAGATGGTATGTAAAAACAGCGTAAAAAGGAGAAGACTGGAGTCGAAGGAAAGATGTAGCAGCTGGAAACAGGGAGTCCCAACTAGAGTAGCCCTGCAACTCTCTGCACATGGGGAGATGATAATTGGGGCCCTCATCCGGGCATGTGAGGCTAGTTCTCCCTGGCTGGTCCAGAGCAGCGAGAAGGAGCAGCAGGGGCAAAGATATTCAGTCCCTCAGAAGCCCCAATGATACGTTTGGGTGGGGGAAAAAAAAAAAAAAAAGTAAAGCTGTCTGCTGGGAGATGGCAGCCCTTAAGCCTGGCGTCTCAAAGTCAAATCACCAGGAGGGCCACATGAGGACTCGCACATTGGCCCGAGGGCCACATCACCTGGCCCTGCCCCCCACTCCACTCCTGCCCCTGCTGGCAGCAGGGGGCTCGGGGTAGGGGGTTGGGATGCAGGAGGGGTGTGGAGTGCGGCAGGGGGCTCAGAGCAGGGAGTTGGGGTGCAGGAGGGAGTGCAGTGTGTGGCAGGGGGTTGGGGTGTGGCAGGGGGTTCAGGGCAGGGGGTTGGGGGGTACAGGAGGGAGTGCAGTGTGTGGCAGGGGGCTCAGGGCAGGGAGTTGGGGTGCAGGAAGGGTTCGGGTTCCAGCCCGGTGCTGCTTACCTGGAGCAGCTCTGGAGTGGCAGAGGGGCCAGGGCAAGGGCAGGCAGGCTGGCTCCCTCCCTGCTGCCTGCCCCCGGCCCCTCCGCTCCGGAAGCCCCGGACACCAAGTCCCTATGGCCCCGGGGGGAGGGAGAGCAGAGAGCTCTGTGAGCTCCTGTTGCCTGTGGTTACCTCCCCCAAAGCTCCCATTGGCCGCGGTTCCCCGTTCCCGGCCAATGGGAGCTTCAGGGGAGGTAACCACGGGCAACAGAAGCTCATGGAGCTCTCTGCTCCCCCTCCCCCCGGGGCTGCAGGGACAGTGTGTGTCCCGGGCTTCCCGGAGCAGCGTGGGGCCCTCAGCACCATGAGGTGGGCAAATCCGCGGGCCGGATCCAAAGCCCTGAGGGGCCAGATCCGGTCCGGGGCCGTAGTTTGCCCACCCCTAGCCTGGAGGTAGGCTGGGGATGCGGCGCGGCGGCGCTGGGGAGAGAGAGGGAGGGGAAGGGGCGGGGGCTGCGGGAGCTTGGCGGGCCACAGGAAAGAACCCTGCGGGCCACATTGAGGCCCGCGGGCTGCAAGTTTGAGACCCCTGCCTTAAGCCCTGGAAAGGGCAGTGGGAGGGCGGAATTGGGGGTGATCATTTGTGTGTGGGCACACACGAGTATGTTCAAACACAAGAACAGCAACAGAAAGTTTTAAAAGGTATTTTTTAAAATGGCAGAACTTTTCAACTGAATCAAAAATCACATTGTGCACTAGCTACCTCTGTAGCTGAAGTGTCTTAGCTGTGTTACCCTGGCACTGCCTTCCCCTTTCTCCCTCCCATTGCTTGTCAAACTTACCTGTTGTGTCTCATCTTATATTTAGATTCTAACCTCTGTGAGGCAAGGGTCATTTTTTAAATTTTAAGTGATTTAGGAGCATAGGTCACTTTCAATGGGATTTGTGGTTCTAAGTCACATACATGCTTTTGAAAAACCTAGCATCCAGGCAGAACCCCACAAAAGTAGGGTCTCTCTAGACTGAGGTTTCACAGCGAAGTTTGACAGCTTGGTATAGAAAGAGAGGGAAACATAAGAGGAAAAGGAAGGAATCTGGCAGTTTCTCCAATTTAGAGACAAATTCCTGTAGAACAAAGCTTTTCTCTATTCCACTCAGTCCTACTCTTCCATTTTGATACCAGACATGACACAACTAGCATCCTTCAAAAATATTCAATGGATTATCAAATTGAAATGCTACCTTCACTTTCCTAGATTTGATCACTCCTGTCAGTTACCTTACGGCTGAGCTTAACTGCCTTTATCTTTTCCACATCAAAAATAAGCCTCCTGTTCATAGATTTTAAGAACAGAAGTAACCATTAAATTATCTAGTTTGACTTTCTGTTTAACACAGGTCACAGAATTTTACTTAATTACCCTGTACTGAGACCAGATTGCTTGTGTTTGGCTACCACATCCCTGCTTTCCAATGGTTAATTGCTCTGTTAAATTCTAATTAGAAATAAGGCACAGATTTTTATCTGGTTTTGACTTCTGGCCATTGGTTCTTGTTATGCCGTTCTCCACTAAATTAGAGCCCTTTAGTAGCCAGTATGCCTCCATCCATCTCCAAGGCAATGATGTCCTTGCTGAGGAGAGGTGATGACACTATTATAAGAGAAGTCTAATAAGCATCTTGTTCACTTGGACACTGACAACAGATTCTACTTACCTTAGAGACTAACAAATTTATTTCAGCATAAGCTTTCGTGGGTTAGTACCCACTTCATCGGATGCATGGAATGAAACATACAGTAGACAGATATTTATACAGTCAGAGAAACATGATAAGGTGGAGGTGCATAGACCAACCTTAAGAGGCTAATTAATTGAGAGGAACCATAACAGCAGGGGAAGAAAAACCTTTGAAGTGATAAACAAGATGGTCACACAGGTGTGAATGAGGATCGTTAACTTAAGGGAAATAGATTCAATTAACGTAATGGCCGAGCCATTCGAGGTCCTTATTTAATCCTGAGGTAATACAATCTAGTTTGCATATCAATTCGAGTTCAACAGTTTCTCTTTGAAGTCTGCTTTTCGAGTTAATCTGTGAGTATTTGCTTCAGGTTGGGGGGCTGTCTGTAAGCGAGGATTGGTCTGTCCTCCAAGATCTGTGAGAGTGAGGGATCATCTTTTAGGATAGGTTGTAGATCTTTGATGATGCGCTGGAGAGGTTTTAGTTGGGGGCTATACTCCAGCTATACTCTCAGCCCAGCAGAAGAATCTGTCCTTTCTCGGGGCCTCTCCTTTTGTCCCTCCAGACCCACGAACATGATACAGTTCTGCGGTGACCTAGAATCTTACTTTCGACGTCTCTGACTCAAAGAATATTTCCAACAGACCTCTGTACAACATACTAACCCACAGAATCCTTCCTACCAAAACTACAAAAAGAAGGATTCTGCGTGGACTCCTCCTGAAGGTCGAAACAACAAATTGGACTTCTACATAGACTGCTTCCGTCGCCGTGCTCGAGCTGAAATTGTAGAAAAGCAAAATCACTTGCCCCATAACCTCAGCCGTGCAGAACACAATGCCATCAACAGCCTCAGGAACAACTCTAACATCATAATCAAAAAGGCTGACAAAGGAGGAGCTGTCGTCATCATGAATAAGTTGGAATATGAACAAGAAGCTGTCAGACAGCTCTGTAACTCCACATTCTACAGGCCTTTATCCTCTGACCCCACTGAGGAGTACCAAAAGAAACTACACCATCTGCTCCAGAAACTCCCTGGAAAAGCACAAGAACAAATTTGTACAGACACGTGCCTAGAACCCCGACCAGGGGCATTCTATCTGCTACCCAAGATCCATAAACCTGGAAATCCTGGACGCCCCATCATCTCAGGCATTGGCACCCTAACAGCAGGATTGTCTGGCTATATAGACTCTCTCCTCAGGCCCTATGCTACCAGCACTCCCAGCTATCTTCGCGACACCACTGACTTCCTGAGGAAACTACAATCCATCGGTGATCTTCCAGACAACACCATCCTGGCCACTATGGATGTAGAAGCCCTCTACACTAACATTCCACACAACGATGGACTACAAGCTGTCAGGAACAGTATCCCCGATACTACCACGGCTAACCTGGTGGCCGAACTTTGTGATTTTGTCCTCACCCACAACTATTTCACATTTGGGGACAATATATACCTCCAAGTCAGTGGCACTGCTATGGGTACCCGTATGGCCCCACAGTATGCCAACATTTTTATGGCTGACTTAGAACAACGCTTCCTCAGCTCTCGTCACCTAACACCCCTACTCTACTTGCGCTACATTGATGATATCTTCATCATTTGGACCCATGGAAAAGAAGCCCTTGAGGAATTCCACCATGATTTCAACAATTTCCATCCCACCATCAACCTCAGCCTAGACCAGTCCACACAAGCGGTCCATTTCCTAGACACCACTGTGCTAATAAGTGATGGTCACATAAACACCACCCTATACCGGAAACCTACTGACCGCTATACTTACCTACATGCTTCCAGCTTCCATCCTGGACACACCACACGATCCATTGTTTACAGCCAAGCTCTAAGATACAACCGCATTTGCTCCAATCCCTCAGACAGAGACAAACACCTACAAGATCTCTATCAAGCATTCTTACAACTACAATACCCACCTGCTGAAGTGAAAAAACAGATTGACAGAGCCAGAAGAGTACCCAGGAGTCACCTACTACAAGACAGGCCCAAAAAAGAAAATAACAGAACACCACTAGCCGTCACCTTTAGCCCCCAACTAAAACCTCTCCAGCGCATCATCAAAGATCTACAACCTATCCTAAAAGATGATCCCTCACTCTCACAGATCTTGGAGGACAGACCAATCCTCGCTTACAGATAGCCCCCCAACCTGAAGCAAATACTCACCAGCAACCACACACCATACAACAAAAACACTAACCCAGGAACCTATCCTTGCAACAAAGCCCGATGCCAACGCTGTCCACATATCGATTCAAGTGATACCATCACAGGGCCTAATCACATCCGCCACACCATCAGGGGCTCATTCACCTGCACATCTACCAATGTGATATATGCCATCATGTGCCAGCAATGCCCCTCTGCCATGTACATTGGCCAAACCAGACAGTCTCTACGCAAAAGAATAAATGGACATAAATCTGATATCAGGAATCATAACATTCAAAAACCAGTAGGAGAACACTTCAACCTCCCTAATCACTCACTGACAGACTTGAGGGTAGCAGTGTTGCGACAGATTAACTCGAAAAGCAGACTTCAAAGAGAAACTGTTGAACTCGAATTGATATGCAAACTAGATTGTATTACCTCAGGATTAAATAAGGACCTCGAATGGCTCGGCCATTACGTTAATTGAATCTATTTCCCTTAAGTTAACGATCCTCATTCACACCTGTGTGACCATCTTGTTTATCACTTCAAAGGTTTTTCTTCCCCTGCTGTTATGGTTCCTCTCAATTAATTAGCCTCTTAAGGTTGGTCTATGCACCTCCACCTTATCATGTTTCTCTGACTGTATAAATATCTGTCTACTGTATGTTTCATTCCATGCATCCGATGAAGTGGGTACTAACCCACGAAAGCTTATGCTGAAATAAATTTGTTAGTCTCTAAGGTGCTACAAGTTTTTCTTTCTTATTTTCATTTTGCTGACACAGACTAACACGGCTACTACACTGAAATCTACTTACCTTGTTCATGGCCAAAATAAAAGGTAGTTTTGTTTTGTACAGGATACTGAAAGAAGAGAAGAGGAGCAGTCAGAAAAGTCACCTAGACTTCAAACAACACATAGATTAACATCTTTCCACATTAAGCATGAGGCATATAGGCCTGCATATAAAAAACAAACCCCAAAATTGTGATTTTAGTAGGAAAGGACAAGTGTAATCTTTCACTGAAGACCAAAATATAAAAAGGAGGTTATAAGCATCTCTGTAGAACAGCAATTGTCCTGTGTGCATGGCTGAGTTTGACCGATGTTTTTCTATTATTTCAGCTCTACTTGTTAACCTTTTTTTTTTTTAAATAATTATTTTGACTCAGGACTTTTAGCATGGTTGAGATGATATCTGTGGACTGACCTATGACCTCAAAATACATACAGACCTGCAGACCCAACTGGACATATTTCTGGATCCCTGAACTTTGAGGCATAGTTACTAGAAAGGGGAAGTTATTTGTTTAGGAATACAGAATTGCTAAACTGCATCAGACCTCAGGTCTACCCAGTTTAATATACTGTCTCCAACAGTGGCCAGAACCAGACACTTCAGAGGATGACATAAGAACAGTGCAGCAGGCTTATGTGGAATAATCTATCCCCCATATAAAACTCATCCTCATCTCTAATAGTTAGAGATTGGCTTAAGACCTGAAACACAAGGTTTAATATCCGTTTCAAAAACTGTATTGTTATAACAAAAATTCTTAATATTCTTAATAGCCATATAAATAACCAATCCCTTTTTTAATTTTATTAAATTCTTAGCCTCAATGACTTCCTCTGGCAGTAAGCTACACAGCTTGATTACACGTTGCATGAAAAAGTGTAAGAAGTTTTAAAATTTCTAACCTTAGTAACATTGTCCCCTTATTCTTGTATTGAGACAGGTAGATCAATAGCTCCTGTTCTCCCTTCTCTATACCATTAATTATTTTACATCCTTTTATTGTGTTCCCTCTTATTAGTCTCCTTTCTAATATAATTAATTGGCTGGTGGCCTCTGGCCATGGGATACCACCACATCTGACATAGAGGCCTGTGCTTCTTTCACACTCCTGGCTGGTTAGCCAGAGGTAGGAGTCCAGCAATATGTAACATCTAAGATTCAACATCTACAAGCAAGAAACTTCTAGCAAGTCAGAAAAATCTGTCAATGTTAAAGCATTTGAGCCAATAAGACCACCAGCTAATCTTTTCAGCCATATACCAGCTTGTTAAAGCTGAATGAAACCACAAGAGTCACAACCACCATCCCGTATGAGTCGTCGTCGTCTTCTCCTCATGTCCTTGTCACAGACAAGATGTTTTTCCAGAATCATGCACAAGCGATGGCTCTTTCTGATACTGCAGCTGTATGAGTTATTTTGGGGAAGTTCTATGGCCTGTGTTATACAGGAGATCCGACTAGATTATCATAATGGACCCTTCTGGCCTTGGAATCTATGAATCAACCTTTTCTTTTCAAATTTATTAGTAGCACGATGCCTTTTCCTTAGCATTTTTACACGCCCCCCGCACCCTTATTTCCAGCAGATAGCTAGTAGTGAGCTTGCATGCATGTAACAGATTGTGCCAGGCTATAGTCCACGGAATTTGAGAATGGTGCCTATAGAATAGCTCCTCAAATAACTAAAACAGCCCTACATTAAACTACCTTGCTGGCTAACAAATCACATACAACTCCTAACCCATGAAATGTGCATGTTTAATCCTGAGAAATCAAGTTTTCTTCTCCTAAATTTATCATTTGAATTGTAGATGTAACAAACTGTCATCTCGATTTGTACTGGAAAGTTTCATGTAACCCTATGCTGGGATGGGAAGAGATTAGCTATTACCTAGCCACCAATAAGATGGACAGACTGCTTTAAGTGTCATCAGAGCTACAGTAAACATTAGCTTCAACCTAGTGATTTGCCTCTCTCTGTATCAGCTATTTGGATGGAATGTAAATATATCATTGGCACTGAGGGCAGGTCTACACTACAGCTGGGATTGACGCGCTACAGCTGGGATTGACGCGCTAGATTGATCCACCGGCGGTTGATTTAGCAGGTCTAGTGAAGACCTGCCAAATCGACAGCACATCACTCTCCAGTCGACCCCTGTACTCTATCCCCGACAAGAAGACTAAGACAAGTTGACGCAGTAACTCGACCTAAGGTATGTCAACTTATCACGGTAGTGTAGACATAGCCTCAGACTGACGAAGCCTTGTTACTTTGGAAGCTAATTGCTGAACAAATCTGTTGCCTTCCCAAATTATTATATAGCGCTTATAAGGAATGATTGGTTTAATCAACCTGCCCAACTGATTTGATGTTAACCCACTTTATTCTAATTTGATATTTTATTTTATGTTTTTGCTTAGTTTAGTTAATAAAATATTTAAAATTGGAAACTTGTGTGGTTCAGCTATTTCTTTCAGGGACCTGCAGGGTTTCACAGATTCCTAGGCCAGAAGGGACCACTGTGATGATCTAGGTTTCATAACCCACGAAAGCTTATGCTGAAATAAATTTGTTAGTCTCTAAGGTGCCACAGGTATTTTTCTTGTTTTCTTTTTGTGATCATCTACTCTGTCCTTCTGTACAACACTGGCCAGAGAACTTCCCCAAAATAATTCCCTGATCAGATCTTTCAGAAAAACATCCATTCTTGATTTGAAAAATGTCGGTGATGGAGAATTCACCAGTAAACTGTCCCCATGGTTAGACACTCTCACTGTTAAACATTTATACCATATTTCCAAACTGAATTTACCTAGCTTCAACTTCCAGCCATTGGATTATGGGGAACAGGGGACAGACTGGAGAATCGCACTGTCACCAGGAAAAGGCAGGTCTACGTGATTGGGGACTCCTTACTGAGAAGAATAGACAGGCCTGTAACCAGAGCTGATCCAGAGAACAGAAGGGTGTGCTGTCTACCAGGTGCTAAGATACGGGATGTGGACCTGAGGTTGAAGAGGATCCTAAAGGGAGTGGGAAAGAATCCTTTGATCATCCTTCACGTAGGAACAAATGACACAGCTAGATTCTCACTAGAACGAATCAAGGGGGACTATGCCAGGCTGGGGAAGACGCTTAAGGAAATCGAGGCTCAGGTGATCTTCAGTGAGATTCTGCCTGTTCCCAGAGAAGGGCAACAAAGGTGTGACAGGATTATGATGATCAACAGATGGCTCAGGGATTGGTGCTACAAGGAGGGCTTTGGGATGTATGGCCACTGGGAGGCATTCATGGACAGAGGACTGTTCTCTCGGGATGGACTTCACCTGAGTAGGGAAGGAAATAGACTTCTAGGATGGAGGCTGGCACAACTGATCAAGAGAGCTTTAAACTAGGAATTTGGGGGAGACAGTTAGGAGATGTCCAGGTAATTTCCACGCTGGATTTTAACATTGAGAGGGAAGACAACGAAGTAAGAGAGGATATAGCCGGGGGTAGGAGAATGGACATAAGGAGGAAGGGCAGAGTGGATACTAGTCAAATAGGTCATACTGGCAGTACAATGTCCATACCAAATTGGGTAAAGAATGTGAGTGAGGCCAAACAGCAAAAATTAAGATGTTTGTACACCAATGCGAGGAGCCTAGGTAACAAAATGGAGGAATTAGAGCTACTGGTCCAGGAAGTGAAACCAGATATCATAGGAATAACCGAAACATGGTGGAATAGTAGTCATGACTGGAGTACAGGTATTGAAGGGTATGTGCTGTTTAGGAAAGACAGAAATAAAGGTAAAGGTGGGGGAGTAGCATTGTATATCAATGATGAGGTAAACTGTAAAGAAATAAAACGTGATGGAATGGATAAGACAGAGTCTGTCTGGGCAAAAATCACATTGGGGAAGAAAACTACTAGAGCCTCCCCTGGGATAGTGCTTGGGGTGTGCTATAGACCACCGGGATCTAATTTGGATATGGATAGAGACCTCTTTAATGTTTTTAAGGAAGTAAATACTAATGGGAACTGTGTGATCATGGGAGACTTCAACTTCCCAGATATAGATTGGAGAACAAGTGCTAGCGATAATAATAGGGCTCAGATTTTCCTAGATGTGATAGCTGATGAATTCCTTCACCAAGTAGTTGCTGAACCAACAAGGGGGGATGCCATTTTAGATTTGGTTTTGGTGAGTAGTGAGGACCTCATTGAAGAAATGGTTGTAGGGCAACCTTGGCTCGAGTGATCATGAGCTAATTCAGTTCAAACTAAATGGAAGGATAAACAAAAATCAATCTGAGACTAGGGTTTTTGATTTCAAAAGGGCTAACTTTAATAAATTAAGGAAATTAGTTAGGGAAGTGGATTGGACTAAAGAATTTATGGACCTAAAGGCGGAGGAGGCCTGGGATTATTTCAAGTTAAAGTTGCAGAAGCTATCAGGAGCCTGTATCCCAAGAAAGGGGAAACAATTCATAGGCAGGAGTTTTAGACCAAGCTGGATGAGCAAGCATCTCAGAGAGGTGATTAAGAAAAAACAGAAAGCATACAAGAAGTGGTAGATGGGAGGGATCAGCAAAGAAACCTACCTTATTGAGGTCAGAGCATGTAGGGATAAAGTGAGACGGGCTAAAAGGCATGTCGAATTGGACCTTGCAAAGGGAATTAAAACCAATAGTAAAAGGTTTTATAGCCATATAAATAGGAAGAAAACAAAGAAAGAAGAAGTGGGACAGCTAAACACTGAGGATGGAGTGGAGGTTAAGGATAATCTAGGCATGGCCCAATATCTAAACAAATACTTTGCCTCAGTCTTTAATGAGGCTAATGAGGAGCTTAGGAATAGTGGCAGCATGACAAATGGGAATAAGGATGTGGAGGTAGATATTACCATATCCGAGGTAGAAGCCAAACTTGAACAGCTTAATGAGAGTAAATCAGGCGGCCCAGATAATCTTCATCCAAGAATATTAAAGGAACTGGCACATGAAATTGCAAGCCCATTAGCAAAAATGTTTAATGAATCTCTAAACTCAGGGGTTGTACCATTTGACTGGAGAATAGCTAATATAGTTCCTATTTTTAAGAAAGGGAAAAAAGTGACCCGGGTAACTACAGGCCTGTTAGTTTGACATCTGTAGTATGCAAGGTCTTGGAAAAAATTCTGAAGGAGAAAGTAGTTAAGGACCTTGAGGTCAATGGCAATTGGGACAAATTACAACATGGTTTTACAAAAGGTAGATCGTGCCAAACCAACTTGATCTCCTTCTTTGAGAAAGTAACACATTTTTTAGATAAAGGAAACGCAGTGGATCTAATCTACCTCGATTTCAGTAAGGCATTTGATACAGTACCACATGAGGAATTATTGGTTAAACTGGAAAAGATGGGGATCAATATGAAAATTGAGAGGTGGATAAGGAACTGGTTAAAGGGGAGACTACAGCGGGTCATACTGAAAGGTGAACTGTCAGGTTGGAGGGAGGTTACTAGTGGAGTTCCTCAAGGTTCAGTTTTGGGACCAATTTTATTTAATCTTTTTATTACTGACCTCAGAACCAAAAGTGGGAGTGTGCTAATAAAGTTTGCAGATGACACAAAGTTGGGAGGTATTGCCAATTCAGAAAAGGATCGGGATATCCTACAGAAAGATCGGGATGACCTTGTAAACTGGAGTAATAGTAATAGGATGAAATTTAATAGTGAGAAGTGTAAGGTTATGCATTTAGGGATTAACAACAAGAATTTTAGTTATAAGCTGGGGACGCATCAGTTGGAAGTAACGGAAGAGGAGAAGGACCTCGGAGTCCTGGTCGATCACAGGATGACTATGAGTCGCCAATGTGATGTGGCCGTGAAAAAAGCTAATGCGGTCTTGGGATGCATTAGGCGAGGTATTTCTAGTAGAGATAAGGAGGTGTTAGTACCGTGATACAAGGCATTGGTGAGACCTCATTTGGAATACTGTGTGCAGTTCTGGTCTCCCATGTTTAAGAAGGATGAATTCAAACTGGAACAGGTACAAAGAAGGGCCACTAGGATGATCCGAGGAATGGAAAACCTGTCGTATGAAAGGAGACTCAAGGAGCTTGGTTTGTTTACCTTAACCAAAAGAAGGCTGAGGGGAGATATGCTTGCTCTCTTTAAATATATCAGAGGGATAAATACCAGGGAGGGAGAGGAATTATTTCAGCTCAGTACCAATGTGGACACAAGAACAAATGGATCTAAACTGGCCATCAGGAAGTTTAGACTTGAAATTAGACGAAGGTTTCTAACCATCAGAGGAGTGAAGTTCTGGAACAGCCTTCCAAGGGAAGCAGTGGGGGCAAAAGACCTATCTGGCTTCAAGATTAAGCTAGATAAGTTTATGGAGGGGATGGTTTGATGGGATAACATGATCTTAGTCAAAGGTCAATTAATTGCCATCAGTGGTAAATAGGACCAATGGTCAATGATGGGATGTTAGAAGTTACTACAGAGAACTTTTTCCTGGGTGTCTGGCTGGTGAGTCTTGCCCACATGCTCGGGGTTCAGCTGATCGCCATATTTGGGATCGGGAAGGAATTTTCCTCCAGGGTAGATTGGCAGAGGCCCTGGAGGTTTTTTGCCTTCCTCTGCAGCATGGGGCACGGGTCACTTACCGGAGGATTGTCTGCATCTTGAAGTCTTTAAACCATGATTTGAGGACTTCAATAGCTGAGACATAGGTGAGAGGATTATTCCAGGAGTGGGTGGGTGAGATTCTGTGGCCTGCATTGTGCAGGAGGTCAGACTAGATGATCATAATGGTCCCTTCTGACCTTAAAGTCTATGAGTCTATGATTATGTTATACATTTATCTGACAGATTGAAGAGCCCATTATTAAATATTTCTTCCCCATGTAAACACTTATAGATCAATCAAGTCACTCCTTAACCTTCTCTTTGTTAAATATATTGAGCTCTTTAAATCTATCACCATAAGGGATGTTTTCTAATACTTTAATCATTCTCATGACTATTCCAGGCCTATGGAATCCAGGCCCAAGGAGTCTGCAGGGTATATGTAAGAGCCAGTGGTAGTCCATAGAACTACCCTATAATCCTCTCATACCCCATGCCCAAACAGGAACTTTTTTTTTTTTTTTTTGGTGGGAAAGTTGACCTACGTATTGCTAATTTCTTTCAATAAGTAATGTGGGTTCCAGAATCTTTGAGGGACTGGGGTGGTATATAAGGACCCAGGCAGGGACATGCACTCTGGAGATGAACTTTATGGCTATGCAGATGGTGTTGACAGGAGGATTCAGCTTCCTCAACTATGGGATCGTCTTCCAGGAAGGTGTACTGGGAAGAGACAGGGTCCACCTGACTAATGGTAAGAGCATCTTCATGCACCAATTCACCAGCCTAGTGAAGAGGGCTTTAAACTGGGTTCAAAGAGCACAGGCGACAAAAACCCACAGATAAGCATAAAAAAGGTGACCTCAGTGAGATGTCATGCAAGGATAGGGTCGGGGGGGGGGGAGGGAGGAGAATGACATCGAAAATTACAATAGGATCATAGCAGCAGGAAGAGTGAAATCAGTGGGGGAGTCTGTTCAACATTTTACATGTCTATATAAATGCAGAGTATGGGGTATAAACAGGAAGAACTGGGAGTATTAGAACATAAGCTAAATTATGACTCAATCACAGAGACTTGGAAGGATAAATCTCATGACTGGAATATTGGTATAGAGGGGAATAGCTTGTTCAGGAAGGACAAGTGAAAAAGGGAGGAAGTGTTGCACTCTATATTAGGAATGTATACACCTGTTGTAAAGTCCAGAAGGTGAGAGCTCAAAGTCTCAGGGTAGAGATAAAAGGAGAAAAAATAGGGGTGATGTATGGTAGGGGTCTACTAGAGAGAACCAAATCAATAAGAGGAAGTGGATGAGGCATTTCTAATACAAATAGCAGAAATATCCAAATCACGAAACATGGTAGTAATGGGGGCCTTAGCTAGCCAGACATGTGTTGAAAAAGAAATGCAGAAAAACCCCGCACAAAAAATCCAGTAAGTTCTTGGAATGTATTGGGGACAATTTTGTTACAGAAATTGGAGGGAGTAACCATGAGGACCATTTTAGACTAAATTCTGACCAACAGGGAGGGATTGGTTGTGAATCTGAAGGCAGAATACAAATTGGATGAAAGTGATCATGAAACGATATCTTTCACGATTCTAAAGAAAGGAAAGAGTGAGAGCAGCATAAGCACAATAAAAAGCAGACTAACAAAACCTCAGAGAACTGGTAGGTACGATCCCATGAAAAGAAAAGGAGTTCAGGAGAACTGACAGTTTAAGGAGATAATATTAAATGCACAACTACAAACTATCCCAATGTGAAGGATAGATAAGAAAAATAGTAATAGGACAATATGGATTGATCAGGAGCTCTTTAATGACCTGATAATCAAAAAGGAATAATAAAACGTGGAAACATGGACAAATTGCGAAGGAGGAGTACGAAAGTATGACAAGCTTGTAGGAACAAAATCAGAAAGGCTAAGGCACAATGAATTATAACCAGAGAGGGACAAAAAGGCAACAAGCCGAGGTTCTTTAAATACATCTTTCTCTTGCTCCTAATGAAGGAAAGTGTAGGTCCTCTACTTGACAGGGAAGGAGAGCTAATAACTGATGATATCAAGAAGGCTGATGTATTTAATGCCTATTTCATGTCAGTCTTCACTAAAATGTTCATGGTGACCAGATACTCATCACAATTTATATTCACAACAATGGGGAAGCAACATAAGCCTAAATAGGGAAAGAAAAGATTAAAGAATATTTAGGTAAGTTAGATATATTCAAGCTGGCAGGGCCTAATAAAATTTATCCTAGGATACTTGAGCTAGCTGAAGCAATCTCTGAAGCATTAGCAATTATGTTTAAGAACTCATGGAAGATAGGTAAGGTCCCAGAGAACTGGAGAAGGACACAGTTCCTCTTTTTTAAAGACAGGAACACAGAGGACTTAGGGAACTATAGACTAGTCAGCCTAACTTCAATACAAGGAAAGATACTGGAACAAATTATCAATCAATTTGTAAGCACCTGGTGGATAACAGGGTTAAGGAACAGCCAGCATGGATGTCAAAAACAAATTACACCAAACCAACCTAATTACTTTCTTTGCAGGGTTACTGGCCTAGTGGATGGGCAGGAGGAGCAGTAGATGTGATATATCTTGATTTCAGTGAGGCTTTTGACAGAGTCCACATGACATTTTCATAGGGAAATGTAGTCTAAATGAAATTACTATAAGGTGGGTGCACAACTATTTGAAAGACTAGAATATTTATAAATGGTTTGCTGCCAAACTGGGAGGGTGAATCTAGTGGGGTTATAGCAAGGTGGCGTGCCTCCCTCTGAGACTGACGGGGAGAAACCCCTGCCCATCCCTGGTGGGAGGAGCCTGGACATTCATGCCCACCCACTGGAAGCAGAGGGGCAGGACAGGAAGTATAAAAGGAGGGCCCTATCTCATAGAACTGGAAGGACCTTGAAAGGTCATCGAGTCCAGTTCGCTGCCTTCACTAGCAGGACCAAGTACTGTCCTCTGACAGATTTTTGCCCCAGATCCCTAAATAGCCCCCTCAAGGATTGAACTCACAACCCTGGGTTTAGCAGGCCAATGCTCAAACCACTGAGCTATCCCTCCCCAACAGCAGCTCAGTTGGGCTGGAGCTGCTGGAGGAGATAGATGCCTCCCACCTGCTGCTGGGGCTTGAGCATGAAGACGACTCCTGTTGTGCCAAGGACTCACCAGAGCTGCTAGCTGACCAGGGTGCCAAGAAGCTACTGGGACTGCCGCTGACAGTGTACCCCAGGGAGACGGAGGATGACCCCGAGTGTGACATTACACTCCATATTCTTCACAGAAATATTGTTATATGAATATGGCATAACCAAGATATATTTTATGCAAGATGGGTCATGTGAGATATCATTGGAAAGGTTATGATTTACTGAATGTGATTATCCAATTTGTATGCACGTATCGTTTCTGTATCTAAAGTTAGGAATACTGACTAGGTAACAATTACAACTGTGTGTGTACTTGGGAAACACTCACCAGACAACAGGCCGGTTCTTCTTCACTGACTCCCTGCCCAAGATGACTGCTGGAAACACCTAAGAAACAAGGGCTAAACTGGGGGAGAAGGGTTGAACCCAGGCTAGAGAGATTTCTAGACTGAAAGGAATATCTGGAGTTTTAAACTGCAAGTGCAGCTTGCCTTCAAGAATCTCTGTAATCTACCTAAAACATTTAGGATGAGAATTTGCTACACATATCCAATTTCTTTAGTATATTAAGCATAGATTGCATTTTTGTTTTATTTGCTAGGTCATCTGCTTTGATCTGTTTGCTATTCCTTATAATCACTTAAAATCCATCTTTGATAGTTGTTAAAATTATTTTTATTTTGTCTAAAACCAATGTGTAGAAATCCTAACTGGGGGCAGAAAGCTGCTGCATATCTTCCTCCACATTGAGGGAAGGAGTGAATTTCATGAGCTGATACTGTACAGTTCCCTGTGCAGCGCAAGATGGTATAATTTTGGGTTTACCCTTCAAAGGGGGGTGTGCACTTGAGTAACTGGGCAGTTCCTTAGCTGAGCCTGCCCATGCAGAGCGGATCTCAGCATCTGTGTGAAGTTGCAGCTGGGTGTGTCCCTACCTGTATGTGTGCTGAAAGGGGTTTGAGAGCCTGTCACAGCCATACAGTGTAAAGGGAGCCCAGGCTGGTGGGTCAGGAGGGCTCAGTGGTACCTTAGTTCCAAGTGGCACCCTGGGGGGAATCAGTCACAGTTGCCCCAATGCAGGTCAGTGTGTTTCGTCTGGATCCCCACTGACCCAATGGTGGAATACTCTGCCACTGTTATGGACCTGGTGGAGGAGGGTGGGCCCAGGTCCCCCTACCAACTGCTGCCAACCCCACCCCGGGAATGGCAGCCTTCCACATAGGCCAAGAGGCCTACATTTGTCTGCTGTCCGCCAGCAGATGTGATTGCAGAGCCATTGGCCATTATCTTTGACAAATCATGGCAATCGGGGGAGGTCCCGGATGACTGGAAAAAAGCTAATGTAGTGCCCATCTTTAAAAAAGGGAAGAAGGAAGATCCGGGGAACTATAGGCCAGTCAGTCTCACCTCAGTTCCTGGAAAAATCATGGAACAGGTCCTCAAGGAATCAATTCTGAACCATTTAAAGGAGGGGGAAGTGATCAGGAACAGTCAGCATGGATTCACCAAGGGCAAATCATGCCTGACTAACCTAATTGCCTTCTATGATGAGATAACTGGCTCTGTGGATGAGGGGAAAGCAATGGACGTGTTATTCCTTGACTTTAGCTAAGCTTTTGATACAGTCTCCCACAGTGTTCTTGCCAGCAAGTTAAAGAAGTATGGGCTGGATGAATGGACGGTAAGGTGGACAGAAAACTGGCTAGATGGTCGCGCTTGATGGGTAGTGATCAATGGCTCCATGTCTAGTTGGCAGCCGGTATCAAGTGGAGTGCCCCAAGGGTCAGTGCTGGGGCCGGTTTTGTTCAATAGCTTCATCAACGATCTGGAGGATGGTGTGGACTGCACCCTTAGCAAGTTTGCAGATGACACTAAACTGGGAGGAGTGGTTGATACGCTAGAGGGTAGGGATAGGATACAGAGGGACCTAGACAAATTAGAGGATTGGGCCAAAAGAAATCTGATGAGGTTCAACAAGGACAAGTGCAGAGTCCTGCACTTAGGACGGAAGAATCCCATGCACTGCTATAGACTAGGGACCGAATGGCTGGGCAGCGGTTCTGCAGAAAAGGACCTAGGGGTTACAGTGGACGAAAAGCTGAATATATGAGTCAACAGTGTGCCCTTGTTGCCAAGAAGGCTAACGGCATTTTGGGCTGTATAAGTAGGGGCATTGCCAGCAGATCGAGGGACGTGATCATTCCCCTCTATTCGGCACTGGTGAGGCCTCATCTGGAGTACTGTGTCCAGTTTGGGCCCCACACTACAAGAAGGATGTGGATAAATTGGGAAGAGTCCAGCGGAGGGCAACAAAAATGATTAGGGGGCTGGAGCACATGACTTATGAGGAGAGGCTGAGGGAACTGGGATTGTTTAGCCTGCAGAAGAGAAGAATGAGGGGGGATTTGATAGCTGCTTTCAACTACCTGAAAGGGGGTTCCAAAGCAGATGGATCTAGACTGTTCTCAGTGGTAACAGATGACAGAACAAGGAGTAATGGTCTCAAGGTGCAGAGGGGGAGGTTTAGGTTGGATATTAGGACAAACTTTTTCACTAGTAGGGTGGTGAAGCACTGGAATGGGTTACCTAGGGAGGTGGTGGAATCTCCTTCCTTAGAGGTTTTTAAGGTCAGGCTTGACAAAGCCCTGGCTGGGATGATTTAGTTGGGGTTGGTCCTGCTTTGAGCAGGGGGTTGGACTAGATGACCTCCTGAGGTCCCTTCCAACCCTGCGATTCTATGATTCTATGATCTGTTTGGTGTTCTGCAGCTCACTAGACTGTCTGACTGCTCAATAACCCTTGCCTTGCTAGGGACCTTAGAGTGAGGGGGCATGGCCTCGCCCTGAAACTGACGCACTCCTACACTGGTCCTGCAGGGGGTCAGTCCTGGGACCAGCTCTATTCAATATTTTCATTCATGATTTGGATAATGGAGTAGAGAACATGCTTATAAAGTCTGCGGCTGACACCAAACTGGGAGGGGTTGCAAGTTTTTGGAGTACAGGATTACAATTAAACGATCTTCGTAAATTAGAGAACCGATTTGAAATCAAACGATGAAATTCAATCAAGACAAGTGCAAAGTATTACACTTAGGAAGGAAAAAGCAACTGCACTACTGCTGAAAAGGATCTGGCAGTTATCATGGATTACCAACCGAATGAGAAAGGACACAGTTATGAAAAAGGCTAATATCCTAGGGCATATTAACAGAAGTATCGTATGTAAGACACTGGAGGTAACTGTTCCACTCTATTCGGCACTGGTGAGGACTCAGACAGAATACTGTATCCAGGTCTGGGTGCCACACTTTAAGATGTAGATAAATTAGAGAGTCCAGAGGAGAACAAGAAAAAGTTCAGGTTTCCTAAACCTTTGATCATATAAGGAAAGGTTAAAAAAATTGGGCATGTTTAGTCTGTAGAAAAGACGACTTGGGAGCAGATAACAGTCTTCAAAATATGTTAAGGGCAGTTACAAAGAGGATGGTTATCAAGTGTTCTCCATGTCCACTCAAGGTTGTTTAAGAAGTAGTGGGCTTAATCTGTAGCAAGGGAGATTTAGGTTAGGTTTTAGGGAAAACTTTCTAGCTCTAAGGGTAGTTATGGTCTGGAATAGGCTTCCAGAAGAGGTTGTGGAAGCCTCATCATGGGAAGTTTTAAAAAACAGGTTGGACAAATGCCTGTCAGGCACGGTCTAGGTTTATTTGGTCCTGTCACAGTGCAGGGAGCTGGATATGATGGCCTCTTGAGGTCACTTCCAATCCTCTATTTCTATATAGCAGGCTGACTAATATAACATTAAGTCTAGACTGTTCATACAAGCATCCAGATGGAAAGTGGGTTTTGGCCTTCTAATGCACAGCAAAGTCGTTCAGTATAAGACCTGTAGGACGAACTACAGACTCCATTCCCTACTAGGAATTTCCTCATATTGAGGGGTGAAAAACCAACCAGACTGAAAAGAGAATGTCCTATATTAAAGCAAAAATTTGGCCTTCTCTTTGGGGTTCTCCTTAACCAGATTCAAACTATAGACTTGATTGACTTTAGTAAAATTCATTAGATATAATTATAATCAAATGGACAACCACCTTCTTGAACTCTTTAGGATTTATATGAAGACTTTTTTTTTGGTACTAATTTGATGATTTAACTCCAATCCAATACTGAGACAAATTTGTTTGATTTGTTGACTGTGTCTTGATTTGATATTTTATTTTTAATTCAGGATGATCTCCAAAGCTAAATTGGTGTTATATTTTCTTGATTTTAGTATAGTTTAATTTAAGAGTTTTAACAACATTTATAAAACAGAAACTGATACTGAGTCATGTTTCTTTCAACGAACTATGTAGGTCCATAACTTGAGGCCCTGGAGCGGATATCAACCAGTTAACCTAAAAGACAAAACCAGGCCCCCTAATAAGTCTATGGTTCTCATGTAAGATTTGTTTGGAGTTGTCCTTAATGGAATCTGCTTTGTCTTCCAGGTTCAGCAACTTCTGTTTACTGTGGTTGTTTGATTTTTAATGTCTTATTTTCAGTCATTATAAGAAAAATGTCTGCAAAAAGGGGAATCTTGCAGCATGTTCAGAAAACAGTGGGTGTGACACCCTAGCACCCCAATATTCACTGTCATGTAATTAGGATATATTTTGTACAAAGTATGCATTGTGAGGTATCATTCTAAAAGTCTTAATCTGCTAGACATTAATATCTCATTGAATTGTATGTGCTATCAATGTATGTGAAGTTATAAAGTTTGGCCATGTGTTACTAAAACATATTGTGAGGTTGAAAATACCCACAAGCAGCCTTTCAGGTACAACAGTAAAAAGGCCAAACAATGTTAATGGCTTATTAAGGATATGCACACAAGCACAAAGATTACCCCAGGAACTGTGTACAATAAAAACCTCTCAGAGAAGGCACTACACAATGGGAACTGTTTGACCCAGGTCACAGCAAAAGAGTTTTCCAACAAGTGAATAAAAGATATAAAAGGGAAAAAACGACATCACAAAGGGACCTTGCTCTCCCTACAACAACACAGCTGAAAATAACTGAGAAATAAAGACTAAACAGGGGGAAGTGATGGTCTCAGGCTAAGAAAGTGCTAGCCTGTGTATAAAAACCTGGAAACCCCAAGCTGAAAAGCCAAGGCAGCTTGTGCCTTAAAAATCTGCCAGCCTGTTTATCACTCAGGATAAGAATTTGCTAATTCATATCCTACCTATTCAGTACGTTAAACTCAGTTTGCGGTTTTGTTTATTTACTAGGTAATCTGCTTTAATCTGTTTGCTATCACTTAAAAACTACCCTTTTGTAGTTAATACATTTATTTTATGTTTTAATCCAAACCAGTGTGTGTTGAACTAAGGTGTCTGGGGAAAATCTCAGCTTGATTACCACAAGTGTGCATGGTCCTCTTCACATTGAGGGAGAGGCAGACTGGGTGTTAAACCCATATACTGGCCAAATTTGATCAGGGCAGGACGGAACTGCTCTGGGGTCCTAGGCTGGAAGGCTGGTGGTTAAAAAGCCTGCATGTGACTGCAGTGGAGTGTGTCCCTACCTGGGTGAATGCTGATGGAAGTGCAAGCTTGAAGGGCTTTACAACTTGCCACAGCAGCACAGTGTGAGGGGGAGCCCAGGCTGATGGCTCAGAGAGCTCAGTGGTACCCCAGGTCCAGGTGGCACTCTGGGGGGAAACCCATCACAGTGGGATTCAAGCTCAATCTTTCCCCCACCATACAGGCCCTCTGCAAAGAACACACTACCATCAGCTCTCAGGAGCTTTCCCCCTGGTACTGTTAGCCCCATTGTCCCTGAGGAATATAGCTTTCTTGATGGGTCATGAAGGCAGAGAGTTCTGGCTCTGCTGTAGTTGAGCCCCAAACTATTGAGGGCCTTGAAGAGGCCTGAACAGAGGACTGAATTTGCACCAAAGAAAATAGGACTCAGTGGAGGGTGCAGCATGCCAGTGTGATGTGCTCTTGGTGGCTTTTGTAGCTAAGCAGATGGGATCCTGCACAAACTGAACTTTCCTGTATCTGGAACTAAAGAGGAAGACAACATGGAATTTCAAATAGCTCCTCCAGGGGGGTGACGAATGTGTGAACTGCTGCGGCTACATACTCCTCCAAGGGGCAACGATGAAGCATCCTGACAAGATGTCAGTAGACGCAACAATTTCTTTGCCACTTTGTCCAAGATTACCAGTAAATTCAAACATCAATGACCTTGACAAAAAGCAGAGCAGATGCCTTTAATGAAAGAACTACTCACTATCCTGGCTAACAAACAAAATATTTCTGCCCTCCCACCATTAGCATAGGACTCTTGCCTGGGCTGAGTTTGCTCTTCATCAAGATACTGATCTCTTGCAGGCATTGTGACCTCTCAGGCTGTACTGATTTCATCAGACGTACCGTTCTCCAGACCTGAGGAAAAGCTGTGTAGCTTGAAAGTTTGTCCCTTCCATCAACAGAAGCTGGTCCAACAAAAGATATTACCTCCCCCAGCTTGTCTCTCATATATCCTGGGACCAACACAGATATAACAACACTGCAAACAACTGATTTCATGTAGCATCTCTCAACCTCTCCAAGAGGTCTCAAATACTGGGGAGAGATGTGGGTGGTACTGAGCCTTGTGAAAGTCCACAAGGGATTTTCAGTGGTGAGGAGCACCTGCTTGTCGGAGTTCTCACAGGCCCCGGTTGAGAAAAATGATTGAATCTGTCAGTGTTGCACTGTTTTCTTTGGGTAAAAATATTGTGAGTGAGATATGAATGGTCAAATCCAATAACTTTGTTCCAATTTAAAGATCTTTTCAAGAAATGTGGGCTTGCTCATTTCTCTGTGAGGATAAGACAGACAGCATTTTGAAAAGATTTATATTTGATTTCTGAATCTACAATTTCTTACCTGCAAGCATACAACATGTTAGACATAAAGGTGACAGGGTTGGTGCTGCGAGATGTGTCCATCACATAAACGACAACCGAAGGAAAAGTGGAAGCCTGAAAGAACAGGATAAAACAAGTTTTAGTTAAGTAAACCTGCCATTCTGCAACCACCTACCCCAGCCAGCCTCACTCTGATGTGCAAAAAACACTTACCAGTGCCTCAGTGATGATAGTGCCTGAGGCTGACCAGGTGAACACCTCAATCTGTCCTGGTGTATCAATAAGAACATATCTGCGAAGAAGGCAACCCCCACAAACAAAGGAAGAATTAGTCAAAAGTAGGGCTGTCAAGCGATTAAAAAAATTAATCGTGATTAATAGTGTGATTAATCGCACTGTTAAATAATAGAATACCATTTATTTAAATATTTTGGGTGTTTCCTACATTTTCAAATATATTAATTTCAATTACAACACAGAAAACAAAGTGTACAGTGCTCACTTTATTTTTATTACAAATATTTGCACTGTAAAAAACAAAAGAAATAGTATATTTAAATTCACCCAATAAGTGTATTGTAGTGCAATCTCTATCATGAAAGTTGAACTTACAAATGTAGAATTATGTACAAAAAATAACTGCATTTAAAAATAAAACAATGTAAAACTTTAGAACCTACAGGTCCACTCAGTCCTACTTCAGCCAATCGCTGAGACAAACAAGTTTGGTTACAATTTACAGGAGATAATGCTGCCCATGTCTTGTTTACAATGTCACCTGAATGTGAGAACAGGCGTTAGCATGGCACTGTCGTAGCTGGCATTGCAAGATATTTACGTGCCAGATGCACTAAAGATTCATATGCCCCTTCATGCTTCAACCACCATTCCAGAAGACATGCGTCCATGCTGATGACGGGTTCTGCTCGATAACAATCCAAAGCAGAGCGGACCGACGCATGTTCATTTTCATCATCTGAGTCAGATGCCACCAGCAGAAGGCTGATTTCTATTTTGGTGGTTCAGATTCTGTAGTTTTTGGATCAGAGTGTTGCTCTTTTAAGACAGCTGAAAGCAATCTCCACACCTCGTCCCTCTCAGATTTTGGAAGGCACCTCAGATTCTTAAACCTTGGGTCGAGTGCTGTATCTAGCCTTAGAAATCTCACATTGGTACCTTCTTTGCATTTTGTCAAATCTGCTGTGAAAGTGTTCTTAAAACGAACATGTGCTGGGTCATCATCCAAGACTGCTATAACATGAAATATATGGAAGAATGTGGGTAAAACAGAACAGGAGACAGACATACAATTCTCCCCCAAGGAGTTCAGTCACAAATTTAATTAACGCATTTTTTTTAAACGGGCATCATTAGCATGGAAGTATGTCCTCTGGAATGGTGGCCAAACACGAAGGGACATATGATTGTTTAGAATATCTGGCACATAAATACATTGCAACACCGATTACAAAAGTGCCATGTGAACACCTGTTCTCACTTTCAGGTGACATTGTAAATAAGCAGTTAGCAGTGTCTCCCATAAATGTAAACAAACTTGTTTGTCTTAGCAATTGGCTGAACAAGAAGTAGGACTGAGTGGACTTGTAGGTTCTAAAGTTTTACACCGTTTTGATTTTGAGTGCAGTTATGTAACAAACAAAAAAAATCTACATTTATAAGTTACACTTTCACAATAAAGAGATTGCACTACAGTACTTGTATGAGGTAAATTGAAAAATACTATTTATTTTGTTTATCTTTTTTTACAGTGCAAATATTTATAATCAAAAATACTAATATAAAGTGAGCACTGTACATTTTGTATTGTGTGTTGTAATAGAAATCAATATATTTGAAAATGTAGAAAAACATCCAAAAATCTTGAATAAATTTCAATTGGTATTCTGTTTAACAGTGCGATTAATTTTTTGAATCGCAGTTAATTTTTTTGAGTTAATTGTGTGAGTTAACTGGAATTAATCGACAGCCCTAGTCAAAAGCACAAGGTCCTGGTGATTAGCCTATCAAAAAGATGGGAACAGCCAGATCATGTGAATTTTTGTTACAGCTCAGGGAGATTTCGCCAAAAGCATTCCAAGGCTTAGGGCTTGTCTACACTGGCACGTTTCTGTGCAGTAAAGCAGCTTTTTGCCTCAAATGACTGCTCTGTTCATTGTTTTGAACTCGGCTGCCCTGGAGACATACGTCCCTTCCCTTTCAAAGCACCGTTTCTGACAGCTGTTGCGCGCTGATCTGCTACCGGACACAAAGCAAACCATTAATGTTGAATGCGCGTGCTGTTGAACACAGAGAGAGGGAGGCAGGCAGCCGCGCGTGTGTCTGATTGCTGTGCAGAGAGCCCAGGGAGGGAGACGGGGGCTGATGTCGGGGTTTCCCCGTCCCCCAGGACTGGCTGCTTCCTGCCGCTGTCTGAACTTACAAGACAGCATGCTGACACACATTCTGTCCCACAAAACATACTGCCTCTCTTTCCCGCTACATACACACACTCCGTCTCACACTCTTCCCCCCCCCCACCTCCGTTTCCCCCGCTTCAGTTGAAAAGAAGCTGGCAATGTAGTAGGATGCCCATGTGTCACGGAGTCACCTGGCAATGCTCTGGAACTACTCCATACCAAGCTAGGCAGGACTCTGGGGTAGCATGCCTCCTCTCTCTGAGCATACTGTCTCCAGGGCAAGAAGCTTACACCGCTTCAACCTTCCTGGGTCTGACCTCGGAGCATTCAGCATCCCCTTTTCACACCATGCGCTTCCCACAGCGAGGCCGCACTGGCGGGGCTGCTGGGGAAGCCAGAGGGCCTCCCACCCCAACTCCGCAGTCAGACATGACTCTCAGCCAGCGTAAAACAGAAGGTTTATTCATAGACAGGATCACAGCATAGAACAGAGCTTGCTATTACAGCGGCAAAGAGTCCTGTGGCACCTTATAGACTAACAGATGTATTGGAGCATAAGCTTTCGTGGGTGAATACAGGCAGCTGAAGAAATGGGTAGTCATCCACGCAAGCTTATGCTCCAATACGTCTGTTAGTCTATAAGGTACCACAGGACTCTTTGCGCTTTTACAGATCCAGACTAACACGGCTACCCCTCTGATACTTGTTATTACAGACATCAGTGACTTTCATCCAAGTCCATCTTGGGAATCCTGGGCATGACGCCCTGGATTCCCCCTCTTCTAGTTCCCCCAAGCAGACTGCCAGCCTCCAGCCACCAGACCTCCAACACACCCCTTGATGCCCCTCCTCCTTCTCTTTGTCTCGCTTCCAAGGCCAAAGGTGTCACCTGGTCACACTCCCATCCTGGGTCTCAGGTTACATAGCTGCAAGAAGCTGGGCAGTCTCACCTGCCCTGAGGGCCTCAGCAAAATCACACACCCAATTCCCACCACCTAAGTATTGGTGCAGTACACAGGGAAACTAAGGTACCCACAGTATTAGTATAGGACAGTAAGACTCACATGCAACATAGCAAGATGAATAAAACCCCACTTCGTCACACCACGGAACAATGGGATTGGGAAACCTGCATCATGTGACGCTGTGCCTGCCCCATGAGGCATAGCAAACCCTTCCCAAAGCACCCTGCGGACAGTTGCACAGTGGGATAGCTACCACAATGCACTGCTATCTTTGTCATTGCAAGAGCTGCTAATGTGGATGCGCTCCAGCGTCACAAGGAGCACAGCGTGGACACGCAACAGCGGTTTAATTCCAGTGTCTTAATAAAAGTGGCGTTACTTGTGGCGCAAGAAACTTGCCAGTGTAGACATACCCTTAGGAAAGGACCTGAAAATCTCGTGCACTGAAGGTGCCAGCAAAAGGTCATTACTGTTCTCTATCATTTAAATGTAATCTGCAAAGTCAAAAGATCAACATAACAGGTACATAGACTGCAAGCTCTTTAGAACAAAACCTGATTCCCTGTGTTTATACATCACGTAGAACAATGGGGCTTATATCGTAGCTTTGCAATCAACAGACCCATCCTCTAACAACTTCAAACTGTTAGCATTTGGGCTATATCACAGAGGACTCTAATTTAATTATCCATCAAATTCCAAGTCTTTTTTTTAGATATAAATCAATATTGAGGCTAAGGGAAAACCAACAAGCAGGTGGCACAGAACTCTCCCTCCCCGCCCCCATCCCATGGACCTTACAGAAGAAAAAAAGATAAAATTACCAGTCTTGTACTGGGAAAGCACAAGAAGGGAGTGAGTCCAGGAGAATGAGTCTCCAAATTATTCTGCTCTGGTTACTGAAAGCTTGTGGTTTTGCTTCAAGCTGTAGCTCTTTTCTCAAGCACAACACACCTAAGTAGCAGACAGTTCCTGCACCTGGATATATACAAATCTTTCCCAGCACAAGACTGGTAATTTCAGTCAGCTTTGCTCAAGTAAAGACCCTGTACTGGAACTCTTTCAAGTGGCTTTCCTAGAGGGATTTCAGAATAGTATATTCTTTTGAATTTACTCACTGAGATGTGTTCTGTCGCTTTTCAATAAACTTCATCACCTGATTGGAAAGAAAAGAATTCAATAATAGGCTTTTTATTTAGATCCAGTACAAAGCAAAGACTATGCTCTTTATTAACAGATAAGCTTTAACTTTAAATTAAGGGTTTTTTTACTATATATGTACACCAAGGAATGCTAAAGTTAAAAACCCAAGCATTTAAAAAATATAGAAATTAACTGTTGAGAAAGTGAATAAGTAGTCAACCATTGCATATACTAAAATCAACCTTAACACTGCCCATATCCTGATTAGAGAAATTGTACAAGGAAGGCAATCATTTCCCACTCTTCATTAAGAGTCTCATCTTGTGTAATGTGGTTTGGTTCAATGCCTCATTGAAGGTCCTCAGCATTTCACTAGATCAGGCAGGCCCTGTGATTCCAGATGGCAGCCAGTTTTCGAGTGTCATTAGATAGAGCTAGCAAATCTCCATATACAAGCCTCAGATGCCCAGAAATCAGAGCACATACATGAAAAGGACAGAAATCAGAAGGGTGTTAAAGCAGAACACAATATCAAAGACAAGTATGTGTGAAAAATTACACAACTGATGTTCTGTGGTGCACATTTAATATACTCTACACACAACGAGAAGCTGGCATTTCTACGGGAGTAGAGCTAAGGCAGACTGGCTACTTTACCATGGAACCTCCAAATTTTCAAAAGTCTGGGTTTCTTGTATCTTTAGTCTTAACTCTGAATATCCTGGTTTTCTAAATGTTAGAGTTAAAATGTACCCAACATTCTGGAAAGGTAATAAACTCAAACCACTGATATATGCCTGCAAACTTAACTTCATCTTAACGAAGTTCGTTGTGATATAGCAACATCTTAAATATCTAACTTAAAGGTAGTATTTTGTTGGAGGTTTTTAAAAAAAAAAAAATTCAAGGCTTAGGAGTGCCACCATATCCTGGATCTTGCTAGACCACACAGCCCTACGAAGCTAATGGGCTGCAGTTTCCCCAATTTTCCTCTGCTTCATATTGCTTTGTAAAGTTTATATACAAACTGCAGTGTTTTCATTTCTTCTCTATTTTTCCTTACTCTGCATAGAATTTATGAAGTACTTGTCAAACCATGCAAACTTCATACGGCAACTATCTCTTTACTAAATAAAGACAATTTTTTTATTAGCCTATGTTCCAGATATTAATCATGTTTAACTGTATTACTGTAAACATTCAAAACTTCACATTGTTTTAGCTACAGAACTCAAAGATGCTTCAAGGAAAGTTTTGAAAATGGTAGAATTTTTAAGCAAACTTAAAAATGGTTAGGTGAATTGCCTTCAAACATTCAAAAAATAATTTTAAAAGGAAGTAAGCACAAAAATACATTTCCCAGGCAAAGTTACAAGATAAGAGAATACAGGGCTTAGACTGACTGCTACTCTGTGTTTGTACAGTGCCTAGCATTATGAGCTCCCATTCTTGGTTGGTACTTTGGCACTACCATAATAAACATAATAAAAGAAAAATGATAATAATAATAATCATCATCAGGGGACATGGCTGAAAACTCAACTATTATTTCTCCACAATGTTTTCCCCTCCCACTTTAAACTAGATCATCAAAAGTTAGGGAGCAACACATCGCTGCAGTATTGCTGCTTTCTATTTGCCAAGTGGAGCGAGCAGAGGTGCCAGTTGTTTGCACCCTTCCAGTCTGTATCCCTGAGACATTTTACTCTCACAGCAGCAAATCCCTGGATCAAACTCAATTTAACATTACTCAGTTTACTAGATATGTGGTTCAATGAAGCAGACTGCACTTACCCTGCCTCAAGCAAATTACTTTTTACTGCAGCTTCTAACTTCTCAGTGAAACTATGCCCTCTGCAATTCCATATGTGGAAGTGTGTGAAACTGGCTTGTAAGTTACATGCTGCCTCTTACTAACATACAGCACAGCCTCATATAATAAGCACAAAGAACTTGGTACCTGATCAAATCTTGTGGCAAAGAGATTGAGAGAAGTCACTATTCCACCATTTGGGCCTAGACCATATCTGGACACACAGCTCAGGAAAGCAGAAGGTTATAGAAATGTTAATAAGCTTTTTTCCCAAACCTGGTACTACTTGTTTGTTTACAGAGTCCAAGAATATGCCAGACATCTAACAGTAACAAGTAAGAGACAAAGCCCCTGCCCTGGAGAGTTTACAATCTAATTTCCTAGGTGATGCAACCAAATAAACGATAGGAAAGGACAGTGTTTTCATCAGTACGTTGTAAAGAACTTTTCATCATTACCCCATTTTTCATATGGGAAACTGAGACACAGAGAGGTGAAGTGACTTGCCCAACATCACCCAGCAGGCCAATGAATTGTCATCACCACCCAGCAGGCCAGGAATTGTCCCAGTCCAGTGATCTCTTCACTAGGCCACACACTTGCTACGCATTTCCTAACCACTCTTCTGTCCATTTTGTTACAGTAGAATGGGGATAATGGCCATGCTTAGAAATGTTTGAAGTGTGTAGCTGCTAACAGGGTCAGTCAGAGAAAATCTTGTACATGGTCTATGTCCCAGAATCTTGACAGTTGTTACATCATTGTTACAGTAATTTTAAGCATTCAAAGTCTCTCTCTCTCCTTCTCCAAGCTCTCCCCAACCATTCCCTGAAACATTTTGCCTTCCCACTGGTTCCAGCTCACTCTGCCCTTCCCATGCCATTAAGCTATTAGTTAACACTGCAGAAGCCATTACCATGCAAGCAGTTCCTCTTTGGAGCTGACAAGAACCCGTCTCATTCTCCCCCAGGTTCCTTCCAAGTGGGCCACCTCCCCACCGTCTCCCGAGCCCCTAATCTCTTCCCATTCCACCCATCCCCATTTATGCCCTTCCCCATAATCACCCCCAAACCTTTCCCCCATTCTCCCTCCCCTCCCAGCAAGCATCCATAGGTCTTTTTTTCGTTCAAATATACTTTGAATACATTCCCCCACTAAACGGAGAAAAAAAAACCTGAAAAAAATAGATTTTAGCAAAATGCCTTCAGATCTTGTTGAGTTTTCTGGCCTAGACTGAACTTAAATTGACACTGGCTGACTGGGCTGGGATCAAAGACTATTGCCTATCCTTCTGAGGTGTGTGAAATTTTCCTTGCTTCAAACCCCTTTTGCTCCTCGGTCCACGTATGTTCAGCATAACCCATTTAGTTCATGAGCATTAGGCACATGCCTACAATGAGAGCTAAATGCTGTGATTTTTTGGTCCCCCAAAAAGCTAGGGGTATCATGCACTCGGCGGAGGTAACTTCTGAGTGACTGAGACCCTGGTATTATGATTTCAGCCCTAGTTTGATCCTTATCTGTATGCAAAAATATAATGGAGAAGTAGGACGGTGTTTGGTGGAGGTTGGTTTTTTCCCCTTCGACACACAAATTTGGGTTTGCAGACATATCTGAGGAAGTTGCTGGCTGGCATGACCAAAGAAGCAAATGCCTGCTCCTATCCCTGTTGCTTTTGAGAGGGCAGAGAACTGTCTGGGCACAAAATCACTGGCACAAAGCGCAAATCTTCATTCCCCAAACACTACAACAGTAGGGCTGGGGCGGGCAGGGGTGGACATTACTATAGGAAGGAAACAAATGATCTAAGTGGCATGCTGGCCTTATTACACAGACTCATTCTAACTTCACATCCCAGGAGCAGCCAACAAACAAACCAAAGCCCTCGTTTTCCAACTTACCCAGGACAAACAGTATCCTGGCTTAAATTCTCACTGTCTCTGGCTACATTTTAACCATGAGCACGCCAAACCCCAACCCACAGCCCTCTCTGTTTTCCCCAGTGTACAGAGATGGTAGTCTGTGTCTGTAGGAGTTGAGTATGCAGAGGTGATCTTAAGCAAAGGAAAAGGATACTGTTTCATGACTTCTTTGTACTTCACTGTGTCTCTGATATCTAGAAAAGAATAAAGTGATACAGTCACAACTAAATAAATTATAGTAATGTGATAAGAGGGGGAAGACAGCTCTTCAGGTGTAAGCATTCCCCCTCCCCTACCTGCCTCAGCGAAGGAAGCCAGTACATGTGGGACTAGTTTCACAGAGGACTTTAATGCTTCATCGACGCTAGCCACCCCCACCACACTTGTAAAACATCACATCAATACACGAGACCTCCAAATAGTTTACATGTTTGACAATCACCGTTTGGATTAGATTTGCTTTCAGCAGGGCTAGATCCAGATACAATGGTGAACAGAACATGTGCATTTATCTGCACAGTGAGGGATGCAACACTCTGAGAGCTGTAAAGCGGGGTTCTCAAACTTCATTGCACAGTGACCCCCTTCTGACAACAAAAATTACTACACAACCCCAGGAGGAGGAACTCAAGTTCCACCCCCATGGGGGACAAAGCCCAGAGGCTTCAGCCCCAGGCAGGGGCACTGTAACCTGAGCCCCAGTGCACAGGGCTGAAGTCCTCGAGTTTTGGCTTCAGCTCCGGGCAGTGGGGCTCGGGCTTTAGCCCCGGACCCCAGAAAGTCTAAGCCAGCCCTAGTGACCCCATTAAAACGGGGTCCCGACCCACAGTTTGGGAGCTGCTGCTGTAAAGCAATAATTTATATTTCTCTACTGCACTGCTCGCTTGTAATCCTCTAAATCCACCCCATATCTAGCACTGCAAACCCTTTGCTATCAACACTCCCTCCCTTTGCCCACTATGTTTCTCACTCTCGCTTTCTAACCTCTTAATTTTTCAGCCACCCCTCTGTACTCTCCTGTTCACATTATTTTGTTACCAAAATATCATCCCTTCCCCATTTCACAGAAATACGGGAATTACCAGGATGGATCAGACCAGTAGTTTATTTTAGTCCAGTCACCCACATCGGCCTGTGGTCAATACCAGATACTTTACAGAAAGGTGCATGACGCCCCATAGTTAACAGTTATGGAATAATATGCACAAGGGGAAGTTTCTTCCTAACCTCAGGCAGCTGGTGGTTGTTTTATGCCCTGAAGAAGGAAAGATTCCATCCCTTTTTAGTCCTAGTGTGATTTTGAATGGGCAAATGATTCATATAGACTTAATCCTTTTTTGAATGAACCCTAACCTATTAAACTCTTTGACACAAAATATTATTGAGGCTATGTGCTGTGCAGAAAGTAAAAATTAAACCCCAAGAGCCACCCAAAAAGTTTACTTTATAAATAAGTAAATAGGATACAACACAATTGGTCAAGACACAACTATCTAAGCAGCCACTTGCTTTCACTGGAACCATGGGCATCCTTTCCCCACCCACCTACACTTTTGATTTTTTTTTTCCCTTTCACAACTTAGGTGGTTTTTTTGGTTCACTTAAGTCTATTTAAATTTTAAATTCTTCAGGCCAGCAACATCTATTATATCTCTGGAAGGTGCCTGCACAATTCCGAGTGCTATGGAAACAACATCTAGTCCATACGCCTAAACTAGAACATGGCTGTTCCCAGTGATTAAAACAGACTGAAATAGAAGGGAGAGCTGTTATGTAGTATTCCTTTAGACAAACCAGGAAAAGGAAGCCTGAAAGCTTCACTCCCTTATACTGTAGAGGGTAACCTGGGATTAAAGTATCCTCCAATGCTCTGTTTAGTCCAATCTGAATATCACAAATGAAGGGCATATCAAACTCTGAAATAACCTCCCCTCATCAAGTGCTTCTTGATAGGCAGTTTATATTTTTTGCCTTTCAAGTTTCAAAGTTGAAAATCTTGTTCACTCATTTGTCCTTCTGCTATTCCTTCACACTTCCTTCCACACCATCCCTTAAAAATAGAATGCTCTTCTCTGAACTATTCTGAAAGTCTTGTCCTTCAGCTTCCTCCCTCAAGACTCCTTCTGTGATGCATAAAGGAAGTCATACATTGAAAATGGCTAAACTAAGTGGCAACTGTCGATAGCGAATATTTATAAATAAAAGAGAAAGCTTTCAAATGCTTCAGAACCACCTATTACTACTACTCTTGTCCTTCATTCCTCATTCTCTCCATTGTTTATTACAGCTTCTTCCAAATTAGACAGCAAACTTTCCAAATTAGGGGCTGTTTACCTAAGCATCTGTACCATGCCCAGAATGGGGCTCCAATCCTAACTCGAGCCTTTAGTTGCTGGTGCAATGCAAAAAATAAACCCTTTTCTCCCTAGTTATACCCCGTTAGTCTACCCTAAATAAACCCTCGCATTAGCATTCAGACTCTTCCAACATGAGATACAACCCACCTAGCCAACTACCTCACAGCATCCAACTTCCCATTTCTGAACAAAGATATATAAAAACTACAGAAGTATTGAGAATTCAGCGAATTACACATCTAGTAAATTTTGTATCTATGATTTTAAAAGGCAACTAGCAAAACCCAGTATTCATCACAAACTGCCTACAATCCAGAGCCCTCTCAATCAAGACCAGGCACTACTAAATAAATCTTTCATGGGTAAGGGAAAAAGAGAAACAGCTCATTCTGCTCAACCCTCAACTGCATTTGACATTATGAACTGCGAGGTGTTAGACTTGCCTTAGAAACGTGACTGGGATGAACAAATAGGCTCAGTGGTCAGGGGAGTCTGTATATTAAACCACCAATTCTTAGCCCTGACTCAGCACTTCCTATAACAGGGTTGCACGAAAGGACATCAACAGAGATTCATAAAGGGCACCTGCCCCACGAGCCAGAGCGCGCAGCGCGAGCTACTCACCGATGTTGGCGGGAAAAGGAAGCTCGTGCACAGCAGGGTCCAGGTTGATGACGTAGGGCGGGGAATTCTGGCTGTGCAAATGGGCAGTGAGCCTCTGAGGAGAAGAGGGAGAAATTAAAGGAAAGGCAGAGACCTCGCTTCCCCTCCCCCCGCAGACACCTTTCCCTCCCCCGGCCCGGGAGGGGGCCCCTCCCCCCGGCTCTAATCTCATCACCTGCACCAAGGTGGTTTTCCCAGAGCCAGCCATGCCCAGCACCAGCACGCACACCGGCGGGGCCGGAGACTCGGAGCCGGCTCCCCCCGGCGCCACCTCTGCCGCAGCCGCCATCTTGCTAATGCCCCTTCCGCTTCCGGGGCAGATCGAAAGGCCCTTCCGGGCGGAAGCGGCGCGTGAGCCGCGGGGCGGGATTCGGGAAAGAAAGTGACTCACGCCCGGGCGACACGGTGCAGCCTCTGCCTATTGACAATGGCTCCCCCGCCATTGCCCAGCACCGCATCGCTGCCTCTCCCGCCCCTGCACTGCCCAGCGCCGCAGCCTTTCTCCCGGGGCCCCCCGGCGCTGCCACGCAGGCCCACAAAACCCCTGTCGCCTCCCAGCGCAACAACCTGCGAGCGGATGAAGGGTCCTGAACGCCCGTCGTAAGGGATAGTTAACGTGTGGGAGCAGGCAGCACAAGGAGTGCTGGGGGGGTGGGCAACGAGAATATAGTTGTGGGGTAACCTAGGGTTACCATAGTTGAACTTTAAAAAAGGTGATGGAAGATGTAGTGTCCGCTGCCTCCTTCTCCCAGCAGCCACTGCGAGCCCCATGGCATCAGGGAGATGTAGTGCCTGCTGCTTGACACCTCTGCCCACCCCCTGAACAGCAGCGTTTAATGCCAAGTCAGGGCAGAGTGAGGGCAGCAGCTTCAGCAGATGCCACTGAGCATGCGCCATCTGTGCGCCCATGCTCAGTCCCAGCCAAGCCGCTGACGCAAGGCACGGTGCAGGCTGAGTCAGCGAAGCCGAACCTGTCTCCGGGTTCGGAGCAGCGAGGCGTTCCCGCGGCCGCGGCACAGCCACCGGTCACAGGCAGACCCAGGTACAGAGACTGGTGGGAGGAGGGTGGGTGGGGAAGGGGATGACAGTTTGATGGGGCTGGGGGGGTGTCAGGTTGACCCCAAGGCTGGCCCCGAGAGGACGGAAGCGCCCCCGGAGCAGGCTGGGAGGTGTAGTCCCTGATGCTCATCTGACGGGAAGTGACGTTGTCCTCCAGCGTAGGAAGTGGAAGTGACCTATCTGCCCTCCCCTCTCCCGGGGCGCGCTGGGAAATGTAGTTCTCTCTCAGGGTCGCGCTCGGCATTTTATTGGCGGAGAAGTAGCATGCGCCTCAGTGCGCCGGGGCTTCTCCGTGATTGGCGGCCGCTTGTCTCCCCGCCTGGTGGCGGGGTGGGGGAGGTGATATATGCCTGAGGCGTCGGGGACCCTGAGCTTGGCTCCAGGCAAGGAGCCTACAAGGGCCTAACATGTTGCCCACCGAGGCCTCTGTAGTGAGCGGCCCCTGTTGTGAAATGTTCTCCAAGGCTAGTCCCTCTGTCCCGCTAGCGATCCCACAATAACCGACAATCCCCTCCAGTTTCCGCCTGGGCTCAGGTCCTGCACAATGGAGAGAAAATTCTGGCGGGCGTTTTACCCCTTCTCCATCTAATAATGCTGTGACAGTCACTCGAGTTTCATCTTTTTTACTGGCTAGGGACCCTACTGATGTAAAACCCCAACCCTCACATTGTCCCACTTCCCTCTCGCTTGTGAAAACTCATCTGAAATTCTCCACATTTCCACCCTTCTCTCTGTAATGACCGAATGGCAATTGCAACTGTGTCAGATTCCCCGCTTTTCCTGTGTAATTATCAAATGTCCATTAAAAAGTGTTGTGTTGAGTTGCGGCAACTTCTCCATTTCTAGAGGGAATTTGTTGCCTTGAGCCATTCTCTATCGTGGCGGTAGGGTGCCCAGACAGCAAGTGTGAAAAATTGGGACAGGGGTGGAGGGTAATAGGAGCCAATATCAAAAAAAGACCCAAAAATCGGGACTGTCCCTATAAAATCAGCACATCTGGTCACCCTACCTGGTGGTTGCATGGGACTAAATGATCAACTTTCCCCTTTCGCTTGAGACTCATTTCTTTCCCCCTTTATCTCCATTAGATGTTTTTAAGGTCAGGCTTGACAAAGCCCTGGCTGGGATGATCTAATTGGGTTTGGTCCTGCTTTGAGCAGGGGGTTGGACTAGATGACCTCCTGAGGTCCCTTCCAACCCTGAGATTCTATGATTCTATGATTAAAATGTTGGCTGATGAAAGTGACTTGCCCCATATTTAATACACATCAAAGCCAGAGGCCTCCCCCTGTTTGGGAGAACGGTGTCTCCCAGCTGCTCACAGGACAGTTGGCTGAACCATTTTCTTTTCCACAGAGGGCACAGGATGAGGGGTTCACTTTGTGATAGGCTCCTTGCTGCCCCAGGCAGTGCCCAGAGTAGCTGAGAATCTCCATGCTATTGTGTTAATCCCTCACTTTCCCCTCACCACAGTCACCAGTAGTATTACAAAAAAAAATCCATGATGAATGGTCTTCATGAGGGGTTGCTTCCTGTAGCACTGCTCGGGGTGAGTCAATGGTAGCCATTATTTTCCAGTCACGGCCTGGAAATACCTTAAAAATTTGGGATCCTTCGTGCTGTCCATTCTCCTGTTAAAGAGGCTCTGCCCACACCAACTCTAGGCTCTGCCCACACCAACATCTGAGCGAGAGACTCCAGGTGATTGATAGAGACCTCAGGGAACATGATGGGCATGAAAGTGACTCTGCACAAACAGCCCCTCCTCACCCCACATTTCTCCTCCCCTCAGTAACTGCAGGAACCGATCTAGCCATAGGAGAGCGAACACCCAGGAATGTCTGACTGTCAGAAGGGAAGGACAGGGGAAGGGAGACGCAAGGAGAAAAAGGAGAGTGAAACCTAAAGGGGCAGTGGGAGAAATAATTGCGGAGAGAGATTCCCAGATCTCTAGCCTGCCCAAACACACTTATTGCAACATTCCTGGGCAGATTCACTTTCCTGTGAGCAAGGTGAAGTGCAGGAAGAGGAAAAGCGAGTTCCTGACTCTCCCTGTTCCCTCTGCAGTGAGATGTGCTGCCCTGGGGACGATGTCAGGGGAAATCCCCCAAAGTCACTCCTTTTGTTCTGCTCTTCTCTCCCATTTGGTTCCCAGACTTTGTTACTTGGAGGGTTTCAAAATGACAGTGGTTTATTCCTGGTGCGAGGGGCTGGGTCAGTGCTATAATAAAGTGACCAAACAGTTCCCCAGCATAGAATCATAGAAATGTAGGGCTGGAATGGACCTTGAGAGGTCATCTAATCCAGCCCCCAGCACTGAGGTGTTTGTCCAACCTATTCTTAAAAACCACCAATGATGGGGATTCCACCACCTCTCTTGCTAATCTATTCCAGTGCTTAATTAGGTTTTTTCACAATTGAATCACATAGTTCACTCATTCCATGTTTCATTCCATGCATCCGATGAAGTGGGTACTAACCCACGAAAGCTTATGCTGAAATAAATTTGTTAGTCTCTAAGGTGCTACAAGTTTTTCTTTCTTATTTTCATTTTGCTGACACAGACTAACACGGCTACTACACTGAAACCTATCATAGTTCACTCAGCTTCAATTTGTGATTCACTATAGCCCCCAGTCATTTTCAGTAGTACTACCCCCTAGCCAATTATTCCCAACTTTGTAGTTGTGTATTTGGTTTTCCTTCCCTAAATCTAGTACTTTGCTCTTGTCTTTATTGGATTTCATCTTTTAATTCAGCCCACTTCTCCAGTTTGTAAATGTTACCTTGAATTCTAATCCTGTCCTCCAACGCACTTGCAATCCCTGACAGCTGCTGTTATCTGCGTATTTAGACAGCATGATCTTGTCGGGGACTCGAACCCAGACGGCACGGTTCGTTGTCTGACCGCAGAGAGACAGGCAACACCAGCAAGGTCCAAACACAAGCTCTTTATTGAGGAGTGCACACAACAATAGAGAGCAGCCCATCCCTCGAGAGAACCAGCTCGCTCCTTCAACAACTAATAAATATTTATAGACAGTTCCGTCGTGTCATAGATTATTCATGAAGCGGCCCACCCCCCTTTGTTAGTTAGAAGCTAACTACTATACATGCATACCCATCCCCCTATTAGTTCGCCAACTTTCTTATTAGCATGGTTGCCAGGCACCAGAAACTAGGGAGTGAGAAAAAACAGGGAGAGGGAAAAAACAGGGAGTGAGAACAGAGGGTGTCATAAATATAAAGGGAAAGGGGAGAGGGTCTGATGCAGATAAAATCCTCTTACCAGTAAAGGGTTAAGAAATGCAGGTAGCCAGACTGACACCTGACCTGGCTGGCATCTGACCAATAAGGGGACAAGATACTTTCAAATCTTGGGAGGGGGAAAGCTTTGTGTGTGGCTCTTTGTCAGACACAGAGTGATCTTGGAGTAAAAAGGAATCAGTCATCTTTTCATCAAATCCTCACTTTTCTAAAGTAAGTCTAGTCAGCATAGCGAGTAGATTTCTGTTCATTTTGCTTGGTGTGTGTTCCCTGTGTTAGAGGGAGGGGTTATTCCTTTTTTTTCTGTAACTTTAAGGGTTTGTCCAGAGGGGGGAATCCCTCTGAGTTTGGAAATTGAGTATCCTGTAAAATAATTACCATCCTGATTTTACAGAGCTGATTTTACCTTCTTTGTTTTAATAAAATCCTTCTTTTAAGAAGCTGACTGTTTTCTATGGTTTTTAAAAACCCAGGGGGTGGGTTTTTAGATCACTGTGTAACCACTTGGTTAGGAGATTATTCTCAAGCTTCCCAGGACAGGGGGGTACGGGCTTCAGAGGGTATTTTGCGGGGAAAGATAAACTTCAAGTGGTTTCCTTTCCTGGATTCCTGTTTAGAGCACTTGATGGTGGCAGTGGGAGAAGCATTTCTCAGGGTGCAGGGAATTTTGTACCTTGGGGGTTTTAACGTAAGCTGGTAAAAATAAGCTTAGGGGCTCTTCATGCGGGCCCCCACGTCTTTACCCTAGAGTTTAGAGTGGGGAGGGAACCCTGACAGAGGGAAAAAAACAGGGAGTGAGAACAGTGAAACTCATCTAAACAAGCTGTTCCCAGCACATCTGGTACTGGAATGCAACTCCCCCCCCCCCCCCCCCCCCCATCTCACTTTCTGCAGCTAAGCAATTATGTCTTCAATTCTACCCAGTTTGCTCAGGGACTTTCCAGAAACCTGCATTGGCTTGACTTTGGTTAGGCTGGCATAATGGCCTATGCTCAATTTTTCACCTAACAATCTCCAGTCTGTTATCCAAATAATAACTGAAAATATTGAACAGTATCAGATCCAGGACTGGCCCCTGTAGACCACCTTATATACATCCTCCCAGTTGGACAGTGAACCACTAATGATTACTGTTTGAGTACAGCCTTTCAACAAAATATGCAACCATTTTATAGTACTTTCATGTACACCACATTTCCCTAGTTCGCTATGAGAATATCATGGAGGCCTGTCTCAAAAGCCTGACTAAAGTCAAGATATGTCCTGTCTACAGTGTCCCCTGGATCCATAAGACCAGTACCCCTGTGAAAGCAGGAAACTAGATTGACTTGGCATGATTTGTTTTTGAAAATCCATGCTGGCTATCATTTATGTAACCCCCAAGGAGATTACATAGATTCGTGGGACTCTGTCTGCTGGCAGCTCAGGGAGAGGCGCACTCTCCCTGGTAGGGAGGGGGAGCCAAGGCAGACTCAGAGTCTGCCCAGCAACCAATAGGGAGTGAGAGGCCCTCCCAGGGAGTTGAGAAAAGGGGAGAAGCCATTTTGTATGCAGTCTGGAGCCAGCGAGGGAAAGGGCAGGACTGGCTGTGTGGGGAGCTGCTGTGTCCCAGGCCTGCGTGCAGGGTTCCCCCTGAGAACTGGCCTCTAGGGACCTGACAGCAGATCCCTCAGCTGGGTTTTTCCTTCCCCACTGATGATTCCCAATTTGTAGAGTTTGCTGGGAAACTTCCCCAGCCAGGCTGAGTTCGCCCTCCAGCTCCCTAGGTGAGACCAGTCACCACATGGTCAGCTCTGCTCTTTCTGCTAGTCCAGGGAAGCTGCCTGCTGAATGTGTGTCTGGAGGCTGGGCTAGGAGGCTACAGTGTGGATGTTAGTGTAGTTGTGTAATCTACACTTTGAGCCCTGCACCCCTTTGTGGTGAGGGGAAATCCTGGGACCAACGCAGCCTGATTCCTGCCTGAGGAGGATCTCTGCCAGCAGAGAGCAGCCCCTCTGCAGTGACTGAGGAGTCCAGAGTCACCTTTGAACCAGAGGATCATTCATGGAGTTTGTGGGTGCACCATCTTTTAGTTAGTTAGTCAGGTAATTTGTTTTGGGGACCCCCTACTCCCTGAACTGTGTCCTCAAGCCAGGGAGTAAGGGTTTGAGGATTTTATAACCTGCTGCATATTACACCTGTGGAGGGATTTACCACCTTCTCCCACTTGTCAGTCCTTTGGGCTGTACTGAACACAGTGAGCCACACTGCTAAACCACTGCAGAGAAGAATTTTGTGGTTATAGGTCATCAAGGGCCCCAGCAAAGTCTGCGTGCCAATGAGACACTAATTTTACATTTGCTACATCAAGTCACAGGTATTTTCAGTGTGGGCACTGGTGACCCTAAAAATTGTGTTTTACCCTGTTATGTTGTATTTGTCTCCTGTTTAATATAATTATTCTGTTGAATATATTTTTATGCGTTTATGTTATTTCTTGGAGGTCTCCAGCTATCTGGCAAGTAAGTGGAGATTACTCTGTAGTTAGAATTTTCTGCCCAAGCTGCCCTGGTGACCCTGCCAGGAAGGAGCGAGGGGGGTGGAGGCGCCGCCAAATAATTTCATAGGAAAAAAAAGAAAGAAGATACACCCTGCTGAGTGGGTGGTGGGATCTAAAAGAACCCAGACCTGTCCATCAAAACCTGTAAGTGGATTGGCATTAAAGGAGGTAACCAGGTGGAGAGGGGGCGCTACACTTATCATCTTATTATCCTCTGAGTCTAGGTGCTTACAAATTAATTGTTTGTTAATTCGTTCATTCCAGATACCTATGTGAGGCTTGACTGGTCTTTATTCCCTAGCCTTCTTTGTTCCCCTTTTTAAAGATAGGTACTATGTTTGCCCTTCTCCAGTCTTCTGGGACCTCACTGTCTTTCAGGAGTTCTCAAAGATAATTGTGAATGGTTCTGAGATTGCTTCAGCTAATACCTTGAGTACCCTAAGATGAATTTCATCAGGTCTCGCTGACTTTAATACATCTAATTTATCTAAATATTATTTTAACCTGTTCTTTCCCTATTGTGGTTTCTGTTTCTTCCTCCTCTTGGTTAATATTAATTAAGACCCTACCTGAATTGGAGGATGATCTTCAAATTATTGCAGCTGAGTTGTGGAGAAGACTTGGAAAATCGTGGAAAAGAAATAATGGATCTGTTAGGTAAAAATAAGCTTGTCCTACTTACCCCCTCACTGCCCAGGTAGGGCGGAGTTGGATTGGAACTCTCAAGCTGTCAGAGACCACCAAAAGAAATTACGCGTACAAGAGGTCCTTTGATCAAAGGGCTCATACCCCCCTTCTCAGTTTCATATAGCTGTGAAGGTGTATGGCAGCTTTATTATGACAGAAGCTGAGTATTTATACACTTAAAACAGATAGGGGTGGTCCCCTATATGAAAATGAACACTCACAAGGAAATGATAAATCAACAGGCGCGTTCTGGAAAACATTCTCATGAAGGGGAGCATGGGGACCCCATTCTTAGAACAAGAACATCCTGCCCCTTATCTGTGAGCATCCTGTCCCTTTCAGTAGCAGATGGTTTAACTTACCCCTATAGCAGGGGAAGAGAGAGACCAGGCCTATCCTTGGGACCGGACCCAAATATCACTCAGCAAGGCCTAGCCTTGGGACCTGGCCCAAATATCACTCAACAATTCCCCCCTCTGGCGCCTGATGGCTTAGGCCAGACAGGCGCCACTTAAACAGGGGCAAAGCGGGGTTGCGAGAACCGGGCAATAAGGGCAGAACAACACTGCAAGCAAATACAACCGCTGAGAAGAACGGCGAGGCCTAGGGCCAGGAGGAGGACAATGCGCCGACCCCAGGCCCCTAAATCCGGGAGCCAGGAGGTCAGCCAATTCCAGGCCTCCTGGACCCCAGTACTAGTGTCATCAGTGGAGACGTGGTGGAATAAAGCAGACTGTTGTCGGAGGGTATGAATGTCTGTGACTATCCTGCGATTTTGATTAACAAAAACACAGCAGCTGGAGTTAACAAGAGCACAGACTCCACCCTGGTTAGCAAGGAGATAATCTAAGGCCAAGCGATTCTGTAAGGTGGTGGTAGACAACTGAGTCACCTCAGTTTGGAGAGCAGAAAGGGCATCTGCAGTGGCATTAGCCATGAGCTCAAGGCTGGGAGAAATATTGAGTAGGGCTTTTTCCAACTCACTGACTCCCAACCAGGGCAGAAACCAACGGGCAAAAGAATGAAAGCCCGTAGGGCGTTCAATGAGGGGATTTAAAGGGACATCACGTCGTTCTTTCCGACGCGGTTTCCACCCCAAATTCCGGATGTCCCCGTGAGTAAGGGTTTGGTGGATGGTGACGGCGGGGGCAACGGTGCCCAAGGTACAGGTACCGAACCATCCAGCAGGGAGGCTTTTATAAGCAGTGTGGTTACATAACCAATACCAGCCGGAGCCCGCAGGGACCGGCCAGGGGGCTGAAATATAGGGATAGGGATAGACCAAGCCTGAAGCAAAGCGGGTGGTGTGATTACATCGCGAGAAATTTCCCACAAACACGGGTTTTGTGCCATTAAAAGTAGATGCCCATCTACGGGATATACAAGAAGTGTAATTGCCTTGAGCCACCATATCAAGGGACCATGTTAAGCGTGGAGCGATTAGCGGGAATGTAGTATTTGCCCAAAGGCGAGAGCCTATGAAAGAGGGGAGCGGGAGAGGAATCCCTACTAGCGGGATCCCTTGGCCAAGATGGGTGGGCGTATGGATGCAGACCCAACATTGTGTCTTGTTTACTCCCTGGACAATGGCATGAGTAAGGTTTAAAAAACTGTTATCCATCCATCCCCATACTGAACCCGAGGATAAAAGTAGGAACATAAAGGCCACCCCCACCTGAGTCGGCATCCTGGAGTATACCATACAAAAAGAAATATTACAAGAGGAAACAAAAGCAGCATAAAAATTAAGAGTCCCGGTCTGGTGTCAAGGTTCCAATAGTTAGAGGGTACAGTCCAAGGAGAAACAGTGTCATTCATGTGGAGAAAGTCTGCTTTCATAATTTCAGTTTTATGCCTGAGAGGGGCTGGCAGATCCACCGGTCGGCCGTGGAATCCTCGGGAGCGACAGGGACTGCTAGTCCGTTGCTGAGATCCACTACAGCTGGCTTAATGTGGGAGTGATGAATCCAGGACTTCCGTCCTTCCAAAAAGACAGCGGTTTGAGTTGTCAGGAGTACTTGGTGGGGTCCAGTAAACCTTGGCTGGAGGGTGTCACCGCGAACAAACTTTTTGGCCCACACAAAGTCACCGGGCTGGAACGGGTGTACTTGATCCTCCAGAGGCACAGTCTGGGAGAGCTGCGAAGCTTTCCAGAGAACACAAAGGCGAGCCTGTAAGGAAAGAAACTGAGAAGCAGTTATGTGATCCCCCCAATAGTGAAATGTCAACATGGGGCAACGAGCCACCTTTAGCGGGCGGATGCCCATAAAGCAATTCAAAGGGGGAAAGGCCCAGCGCCCGAGTCTGGCGCGTACGAAGGTGGAACAAAACAATCGGAAGTACCTGTGGCCATCTTAACCCGGTCTCCTGGCAGTATTTAGACAAAGTTGTCTTTAGCTCCCTATTCATTCTCTCTACCTTCCCGCTAGACTGAGGGTGATACGGGGTATGGAACGAGTGACTGATTCCCAATCCCTCCTCGAGCTGCTTAAGAACACGGCTGGTGAAATGTGCGCCCCTGTCTGAGTCAATGCTGGCCGGAACCCCAAAACGAGGAATGATGTCCCGAAGGAGGACTTTGGCAACGGTGGAGGCGGTACAGTTCGCAGTAGGGAAAGCCTCTACCCAGGAGGTAAGAGAACAGACAAGGACCAGGAGATGCTTTTTCCCAAATGCCTTGGGCAAGTTGGCGAAATCAATTTGGAGGTGTTGGAACGGAGCAGCGGGCAAGGGCCGCCCCCCCAGGGGGTGCCGGTGAGGAGGGGCAGGTCCATTGCGTTGGCACGTGTTGCACGATTTCACTATTGCACTGCACATAGTCTGAATGCCTGGGGCAAACCAATGGCGGGTGATGGTTTCCACCACGGCATGAATGCCGTAGTGGCCCCCCTTGTCGTGGTGCCAGCTTGCAGCAATCAGATAAGCTGCTCGGGGGAGGCAGAGGCGGCCGTCTGGCATTTGCCAGGCCCCCTTTTCCCAGGTTGCCCCTAAATCCTGCCAGCGCTTAAGTTCCAGTGAGGGGACAGTCAGGCCTTGCTGGAGTGGGAGGAAAGGTGACGAGGCCAGGGCCAAGGTAGGCAAGGCGAGGGGCTGGATGGTAGCGGCTTTTGCGGCTTGATCAGCCAGGGCGTTTCCCTGGGTGACAGGCGTGCTTTCCCGGGTGTGGGCCCTACAGTGAACGATGGCGACCGCGCGTGGTGCCTGCAGAGCATCTAAAAGGCGGTACACCAGCGCGAGGTGCTGGATGGGCCTTCCTGTGGCAGTCTGGAAGCCACGGAACTTCCAGAGATGAATGCGGCAGTGAATGACCCCAAAGGCGTAACGGCTGTCCGTATAAATGGAAACGGTTTTACCTGTTGCCAACTGGCATGCTCGGGCCAGGGTATAAAGTTCAGCTGCTTGGGCTCCCCAGTTGCCTGGCAGGGAGGCTGCCTCGATGACGTCCCACTGAGAGGTCACCGCGTAGCCGGTGAAACGCTGTCCCTCGGAGTAGAAGGAGCTCCCGTCCGTGAAGAGGATGAGGTCCGGATTAGCGAGGGGCATGTCAAAGAGGTCTTCTCTTACGCGGAGGACGCTGGAAACGACTTCCACACAGTCGTGAGAATCGGGTGGTACAGGGAGGTCAGGAAGCAAGGTGGCTGGGTTGAGTGGGCCACACCGCGCGAATGTCAGGTTGGGGTCCTCGAGGAGTTCGGCCTCCAGTTGCTGCTGCCGGTGAGCGGAGAAAACCTGTGTGGTCCCCTTTCGTAGGAGGGCAGACAGTGCATGAGATGTCCACACGGTAGTGTGGTGTCCCAGGGTGAGGCTTTTAGCCTTGGTCAGGAGCAGAGCGGCTGCCGCCAATGTGCGAGTGCAGGAGGGTGTTCCCTGGGCTACCGGGTCAATTTGCTGTGAGTAAAAAGCCACTGGGAAGTGGTGGGGTCCGCTCATCTGGGTGAGGACTCCGCTGGCCACCCCCCCTCTCTAATGTACAAACAGGTGGAATGTCTTGGTGTAGTTGGGGGGTCTGAGGGACATGGAAGTGGCAACACTATCTTTAAGTAAAGTGAAGGCTTGAACAGTCTCTGGAGACCACTGCAGAGGCTCCGGTGCGGAGTTAGAAGTGAGTGCATGAAGGGGCTTACTCAACTCCCCACAGGATGGCAGCCAGGGGCGGCAGAAGCCAATGAGTCCGAGAAACCCCCGCAGTTGCTTTTTTGTGGAAGGTAATGGCCTGAATGCGTGCAGGATCCATCTGCCGGCCCGCAGGGGTCAGGATGAATCCCAAATAGCGCACCCCTTGTGAAACCCACTGTACCTTCGAAGGGTCCACCTTATGTCCCCGGGAGTGTAAGTAAAGCAAAAGGGCCTTACCGTCCTGACGAAGGGCTTCCTGATCAGAATGGCCCACCAGAATGTCCTCCACATAAAGGACCAAAGTTGATCCGTGGGGACTGGAGAATCCCTCCAGGTCGCGGTGGAGGCATTGGCTGAATATAGTCGGGCTGTCGCGAAATCCCTGAGGCAGGCGCGTCCACACGTAGGATTGGCCCTCCCAGGTAAATCCGAAGAGGTACTGAGAGTCAGGGTGAACAGGAATGCTAAAAAAAGCTGATTTTAAATCAATAACAGTAAACCATCGAGCATCCCAAGGGAACTGGCTGACAATGGTGGCAGGATCCGGCACCACGGCATGGAGGGGAACGACATACCTATTTACCAACCGCAAGTCCTGAACAAAACACCACTTCACGAGGTCTCCCTCCTTCTTGGGTGGCTTTTTAACCGGAAGAATAGGGGTGTTGCATGGGGTGCGTTGAGCCCTAACAAGGCCCTTCCTTATGAACCCTTCTACAATGGGGCGTATGCCCTCCCTCACTTCTAAAGATAAGGGGTACTGGGGAACAGATGGGGGAGGCAAGGAGGGCTTGACCTGGATACGGACGGGCTCCGCAGAGAGGAGCAGTCCCACATCAGTGTCTGAGGTTCCCCACAGGGATGGCGGCAGGTCTCCCAAATCTGGGGGTAGGGAGGAAGGAACATGCTTTTCTTTGCGGGCAGAGTCCCTTCCTTCTAACAAACTCATCAGTAAACCCACCCCCTTAGGAGTACAGGTTAAGGTGGCCTCAAGTTTACACAACAGGTCCCGTCCCATCAAAGGGATGGGGCAGGCAGAAGAAAATAAAAAACTATGAAAAAAACACTTATCCTTAAAGTTAACATTTAAAGGCACAGTTAAAGTCAAAGATTGAGGGCTTCCCTCCACCCCAGTGGCTGTCCTGGCTTCCGAGGATAGCCAAGAGGCAGGGGCAGCATTTAAAAGTGAAAAGGTGGCCCCGGTGTCTACCAGAAAGGAAAAAGGAGTCCCCTCTACCAGGAGATCCAGCCGGGGCTCGGCGGCAGGGGAAAGAGAGAGAAGAGAGCCGGCTAGAGCCATTAGAGAAACGAAACCTGTAGCGGACCTGTCTTCATCCCCAGGGTACCGTCACTTGGGAAGCTGCCGTTGGGCACCGTAGTCGACCCAAGTCTGGGGAATTGGCTGTGCGGGAGGTGGAGGTGGGAGGGCTTGCTGATTGTCTGCGCAGTAGTCATAATTAAGTCCCTGGCCCCCTGGGCGTCCCCAGGGGCAATTGCGCTGAAAATGACCCAGCTGTCCGCACTGAAAGCAACTTAGACCCTGAAGACCGGCTGGTACCTGAGGCTGCCATGATCCCCTCCCGCGGGCGTTTTGAAAGCCGCGGGGGTAACCACGTCCCCGGCCGCGAGCTCTACCGCGGCCGCCATGGAGCGCTAATGCCATCAACTTATATTCATCCTTCCTATCCTTCTTTTTCCTTTGTTCCTTTTCCTTTTCCCAAGCAAAATCGGCCACATCTAAAACTGAAATGACTGACTCCCCCCCCCAACCAGGACGGAAATTCAAGAAATAGTCTCGCACGGGAGGCAAGGACTGAGTTACAAAATTTGAAATGAGGGTGGGATGGTCCTTTGCCCTCTCTGGGTCTAATTGGGTAAACAAGTGGGCCCCCTCAAGGAGTCGCGACCAGAATTGTCTGGGCGGCTCATCAGGGTCCTGTCGGATTTGCAAGAATTTAGCCTGGTTGGGGGAGCGGTGAGCCATATCTCTCAGCCATCCTAACAGTCTCTCTCTATCGGTTCTCAACTGAGCCCGTCTGCCTACATTCCAATCCTCGGGGCCCCACAGGGCCACCTCATCTCGTCTAGTCATCCAAGTCACATTTCCCTGAACCCCATCTCCCCAAGTCCGTTCCGCTGTCCATAATCGACTTCTCTCCAGTCAACACACGTCCTAACAAGTGCTCAACATCCACATAAGTGGGGTTGTGACTTGCAAACAACCTCTCTAATAATTCTAAAATCTTTTGCGGTTTTTCTCCAAAAGTCCCTGACAACCGTCCCCACTCCTTCAAATCCCATTCTAACCAGCCTTTGTACTCAACAATGTTTGCATGCTGCAAGTCACCCTCATGATTAACAAAAGGCTGATCATGCACCTGAAGGGGCAGCTGCAAAACCTCGGGTGGGTTGATCTGCTGCCCACTCTGAAGTCTAGTAACCCTCCGTCCAGGGGACGGACCGGGGGGGGTAAGGGTTATGACAGTCTGCTCCGTGAAGAGTCCCCCCTCCGTCCCCCTGACTCATCATCAGACCCTCTCCTCGAAGGGGAGGGTGTACGGAGACCCGCAGGCTGAGGGAGACCTGAGGCAGAAGGCACCAAACGGCGGTCAAGGACTCGCCGGGGCTTATCATCATAATTAAAATAAGAAGGGGGAGGAAGATCCTCCTCGGTGGAATTACAGACTGTCATTAATTTCAGCAAAACGAAAATAAGAAAGAAAAACTTGTAGCACCTTAGAGACTAACAAATTTATTTCAGCATAAGCTTTCGTGGGTTATTACCCACTTCATCGGATGCATGGAATGAAACATACAGTAGACAGATATTTATACAGTCAGAGAAACATGATAAGGTCGAGGTGCATAGACCAACCTTTGGTAATCTTGTTTATCACTTCAAAGGTTTTTCTTCCCCTGCTGTTATGGTTTCTCTCAACTAATTCGCCTCTTAAGGTTGGTCTATGCACCTCGACCTTATCATGTTTCTCTGACTGTATAAATATCTGTCTACTGTATGTTTCATTCCATGCATCCGATGAAGTGGGTAATAACCCACGAAAGCTTATGCTGAAATAAATTTATTAGTCTCTAAGGTGCTACAAGTTTTTCTTTCTTATTTTCGTTTTGCTGACACAGACTAACACGGCTACTACACTGAAACCTATCATTAATTTCAGCGATTTCCTCACTCTCGCTGCGGATTCCCAACAATACCAGTAATCCAATTGTCTGGGATGGTTGATTTCGATCTGGCCCCTTACTCCTCTTAAGGCAGCCTGCTCGAAAGAACCATACCTTGGCCACCTCTCCTCTGGGTCGGCCAACACTGCAATGTATCCAGTCCAACTTGTCACACACAAAGTATACATGATCTTTTTTGTCGTGCTTACTTGAACTGGAAGTTTCCCTTCATTCCACATCTTATTCATAATGCCCAAAGGGCTTTGAGCAGGGACACTAGTCCTCTGTCCCATGGCGTCTGACAGGAGTTCTCCAACTGACACTTATCCTACCGTCCGGCGGTCCCCCCCTTGATCTCAGAGTGACTGGGAGAAATCTCCCGTGGCGCCTGCCAGTCTGAGACAGAGTGAGCCAACCGCTAGACAGAGGAGCCGCACCAGAAGGATCCCGGACGAGCCCCCAAAATTGTTAGGTAAAAATAAGCTTGTCCTACTTACCCCCTCACTGCCCAGGTAGGGCGGAGTTGGATTGGAACTCTCAAGCTGTCAGAGACCACCAAAAGAAATTATGCGTACAAGAGGTCCTTTGATCAAAGGGCTCATACCCCCCTTCTCAGTTTCATATAGCTGTGAAGGTGTATGGCAGCTTTATTATGACAGAAGCTGAGTATTTATACACTTAAAACAGATAGGGGTGGTCCCCTATATGAAAATGAACACTCACAAGGAAATGATAAATCAACAGGTGCGTTCTGGAAAACATTCTCATGAAGGGGAGCATGGGGACCCCATTCTTAGAACAAGAACATCCTGCCCCTTATCTGTGAGCATCCTGTCCCTTTCAGTAGCAGATGGTTTAACTTACCCCTATAGCAGGGGAAGAGAGAGACCAGGCCTATCCTTGGGACCGGACCCAAATATCACTCAGCAAGGCCTAGCCTTGGGACCTGGCCCAAATATCACTCAACAGATCTATATTAATTGCAGTAATTTGGAAAAGCCACAGTGCACCTATTTGTTTAAGAAAAATCTGCTGGAACAGTATAAACACTCAACACTCTAACCCCCAGATCCCTTTCCGCAGTACTCCGTCCTAGGCAGTTGTCAGGGTTCCCTCTCCACTCTGAACTCTAGGGTACAGATGTGGAGACCCGCATGAAAGGCCTCTAAGCTTATTTCTACCAGCTTAAGTTAAAAACTTCCCCAAGGCACAAATCCTTTGTCCTTGGACGGTACGCCGCCGCCACCAAGTGATTTAGACAAAGAATCAGGGAAAGGACCACTTGGAATTCCTTTTCCCCAAAAATATCCCCCCAAGCCTTACACCCCTTTCCTGGGAAGGCTTGAGAATAATATCCTCACCAATTGGTAAACCAGATTTAAAAAAAACCAGAACTTTATTTAAAGAAAAAAAGTAAAAGAAGCACCTCTGTAAAATCAGGATGGAAGATAACTTTACAGGGTAATCAGTGTGACGGGTTGGTATCACAGAAACCCCCTTGGAGCTGCCACCTGGTGTGCCAAGACTACTTCTGCCCCTGCTTTCCTGCCTTTTCCAGCTTGGGACATCAGAATCCTGTCTGTTTTGAGCCAGACCCGCTGGCCTGCTGCAAACCCAGACCCAGCTCTGAACCACGTCCCCTAACAGCTGTAGGCCTGCCTGGAAGCAGCTTAGGAAGTGTTCTTGCCTTTGACACCCAGGTGCCCAACTCCCAATGGGGTTCAAATCCTGAATAAATCCGTTTTACCCTGTATAAAGCTTCTTTCCCCATTGGTCCTTTTGCTCAGGTGCCAACCAGGTTATTTGAGCTTCTTAACCCCTTACAGGTAAGGAGGAATTCTAGGCTACCCTTAGCTGTATGGTTATGACAGCAGTCATTTCCCATTTTGTATGTGTGCAACAGATTGTTCCTTCCTAAGTAGAGTTCTTTACATTTGTCCTTATTAAATGTCATCCTATTTACTTCAGACCATTTCTCCAGTTTGTCCAGCTCATTTTGAATTTTAATCCATTGTCCTTTTTTTCCTGCTCTAACGCCTTCCTTCTCTTAGAATCATGAAATCATCATTTCATGAACACTTTCGCCCATATTGCTTTCCACCTTCAGTTTCCTAACTAACTCCTGCCTGTTAGTCAGAATCAACCCTAAAATGCCTGTTCCCCTGGTTACTGCTTCCATCTTCTGAAGCAAACAGGTGTCCTCAACACATTCCAAGAACTTATTGGACACTTTGTGTTTGGTTGAATTCCTTTTCTAGCAGGTGTCTGGGTTGTTAGTCTCCCCCCCCCCCCCCATTACTAATTGTGTATTGAATTGTGTTATTTGCTTGACAGAGTCTAGAACATCAGTCTTCAGGGAAAGAGCCGAATTGTGATGTGACGTTACTGTCCTGTTCTGAGACGTCCCCTTCTTGCTCTGACAGGCTGCAGCGTAATATCCCATCCTTCTGGAGGACAGGGAAGGGAAATGGCTGCCGTGGAGCCAGTTCAGGTAGGGATTATCAGGGGGTTGCTGGTGGGTTCCTGTTGGCGGGAGAAGAGCAGTAAATTCATAGGAGGTGGGCACTTCTGGAAGGGGTGGTGGTCTGGAGGGAGGATGGGGGAGGAAATAAAGAGTGTGGAGAAGGGGACGGGGAGAGGGTGTGACAAACCTGCTGGGATTTGTTTACTGTAGGGCCTGGATCCTAACAACAGACCCAGGGGGTTTGTGGAAATTCCCTAACTTGTGGAACAGGAAACAACTCCCCTGGACTGGGCTGGGGAAACTCCAAGTGATGGAGCCTGAACCTACTAGCTAGAGGATGCTATAAGATATGAAGGGGCACCCACCAATGAAGCCTAGGGAAGACACCCCATCCCCTACCATCTGGCTGCTGCCAATGGGGAGGGTGTTGGGATTGCCACCAGGGAGTTGTCTCTGGGCCCTGCTGAGGGCTCCATCTCCTGTATCAGCCTCTGACTAGTAGGTGAGTGATGAATGTGAAGACCCCTGCCATCTCTGTCTGCTAGAATGGGTGAGGGTCTCTCTCTCTTTTCCCCCTCACCTTGATGCTTCCTGGCTGCTCTGATGGGGTGGGGGTGGGACTCTGCTGCCTGCCTGCCTCCAAGAGCTTCCATGTGATTGGCCCTCCTCCCCTGTGAACGATGGGGTTGTCACTGGGCAGCAGGTACTGAGTGCGGGGCTCTTGTTCTTTCAGGGGCTGGTGACCTTTGAGGAGGTGGCTGTGTATTTCACCAAGGAAGAGTGGGCTCTGCTGGACCCCGCTCAGAGAGTCCTCTACAGAGACGTCATGCAGGAGAACTATGAGAATGTTACCTCGTTGGGTAAGGATTCCTATCCCCTCTTTTATTAGAAGGGGAAATGAAGAGTTAAGGTTCACAACACCCCACAATGCAACCTCAACTCTGCCCTGTTTCAGCAACACCCCAACAGGCCAATGACACATAGACTAGCACTCTACTCTCCCCACTACAGAACACTTTGGGAACAGAAGCTACCTATCCCTGGCCTGCACTCAAACACTGAGCCTACTGTACACAGTCCATCTCTGACTTTCATAATGTCACCACCCCTTTACCTTTGCAGTGAGGATTCCTTCTGAGTCACTGCCTTCACATACCCCTCACTGAGCCCTGGAGATCGCTAGCATGTATGTTACCAGATAGCTGACAACCCTCTACAACACTCAGCACTGAAATGAGGAATACCTGTTCCTTCGAGTTTCACATGCACCTCTCTTCATATCACAGTCACATCTCTGCCAAGCCGCTCCAACTAATTCTTCCACTGTTCATGTAAAGCTACTAGTGACACAGTGCACACAGCTGGAGTGCATGCAAATAAATGCTGGTATTCAGATTTGTAGAACACAACACAAACAATGGCATTTTCTTAGTCCTTCCTTCTGTTGATCAATAGATTTTAAGGCCAGGAGAGACTGTTAGGTCATCTAGTCTGACCTCATATGTAATACAGGCCATAAAGTTTCATCCAATTACCATTGTAGTGAGCTGAATACCTTGTGTTTGATGAAAACATCTTCCAGGAAGGCATCCTATCCTGACTTGAAGACTTCACGAGATGGAAAATTTGCCACTTCTTTGGTTAATTTGTTAATCTTTGCACCACCCTTACTGACCTATTCCCAGTGAGATTTGCTAGCTCCAGGGTTAGGGGGTAGGAGCAGAGTTAAGGTTGCATTGCAGGGGTGGTGTGTGGTTTAATCCATTTACTGGTTTTCAGAGATTTTAACTTTTGCCACCGGCCACATGCTTGGAAAGGCATGTGGCAGCACTGGGCAACCTTAACTCTGCTTTAATGTTGTTTATGGGCATTTAATTTCCTTGATTTCTTTTTAATAGAGTTTTTTGCACTTTTGCCGGCAAGCTATGTCAGGTGGGGATGTGATTTTTCACACCACTAACCAGCAGATCTATGTTGGCAAAACTCTTAATTAGTGACCAGTCCAATATCTCTATGTAGATCTGAGAGCACTTTAAAATATTGTTTGTAACACAGAAATGTTCGTATCAGGGCAAAACTTCCAAGAGAAACTCCTACAGAATGTAAGAATAATGCACAACACACGTTGTCTGACAGTTGTCAGTGATAGGGCTCAGACTCAGATCCATGGTGTAGCTCAGGTTCAATGGCCATAGCATGTCCTCTTGAGCCAACCAAATACTGTGACAGCAGATTGCTGGAAACCCTGTGGGTGTCATCTTGCTGCACATATGAATTTCAATCTCTTAGACTCGTGATTTGATAGTGTAGTGAGGAGGGCTTTAGGTTTATTAGAAACTGGGAAATCTCTTCGGAAAGGAGGAGCCTGTACAGGAAGGATGGACTCCACCTAAGCCAAAATGGAACCAGACTTCTGGCATGTCAAATTAAAAAGTTAATAGAGGAGATTTTAAACTAAGTGCTGGGGGAAAGGTGTAGAGGAACATATGGTTCAGACAGCAATCCCTTAGGAGAGGATCTCTTCATGGGGATTCTCTATATCCTAGTAAAGAGGAGAGGTAGTAGCTGAAGAGAAACAGTCAAATGAAAGTCCTGTTCAATTACATCACATGAAGGCAGACAACTAAATATTGACAAATTTTATAAGTTCTTGTATAGAAACGCAAGAAGACCAAATACTAAGATGGGTGAACTTGATTGTCTGGTTTTAAATAAGGATATTGATATAATAGTCTTTCAATAAGTATTTCCTCTAGTTATTTTAATACTTTTTTCTTTGATTACCTGGATAAAAAGAGGAATGTATATTAAATTATTTAAATATTGGTGCAGTGCAAAATATATGCAAAATGTGACAATTTTCTTCTAAAATACAGGAGATTGATATAGATTTTCAGCATTTGGATCTCAGCAAAGGAAAACTGAAATTTTTACATTTATTTCTACACCATACCTGCATTACATTTTAATTTAAAAATTTATATTTATAACCATATGTTAACTTATCTCTATAAAAATGTATTTTTGGTTGGTTCAGTTCTTGTTTCTGCCAGTTTGTAAAACTGCTTTAAAAATATGGTGTATATAAAAAGTACTGCATTAGAAAATGGTGTGTTATATTATCAAAACTGCTGTAAGACAAACTCGTCATTTTAAAGTGACACTAAACAAATTCATTTTACATGCTTTCCAAAAGGGAAAATAGAGAAACTCCAGGTTTTCTAATAACTTCTAAAACTGCACCCCAGAATTATTAGATGCTCTGCACCTGTGATTTAAATATGAAAGTCTCCACAATGTAACTTTTCAAAAAAACCCTAGGTCTGCCTAATTCCTTTAGCAATGGAAATTTATTTAGATGGAAATGATAAATGTATTAGAAAACCTGGAGTTTCTCTATTTTCCCTTTTGGAAAGCATGTAAAATGAATTTGTTTAGTGTCACTTTAAAATGACGAGTTTGTCTTACAGCAGTTTTGATAATATAACACACCATTTTCTAATGCAGTACTTTTTATATACACCATATTTTTAAAGCAGTTTTACAAACTGGCAGAAACAAGAACTGAACCAACCAAAAATACATTTTTATAGAGATAAGTTAACATATGGTTATAAATATAAATTTTTAAATTAAAATGTAATGCAGGTATGGTGTAGAAATAAATGTAAAAATTTCAGTTTTCCTTTGCTGAGATCCAAATGCTGAAAATCTATATCAATCTCCTGTATTTTAGAAGAAAATTGTCACATTTTGCATATATTTTGCACTGCACCAATATTTAAATAATTTAATATACATTCCTCTTTTTATCCAGGTAATCATTGATATAATAGGCATCACAGAAACTTGGTGGAATGATGATAATCAATGGGACATGGTAATATCAAGGAATGACAGAGTAGGTTGTGATGGTGGGGGAGTGGCACTATATGTGAAAGAAAACATAGAGTCAAATATAGTAAAAAATGTTAAATGAATCAAACTGTGCCATAGAATCTGTTAGGAATTCCATTCTTGAATAATAGGAGTATAACAGTAGGAATATACTACTGACCACCTGGCCAGGATGGTGACGGTGATTATGAAATGTTCAGGGAGATTAGAGAGGCTATAAAAATAGAACACTCAATAATAATTGGGAATTTCAGCTATCCCCATATTGACTGGGTACATGTCACCTCAGGACAGAATGCAGAGATAAAGTTTTTAGACACCAGTAATGACTGCTTATTGGAGCAGCTAGTGCTGGAATCCACAAGGGGAGAGGCAATTCTTGATTTAGTCCTAAGAGGCGCACAGGATCTGGTCCAAAAGGTGAATACAGCTGAATCATTTGGTAATAGAGACCATAATGTAATTAAATTTAACATGCTTGTGAGGGGGAAATAAAGGGGAACTACACAAAAGTGAGAAAGCTAGATACATGGAAATTAAAAGGAGCACTCACAACAGTGAAATGCCGGCAAACTGCCTGGAAACTTTTAAAAAAACACTATAATAAAGCCTCAAAATAACTGTGTACACCAAATTGGGCAGAGGGCAGGGAAACAGTAAGAGAACTAAAAAAATGTCATCATTGCTAAACAGAGTAAATAAGGCAGGTAGAGGCAAAAAGGCATCCTTTAAAAATTGGAAGTCAAACCCTACTGAGGAGAATAGAAAGGAGCATAAACTCTGAGAAGTCAAGTGTAAAAAGTATTATTAGGCATGCCAAAAAAAAGAATTTGAAGAGCATCTAGCAAAAGTCACAAAAACTAACACCATTTTTTTTAAGCACATCAGAAGCAGGAACCCTGCCAAACCATCAGTGGGGCCACTGGGTGACTGAGATGCTAAACGAGCACTCAAGGAAGCCAAGGCCATTGCAGAGCAGCTAAATGAATCCTTTGCATCAGTCTTCACTGAAGAGGATTTGAGGGACTTTCCTACACCCGAGCCAACCTTTGTAGCTGGCAAATCAGAGAAAATGTCCCACGTTTGGTGTCAATAGAGGAGGTTTTGGAACAAATTGATAATTTCAACACTAATAAATTACCAGGATGAGATGGTTTACAGATGATACAAAATTACTGAAGATAGTTAAGTCCAAAGCTGACTGCGAAGAGCTACCAAGGGATCTCACAAGACTGGGTGACAAAATGGCAGATAGAACGTAAATGCACATTGGAAAACATAATCCCAACTATACATACAAAATGATGGGGTCTAGATTAGCTGTTACCACTCAAGAAAGAGATTTTAGAGTCATTGTGAATAGTTAACATAAGAACATAAGAAAGGCCGTACTGGGTCAGACCAAAGGTCCATTCAGCCCAGTATCCTGTCCACCGACAGTGGCCAGTGCCAGGTGACCTGGAGTCAGTGGACCCAACAGGTAATGATCAAGTGATCTCTCTCCTGCCATCCATCACCCCCCTCTGACAAACAGAGGCTAAGGACACCATTCCTTACCCATTCTGGCTAATAGCCATTAATGGACTTAACCTCCCTGAATTTATCCAGTTCTCTTTTAAACCCTGTTATAGTCCTAGCCTTCACAGCCTCCTCAGGCAAGGAGTTCCACAGGTTGACTGTGCGCTGTGTGAAGAAGAACTTCCTTTTATTTGTTTTAAACCTGCTGCCCATTAATTTCATTGGGTGGCCCCTAGTTCTTTTATTATGAGAACAAGTAAATAACTTTTCCTTATTCACTTCCTCCACACCACTCATAATTTTATATACCTCTATCATATCCCCCCTTAGTCTCCTCTTTTCCAAGCTAAAAAGTCCTAGCCTCGTTAATCTCTCCTCATATGGGACCCATTCCAGACCCCTAATCATTTTAGTTGCCCTTCTCTGAACCTTTTCTAATGCCAGTATATCCTTTTTGAGATGAGGAGACCACAATTGTACGCAGTATTCAAGATGTGGGCGCACTATGGATTTGTATAAGGGCAGTAAGATATTCTCCATCTTATTCTCTATCCCTTTTTTAATGATTCCTAACATCCTGTTTGCTTTTTCGACTGCCGCTGCACACTGCATGGACGTCTTTAGAGAACTATCCACGATGACTCCAAGATCTTTTTCCTGATTAGTTGTAGCTAAATTAGCCCCCATCATATTGTATGTATAGTTGGGGTTATTTTTTCCAATGTGCATTACTTTACATTTATCCACATTAAATTTCATTTGCCATTTTGTTGCCCAATCATTTAGTTTTGTGAGATCTTTTTGTAGTTCTTCACAGTCTGCTTTGGTCTTAACTATCTTGAGCAGCTTAGTATCATCTGCAAACTTTGCCACCTCACTGTTTACCCCTTCTTCCAAATCATTTATGAATAAGTTGAATAGGATTGGTCCTAGGACTGACCCTTGGGGAACACCACTAGTTACCCCTCTCCATTGTGAAAATTTACCATTTATTCCTACCCTTTGTTCCCTGTTTTTTAACCAGTTCTCAATCCATGAAAGGATATTCCCTCTTATCCCATGGCAACTTAATTTATGCAAGAGCCTTTGGTGAGGGACTTTGTCAAGGCTTTCTGGAAATCTAAGTACACTATGTCCACTGGATCGCCCTTGTCCACATGTTTGTTGACCCCTTCAAAGAACTCTAATAGATTAGTAAGGCATGATTTCCCTTTACAGAAACCATGTTGACTTTTGCCCAACAATTTATGTTCTTCTATGTGCCTGACAATTTTATTCTTTACTATTGTTTCAACGAATTTGCCCGGTACGGATGTTAGACTTACTGGTCTGTAATTGCCAGGATCACCTCTACAGCCCTTTTTAAATATTGGCGTTACATTAGCTATCTTCCAGTCTTTGGGTACAGAAGCCGATTTAAAGGACAGGTTACAAACCCTAGTTAATAGTTCCGCAATTTCACATTTGAGTTCTTTCAGAACTCTTGGGTGAATGCCATCTGGTCCCGGTGACTTGTTACAGTTAAGTTTATCAATTAGTTCCAAAACCACCTCTACTGACACTTCAATCTGTGACAATTCCTCAGATTTGTCACCTACAAAAGACGGCTTAGGTTGGGGACGTCCTCAGCCGTGAAGACTGAAGCAAAGAATTCATTTAGTTTCTCCGCAATGACTTTATCATCTTTAAGTGCTCCTTTTGTATCTCTATCGTCCAGGGGCCCCACTGGTTGTTTAGCAGGCTTCCTGCTTCTGACGTATCTTAAAAAACGTTTTGTTATGAGCTTTTGAGTTTTTGGCTAGCTGTTCTTCAAACTCCATTTTGGGTTTTCTTATTACATTTTTACACTTAATTTGGCAGTGTTTATGCTCCTCTCTAGTTACCTCACTAGGATTTGACTTCCACTTTTTCAAAGATGCCTTTTTATCTTTCACTGCTTCTTTTACATGGTTGTTAAGCCACGGTGGCTCTTTTTTAGTTCTTTGACTTTGTTTTTTAATTTGGGGTATACATTTAAGTTGGGCCTCTATTACGGTGTCTTTGAAGAGTGTCCAGGCAGCTTGCAGGTATTTCACTTTAGTCACTTTACCTTTTAATTTCTGCTTAACTAACCCCCTCATTTTTGCATAGCTGCCCTTTTTGAAATTAAATGCCACTGTGTTGGGCTGTTGATGTGTTCTTCGCACCACAGGAATGTTAAATGTTATTATATTATGGTCACTATTTCCAAACGGTCCTGTTATAGTTATCTCTTGGACCATATCCTGCTCTCCACTCAGTACTAAATCAAGTGTTGACTCTCCCCTTGTGGGTTCCTGTACCAGCTGCTCCAAGAAGCAGTTATTTAAAGTATCAAGGAATTTTGTCTCCGCATTTCGTCCTGAGGTGACATGTACCCAGTCAATATGGGAATAATTGAAATCTCCCACTATTATTGAGTTCTTTATTTTGATAGCCTCTCTAATCTCCCTTAGCATTTCATCATCACTATCACTGTCCTGATCAGGTGGTCGATAAGAGATCCCTATTGTTATGTTCTTATTAGAGCATGGAATTACTATCCATAGAGATTCTATGGAACATGTGGATTCATTTAAGATTTTTACTTCATTTGATTCTACATTTTCTTTCACATATAGTGCCACTCCCCCTCCCCACCCCCATGACCTGTTCTGTCCTTCCAATATATTTTATACCCCAGAATGATTGTGTCCTATTGATTGTCCTCACTCCACCATGTTTCTGTGATGCCTATTATGTCAACATCCTCCTTTAACACGAGGCACTCTAGTTCACCCATTTTATTATTTAGACTTCTGGCATTTGTGTACAAGCACTTTAAATACTGGTCACTGTTTAATTGTCTGCCTTTTTCAGATGTGTGAGATTCTTTTTTAAGTGAAAGTTTCTCATCTGATCTGGCTCCTCCTTTATCCTTTTCCACCCTCTCCTCCTGACTAAAACCTAGAGAATCTTTATCAGTAGACTCTCCTATAAGAGAAGTCTCTGTCCGATGCATGTGCTTCTCTGCAGCAATCGGCTTTCCCCCATCTCTTAGTTTAAAAACTTCTCTACAACCTTTTTAATGTTAAGTGCCAGCAGTCTGGTTCCACTTTGGTTTAGGTGGAGCCCATCCTTCCTGTATAGGCTCCCCCCATCCCAAAAGTTTCCCCAGTTCCTGATAAATCTAAACCCTTCCTCTCTACACGATTGTCTCATCCACACATTAAGACTCTGAAGCTCTGTCTGCTTACCTGGCGCTGCACGTGGAACTGGAAGCATTTCTGAGAATGCCACCATAGAGGTCCTGGATTTCAGTCTCTTTCCTAGCAGCCTAAATTTGGCCTCCAGGACCTCTCTCCTACCCTTCCCTACGTCATTGGTACCTACATGTACCACGACCACTGGCTCCTCCCCAGCACTACTCATAAGTCTATCTAGATGCCTCGAGAGATCCGCAACCTTTGCACCAGGCAGGCAAGTCACCATACGGTTCTCCCGGTCATCACAAACCCAGCTATCTATGTTTCTAATGATCGAATCTCCCATTACTAACACCTGCCTTTTCCTACTGATTGGAGTTCCCTCCCCCGGAGAGGTGACCTCAGTGCGAGAGGATACCTCAACACTACCTGGAAGGAGGGTCCCAACTATGGGAATATTTCCCTCTGCTCCCATTGACTGCTCTCCTTCCCTGGGGCTTTCATCGTCCTCAACAGCGCAGGGGCTGTCTGACTGGAGGTGGGACAAGTCTACAGTGTCCCTGAAAGCCTCATCAACATACCTCTCTGCCTCCCTTAGCAACTCCAGTTCCACCACCCTGGCCTCCAAAGCCTGTACGCGGTCTCTGAGGGCCAGGAGCTCCGTTCACCGAATGCACACATACGCCACCCGCCCACAGGGTGCATGCTACATTGAGTGCAATCAACTGGATAGCCCCCGCTCTGCTGCTGAGCTTCTGCCTGCACTCTCTTTTACAGCTACCTAGGCTAACAGTAAGGTATTTGTTTAAATCAAGAAGTTCTGGTTATAGTTTGGGTTAAAGGTTTTAAGAATGGCAAGTATACCTCGCCCCCTTCCAAACTCCCTCTCAGCAGCCCTGGTCGCTTGCTCACTGCTTTATAAAGCCCTGGCCTCCCTGATTAGCCCCGCCCCCTGATTAAGGCTCAGCCACTGAACAGAGGCTTCTAGGTTTCAAACCTGGTTTAGAAGCTCACAGCTTCCAACTGCCAGCCATAGCACACGGTCCTTCAAACAAACAAACGAACAAACAGACAAACACAAGCTCAGCACACAGCAAGTACCCCCAAACACACACTGCAGACAGCCACTTACCCCAAGTTCTCTGAAAACATCCACTCAATATGAAGTAGCAATCAAGAAAGCTGCAAATACCTACTGGCTGCAGCACCTCAAAAGAGACGGTGTTTACGAGGAGTCTGAAATCACTGGGACTCACTGAAGTGCCATCATGACACAAAGGGGTGTTACCTCCAGAACGGCCTGTCTAAAGAGTGGTGGAGTGTGGGGATCACGCTTGCAAAAAGCAAAGCCTAGGAAGTAGCACAATATGGGTATGTCTACATTGCCTTTGGGAGAGATCCTCCCAGCCTGGGTCCCCAGACTTGTGCTGGAGGGCTATATATAACTGCAGATGTTGCAGATTGGGCTGGAGCTCGGTCTCGCAAGCCAGGGTGGGCTTGGGAGCCTGAGCTCAGGCCTGAGTTGCCTACACAGCTATTTTTAATGTGCTAGCATGAGCATCACTGGCTGAAAGGCTCGCTCTCGGGTGTAGTGTAGATGTAGACTAAAGGGGGCAGAGCCAGGAGAGCCTGTATAAAGGCTAGAGTCATCCAATACCCTATAAAACCATTTCACAGCCTTAAGTAAGTACTAAATATTATCTAGACCACCACCTACTGGTGTTTTTCCAACCTGTTCTTAAAAACCTCCAATGATTGAGATTCCACAACCATCCTAGGTAATTTGTTCCAGTACTTAAGTACCCTGACAGTTTGAAAGTTTTTACTAATGTCTAACCTAATCTCCCTTGCTGCAATTCAAGCCCATTACTTCTTGTCCTTTCCTCAGTGGATAAAGAGAACAATTTAGCACCCTCTTTATAACAACCTTTTATGTACTTGCTGACTTATGTTCCACCTCAGTTTTCTCTTCTCCAGACTAAACAAATCTGATTGAGAAACAAATTTGCTCCATCTTTCCTCAGTGGTCATGTTTTCTGGACCTTTAATAATTTTTGATTTGCTCTCCTCTGGACATTCTCCAATATGTCCACATCTTTCCCAAAGTTTGGTGCCCAGAACAGGGTACAATATTCCAGCTGAGGCCTTATCAGTGCTGAGTAGAGTGAAAGCATGACTTCTTGCATCTTGCTTACAGCACTCCTGCTTATACATGCCAGAATGATGTTCGCGTTTTTTGTAACAGTATGAAATTGTTGAGTCCTATTTAGTTTATGATCCATTCCAACCCCCAGATCCTTTTCAGCAGTACTCTTCCTTAGCAGTCCTTTCCCATTTTGTATTTGTATTTGTTCCTTCCTACATGTAGTATTTAGCATGAAATGCAATAAGAACAAATGCAATTTATTTCAGACTGTTTTTCCAGTTTGCCAGGATCATTTTGAATTCTAATGCTGTGCTGTCCTTCAAAGCACTTACAGCCCCTCCCATCTTGGTGTTGTCTGCAAACTTTATAAGTGTACTCCCTATGCCAGGGGGTGGGCAAACTTTTTGGCCTGAGGGCCAGATCTGGGAATAGAAATTGCATGGCGGACCATGAATGCTCACAAAATTGGGGTTGGGATATGGGAGGAGGTGAGGGCTCTGGTTGGGGGTGTGGGCTCTAGGGTGGGGCCAGAAATGAGGAGTTCAGGGTGCGGGAGAGGCTCCGGCTGGGGGTGCGGGCTCTGGTGTGGAGCTGGGGATGAGAAGTTTGCGGTGTGGGAGGGTGCTCCGGGCTGGGACTGAGGGGTTCGGAGGGGCGGGGGGGGGGGATTAGGGCAGGGGGTTGGGGTGCGGGAAGGGATGCAGGCTCCGGCTGGGGGTGCAGGCTCTGGGGTGGGGCTGAGGATGAGGGGTTTGGGGTGCAGGAGGGTGCTCTGGGCTGGGATTGAGGGGTTCAGAGGGCGGGAGGGGGATCAGGGCTGGGGCAGGGGGTTGGGGCATCGTGAGAGGCTCAGGGGTGCAGGCTCCGGGTGGCGCTTACCTCAAGCAACTCCTGGAAGCAGCGGCATGTCCCTTCTCTGGCTCCTACTCGAGGTGCGGCCCGGTGGCTCTGCACGCTGCCCTATCCACAGGCACTGCCCCTGCAGCTCCCATTGGCTGTGGTTCCTGGCCAATGGGAGCTGCAAGGGCAGCGTTTGGGGTGGGGGCAATGTGCAGAGCGGAGGCCCCTGGCTGCCCCTACGCATAGAAGCTGGAGTGGGGGCCATGCCATTGCTTCCGGGAGCCGCGTAGCGCGGCCCCCAACCCTGCTCCCTGGCTGCAGCGCCGGAGGGGGCCATGCTGCTGCTTCTAGGAGCTGCGTGGATCAGCCCCTGACCCTGAGTAAGTAATTAATACCTTGGGGGGGGAGGGGGGAACAGCTGTGCATATCTCTTTGTCAGTGTTATAGAAGGCGGACAATTTATGAATTTACCCTGTATAAGCTTTATACAGAGTAACACCGATTAATTTGGAGTTTAGGCTCCCAGAAAGACTGAATACTGGGTGCTGGGAAAGTCCCTGTTAACTGAGAAACCCCTGGGCTAAGTGAATCTTAGTTTCTGTGCACTGCAGTGGGGCATGGCCCAACCTCTTGGTCTGTGCTGTAGCTGACTGGAGTGTCTAACTCAGCAAGACGGGAGTGGAGGGAAGCCTTCTTTGGCAGGAGGGTTTGCTCTCGGTGGTATCCCAGCACATCTAGTGACAGTCTTGAGGGAGTTTCTGTGACCCAACCCATCACAGACCCTGCTCCCCGGCTGGAGCACCAGAGGGGGCTATGCTGCTGCTTCTGGGAGCCACGTGGAGTGGCCCCCGACCCAGCTCCCTGGCTGGAGCGCCAAAGCGGGAGCTCGAGGGCCGGATTAAAACAGCTGAATAGAACTGGACCTAGGAGAGATCTGAGGGACCCCACTCGATATGCCCTTCCACCTTGGCTGTGAACTATTGACATCTACTCTCTGACTATGGTTTTTCAACCAGTTGTGCACCCATATTATTGTAGGGTCGTCTAGTATATATTTCCCTAGTTTGCTTAAGAGAAGGTCACATGAGACAGTATCAGAAGTCAAGTTATATCACATCTACTGCTCCCCCCACATCTGAAAAGCTTGTTACTAGAGCCCTGCAAATCTGCGAGTATCCGCTTTGTATCCGTGGATATCCGATCCGCAGGATCGGATGCGGATACACCTTTTTGTATCCATGCAGGGCTCTACTTGTTACCTGTCAAAGAAGGTTATTAGGTTGGCTTGATGTGATTTCTTCTTGACAAATCCATGTTGACAGTTACTTCTCACCTTATTTTCTTCAAGATGCTTAGAAACTCTTTAATTATTTGGTCCATTTTCTTTCCGGTTACCAAAATTAAACTGACTGGTCTATAATTCCGTGGGCTGTCCTTATTCCCTTTTTATAGCTAGGTTCTATATTAGAGAATTTGGGAGGACTGGTAGCGAGGAGGGTTGTGGGCGATGGGAGGGACAGAGAGAACACAAGGAGTGGTTGCTCCTCAGGTCCCAGGAAGTGGAGAAGTGTGAGAGTAGTTAGAGGAAGGATTGTGGGGGTCATAGTGATTATCAGGTCTAGCTGCCTCTCTGTGCCCTTCCTCGTCTCTGAGTGTCCCCCCTCAGCTGTCAGGCCTCATACCGTTCCCTCTCTTGCGGTGTCTCTGGGCCTCTCTCTGTCAGTAAGAAGCAGTTCCAGGTGGACTTCCCCTCTGGCCAGAGTCTTTGCTTGCTAGGACATGGAATTGCCTGCTCTGGGTTTTAGGAGCCCCTTTGATCGTCAGTGTCTGGCTGTGTGTGTTCCTAGTAGACATGGGCACAGTTAAATCCCTCATGAGAAGAGTGTCCTGCATCTTTGAGCACCTGGAGAGCTGGCCCCAGGATTCTACTGCTTTAAAATGGGCTGGAGTTAAAAGAACTTTTTTTGTGTGTGACAAATGCCCCATAAATTTGCCTGATCTCACTGGTCTTCTTTCCCCTGAGCAGGGTTTCCAGTTTCCAAACCTGATGTCATCTCCCAGCTGGACCGAGAGGAAGAACCGTGGGCCCCAGATCTCCAGGGCTCAGAGGAAAGAGAGATCCTGAGAGGCAGCTGCACAGGTGAGGGATCATTAAACCAACTCAGAATCTGTCATTGCCTGAAGGAAACAGTTGGGATTACCAACAAAGACCTTGTGAGCTCTTTGAGTTCAAGATTGCCCCCAGTAGATGTCATATCCTCAGGGCAGATACTGTTCATGGCTTCCTACCCATCCTAACTCCTGGCAGTAGCTCCCTTCCCCTTAAGTGTTTGGATGAGATCTGGATGCAGAATTGATCGCCTCCTCTCGCCCCTTTGGGGAAGAGTTTAGGGAAATTCAGTCCCTAATTTTTTTTCCTTCTCCAGCTGTTCTCTTGGTTTGTTCTCCCCTTTCCTATTCCTGTTTCTGCAGTTTTTCTTTCTCTGTCCCAGCAGGTGATGGGATGGTGAGTGAGACCATGGAGCGGAAACCTCAGCAGGAAGATGATGAGCAAGTGGAATCACATGGGGTGTTATTGCAAAGATGCACAGGGAGTGTGTCCAGGAGTTGTGAGCAGGGAAAAGCCTGTGAGAGTCAGCACAGGCCTGAGAAGTGGCAGGGAAACCAGCCAAGGCAGAAAGTTGGTAAATCTGTTAATTATCGGGGAACTCATAAAGGCCTCAAGGAAACCACGGCCCAGCAGAGAATCCTGATGGGAGAGAGAAATAACACATGCGTTGAGTGTGGGAAAAAGCTCAGTAGGCGCTCAAGCCTTATTAGACATCTGAGACTCCACACAGGAGAGAGCTCCTATGAATGCTGTGAGTGCGGGAAAACCTTCACTCAAAGTTCACACTTTATTAAACATCAGAGGAGCCACAGAGGGGAGAAGCCCTACAGATGCTGTGAGTGTGGGAAAACCTTTGCTCGGAGCTCAGTCTTTATTAACCATCAGAGAATCCACACAGGGGAGAAACCTTATAAATGCTGTCAGTGCGGGAAAACCTTCGCTCAGAGCTCAAACCTTATTACACATCAGAGGAGCCACACAGGGGAGAAACCCTATGTGTGCTGTGAGTGCGGGAAAACCTTCGCTTGGAACTCAAACCTTACTAGACATCAGAGGATCCACACTCAGGAGAAACCCTGCTGTGAATGTGGGAAAACCTTCTCTAATAGCTCAACCCTTATTAAACATCAGAGAATCCACACAGGGGAGAAACCCTATGAATGCTGTGAGTGCCAGAAAACCTTCACTAAGCCCTCAACCCTTATTGAACACCAGAGGATCCACACAGGGGAGAAACCCTATGAATGCTGTGAGTGCGGAAAAACCTTTGCTTGGCGCTCCACCCTTGTTACACATCAGAGGATCCACAGAGGGGAGAAACCCTATGAATGCTGTGAGTGCGGGAAAACCTTCACTCTGTCCGCAGACCTTATAAGACATCAAAGAATCCACACCGGAGAGAAACCCTATGAATGCTGTGAGTGCGGGAAAACCTTCCCTCAGTGCTCAACCCTTACTGAACATCAAAGGATCCACACGGGGGAGAAACCCTATGAATGCTGTGAGTGCGGGAAAACCTTTGCTTGGAGCTCAAACCTTATTACACACAGGAGGATCCACACAGGGGAGAAACCCTATGAATGCTGTGAGTGCGGGAAAACCTTCGCTCGGAACTCACACCTTAGTAGACATCGGAGAAGCCACACTCAAGAGTGACCCTATGGACTGGTCCACACTACCCCCCAAGTTTGAACTAAGATATGCGACTTCAGCTACGTGAATAATGTAGCTGAAGTCGAAGTATCTTATTTCGAACTTAAAAGTACTTACCGCTGGTCCACACAGCGGCGCGCAGCCTCCCCCGTCGACTCCGCCTGTTCCGTTCGTGGAGCAGGATTACCAGCGTCGACGGGGAGCACTTCCTGGTTCGATTTATCACGTCTAGACAAGACGCGATAAATCAAACCCAGAAGATCGATTGGACACCTCTGATGCAGCGGGTAAGTGTAGACCTACCCAATGGATGCTGTGAGTGTAGGAAAACCTTTGCTCGGAGTTCAAACCTTATTACACATCAGAGCATCTATACAGTGTGGGAAATTCTTCTATCAGAACTCAGCCCTTTTTTATCATCAGAGAAGCTGCAAGGGAGATAAACACCTTAAAATCCTTGTCTATGGCTGAGGAAAGATTTTTGTTTTCCTTTTGCTAATTCCCACATAGTGAGTTTTAAGGCAGCGTTTGTGACACCGTGGTATCTCCGCTCCCCCATCTGAGTTGTCTGCTTTGCCTTTTGCAGCTCACCCTTTCTTGGAGTGAATCCCAGGGCTGGATTTACACCTTACACACTCCTAGGCACAGCATCTTCAGCGTCCACCCTGCCTTCAGTTGACCTTCATGTTGCACACAGTTTTAGAGAGGTAAGGCGCCCCTGGAACGCTGGTGACCCTAGACATACTCCTCCTGTGCCTAATTGGAAATCCGGCCCTGGTGAATCCCAAAGTATTTTTCATCAACTCCTTTGTCCTGTGTTATGGAAGTGTGTGTCCCTCCAATATGAATGTCCATCAGTCCCAGGTGGGGAAACCAGGAGTGACCTCTACCAGGTACATGGAGGTTAAATCTACCTGCACCTTTAATCCACTAGGTTTTCCATGGAGTTAGTTAGTGATCCTGATGTAAAATCACAACTATTTTTTCAGTAAAGAAAATAGCCCATGTATAGCGGTCAGGGTAATGTAGCAGATTTCCTCACCATTTGACACAACCTCCATCACTTCTCCTAGTCTAACCAAATTAAGAACATCATGTTTATACTTTTTCTCCCACTGCGAAGCGATTGTTAGTCACAAGGTTCCCCACTAGGGACAAACTGTCTCATTCCCAGTTGTTCTCATGTTGCACTGGTTTGTGCTGAACAGCAGTTGGGTTTTGTACCATTTTTCTCATTTTAAATATATTTAAGTATAACAAAGACAAGGAGCAGGGATGGGGGGAAAGTGTTTTTTCAACCTCTGTGATACCTGAAGAAGTGGTGAGTTAGAGGGATTCTGACCTTCCAAATTAGCCCAGCAACATTTCCTTTGTTTGAGCCATGTAGAATTTATCTTCTACACCTCTGCTACTTAATGTGTCATGTGATTCAAGGTTCTCAGCCCTCTGCTTGGGATCACACTTTGTTTTCTTTGATCCCAAAACAGTAATTTAGGGCCTGAGATGAAAGTGTCACAGACCTGGAAGAGGAATTTGAATGGATCTCAAATGCAGTGAGATCATTTGGCGTTTAAATCCCAGTTTCCAACTGTTGGCTAAGCCTGTTAGAATCATAGAACTGGAAGGGACCTCGAGAGGTCATCTAGTCCAAACCCCTGCACTCAAGGCAGGACTAAGTATTATCTAGACCATCCCTGACAGGTGTTTGTCCAACCTGCTCTTAAAAATCCCCAATGATGGAGATTCCACAATCTCCCTAGGCAACTTATTCCAGTGCTTAACCACTCTGACAGTTAGGCAATTTTTCCTAATATCCAACATAAACCGTTCTTCCTGCAGTTTAAACCTGTTGCTTCTTGTCCTATTCTCAGAAGTTAAGAAGAACAATTTTTCTCCCTCCTCCTTGTAACAACCTTTTATGTACTTGAAAACTGTTATCATGTCCCCTCTCAGTCTTCTCTTCTCCAGACTAAACAAACCCATTTTTTTCAATCTTCCCTCATAGGTCATGTTTTCTAGACCTTTAATCATTTTTGTTGCTCTTCTCTGGACTTTATCCAATTAGTTCACATCTTTCCTGAAATGTGGCGCCCAGAACTGGACACAGTACTCCAGTTGAGGCCTAATCAGTGTGGAGTAGAGCGGAAGGATTACTTCTCGTGTCTTGCTTACAATACTCCTGCTACTACATCCCAGAATGATGTTTGCTTTTTTTTACAACAGTGATACACTGTTGACTCATATTTAGCTTGTGATCCACTATGACCCCCAGATCCCTTTCCACAGTACTCCTTCCTAGGCAGTCATTTCCCATTTTGTATGTGTGCAGCTGATTGTTCCTTCCTAAGTGGAGTACTTTGCATTTGTCCTTATTGAATTTCATCCTATTTACTTCAGACTATTTCTCCAGCTTGTCCAGATCATTTTGAATTATAATCCTATCCTCCTAAGCACTTGCAACTCCTCCCAGCTTGGTATTGTCCGTAAACTTTATAAGTGTACTCTCTATGCCATTATCTAAATCATTGATGAAGATATTGAACCGATCTCTGCGGGATCCCACTCATTATGCTGGCACTTAACATTAAAAAGGTTGCAGAGCAGTTTTTAAACTAAGGGTACGTCTATACTACAGAATTAGGTCGAATTTATAGAAGTCGATATTTTAAAACCCGAATTTATGGAATCGATTGTGTGTGTCCCCACTAAAGAGCGTTAAGACCATGAGGTCGATTGACTGTGTCCACAGTAGCGGGGCTAGCATCGACTTTCGGAGCATTGCATTGCGGGTAGCTATCCCACAGTTCCCGCAGTCTCCGCCGCCCATTGGGATTCTGGGTTGCGATCCCAAAGCCTGATGGGGCAGAAAACATTGTCGCTGGTGGTTCTGGGTACATGTCATCCCTCCCTCCGTGAAAGCAATATTTTTCGCGCCTTTTTTCCGGGGTTTCCGTGTTTGCTACGGAAGCCTGCTCAGCTCACAATTACCGTATATCTCCAGCGTACGCCTGGACATTAGGTCTAGTGGGGATTCAGTCACACTATAATACGGGCAGAGGGATAGCTCAGCGTTCTGAGCGTTGGCCCGCTAAACCCGGGGTTGCGAGTTCAATCCTTGAGGGGGCCATTCCGCCTGAGGCTGGTAGTCGCGGGACTACACAGCAGGAGCGCCTTGCCTTCTAGCTGCAGATGGTGCAATATGCCATAAATGGTCGTGGTCGCGGGACCACACAGCAGAAGCTCCTTTCCTTCTCGCAGCAGATTGTACAATATGATTGGTATTCGTGTGCTCCTGGCCGGCGGCCTATGGTGTGGCTGGCCGGGGGCGCTTGGACATAAATGGGAGTGACCAGAGTGACTCTGGTCATTCTCTTTTTTACGTTTTGTTTAAGGGAGATTCAGTACTGCCTGGAACACGGGCGGAGGGATAGCTCAGCGGTCTGAGCGTTGGCCCGCTAAACCCGGGGTTGCGAGTTCAATCCTTGAGGGGGCCAGGAGCTGATGATGGATATCAAGCATATTGTACCATCTGCTGCTAGAAGGGAAGGCGCCTCCTTGCTCACCGCATATTGTACCATCTGCAGCTAGAAGGAAATGAGCCTAACCCTTGCTCCCCCCTCCCTCCATGAAAGCAACTGAGGGGGGAGCAAAAAATCCTTTTGATGGGACTCCATCATGGTCACCTCTGCTGATGAGATCTGCGCTCACCTGCAGCTCACCACGCTGGCCAAACAGGAAATGAAATTCAAAAGTTCGCGGGGCTTTTCCTGTCTACCTGGGCGGAGCATTGGAGCTCAGACTGCTGTCCAGAGCAGTCAAATGTTGCACTGTGGGATAGATCCAGGAGGCCAATACTGTCGAATTGCGTCCTCACTAGCCTACATCGATTCGGCAATATCGATTTAAGCGCTAATCCCCTCGTTGGGGGTGGAGTGGCGAGATCGATTTTAAGAGCCCTAGAAGTCGATGTTAAGGGCTTCGTCGTGTGGACGGGTGCACGGATCAATCGAAATAACGCTAATAAATTCGACCTAAACTCGTAGTGTAGACCAGGGCTAAGAGATGGGGGAAAGCTGATTGCTGCAAAGAAGCACGTGGATCGGACAGAGACTTCTCTTACAGGAGGGTCTACTGATAGAGAGTCTCTAGGTTTTAGTCAGGAGGAGAGGATGGAAAAGGATAAAGGAGGGGCCAGATCAGATGAGAAACTTTCACATAAAAAAGAATCTGACACATCTGAAAAGGGTAGACAAATAAACTGACAGTTTTTAAAGTGCTTGCACACAAATGCTAGAAGTCTAAATAATAAAATGGGTGAACTAGAGTGCCTCATGTTAAAGGAGGATGGTGACATAATAGGCATCACAGAAACATGGTGGAGTGAGGACAATCAATGGGACACAATCATTCTGGGGTATAAAATATATCAGAAGGACAGAACAGGTCGGTGGGGGGGGGCGGGGAGTGGCACTAAATGTGAAAGAAAATGTAGAATCAAATGAAGTAAAAATCTTAAATGAATCCACATGTTCCATAGAATCTCTATGGATACTAATTCCATGCTCTAATAAGAATATAACAATAGGGATCTATTATCGACCACCTGATCAGGACAGTGATAGTGATGATGAAATGCTAAGGGAGATTAGAGAGGCTATCAAAATAAAGAACTCAATAATAGTGGGAGATTTCAATTATCCCCATATTGACTGGGTACATGTCACCTCAGGACGAAATGCGGAGACAAAATTCCTTGATACTTTAAATGACTGCTTCTTGGAGCAGCTGGTACAGGAACCCACAAGGGGAGAGTCAACTCTTGATTTAGTCCTGAGTGGAGCGCAGGATCTGGTCCAAGAGGTAACTATAACAGGACCGTTTGGAAATAGTGACCATAATATAATAACATTTAACATTCCTGTGGTGCGAAGAACACATCAACAGCCCAACACAGTGGCATTTAATTTCAGAAAGGGCAACTATGCAAAAATGAGGGGGTTAAACAGAAATTAAAAGGTAAAGTGACTAAAGTGAAATCCCTGCAAGCTGCATGGACACTTTTCAAAGACACCATAGTAGAGGCCCAATTTAAATGTATACCCCAAATTAAAAAACAAAGTCAAAGAACTAAAAAAGAGCCACCGTGGCTTAACAACCATGTAAAAGAAGCAGTGAGAGATAAAAAGGCATCTTTTAAAAAGTGGAAGTCAAATCCGAGGTAACTAGAGAGGAGCATAAACACTGCCAAATTTAAGTGTAAAAATGTAATAAGAAAACCCAAAATGAATTCTTTGCTTTGGTCTTCACGGCTGAGGACGTTAGGGAGATTCCCAAACCTGAGCCATCTTTTGTAGGTGACAAATCTGAGGAATTGTCACAGATTGAAGTGTCACTAGAGGAGGTTTTGGAACTAGTTGGTAAACTTAACTGTAACAAGTCACCGGGACCAGATGGCATTCACCCAAGAGTTCTGAAAGAACTCAAATGTGAAATTGCAGAACTATTAACTAGGGTTTGTTACCTGTCCTTTAAATCGGCTTCTGTACCCAAAGACTGGAAGATAGCTAATGTAACGCCAATATTTAAAAAGGGCTGTAGAGGTGATCCTGGCAATTACAGACCGGTAAGTCTAACATCTGTACCGGGCAAATTAGTTGAAACAATAGTAAAGAATAAAATTGTCAGGCACATAGAAGAACATAAATTGTTGGGCAAAAGTCAACATGGTTTCTGTAAAGGGAAGTCATGTCTTACTAATCTATTAGAGTTCTTTGAAGGGGTCAGCAAACATGTGGACAAGGGCGATCCAGTGGACATAGTGTACTTAGATTTCCACAAAGCCTTTGTCAAGGTCCCTCACCAAAAGCTCTTACGTAAATTAAGTTGCTATGGTGTAACGATGCTGGTTCTGGCGGGACCCAACTCAGAGTGCCAATTCAGGACAAATTGCTTAAAGCAGGGAATTACAGCCCAAGGCTGGGGTTTTTCCACCTCTAAGGCAAACCAAACCAGCCAAACAGAGAAGAATTTGGTTTTACCCCACTGGCTAACCACAAGTCACACAAGCAATTCCCTTAGACACTCCAGTTTTCTAGAATCACCACCAGTGCCACTCGTTATGGGGACAAATGGTTATGCAAACCAATGCCCCAGTAAAAGAAAAAGGGTTCTCCCGATCCCAAAGGACCAAGCCCCAGACCCAGGTCAATATACAAATCAGATCTTACCCACAAATCACGCTGTTGCCAATCCTTTAGAATCTAAAGGTTTAGTCATAAAAGTAAAAAGGTATAGGTGAGAGCTAGAATTAGTTAAAAGGAATCAATTACATACAGTAATGGCCAAGTTCTTGGTTCAGTGATGGAATAAGCTGCAGGTTCAAATAAAGTCTCTGGAGTACATCCACAGCTGGGATAGGTCATTCAGTCCTTTGTTCAGAGCATCAGTTTGTAGCAAAGTCCCTCCAGAGGTAAGAAGCAGGATTGAAGACAAGATGGAGATGAGGCATCAGCCTTTTATGGTCTCTTGCCATGTGGTCTCTGCTTTCTTTGTCCCAAGGACAAGCTATCCAGCATATGGCATAGAAAAACCTTAAGAGTTCTGAAAATAAGAAAGAAAAACTTGTAGCACCTTAGAGACTAACACATTTATTTCAGCATAAGCTTTCGTGGGTTAGTACCCACTTCATCGGATGAGTTCTGTTCATAGGCAGGTTCCTGCATACCTTGCTGAATCACAAGGCCGGGTCTGCCTTCTCTCAATGGGTCAATTGTGTAGCTAATGGTCCTCAATGGGCCATCAAGCATCTTAGCAGAGCTGACACCAACTCGTCTGTGGTTTCACCCAGAAGCATAGCATAAGTTTGAAATACAGACAGTATAGAGCCACGGGGGAGGGCTTCTCTTTCTCTAGAGTTTTTTTTATGAAAAATGTTGAAAGGTTTCACTCATGCATAAGTGCTGGATCTAGGGGTGCTGCCGCACCCCCTGGCTTGAAGTGGTTTCCATCATATGCAGGGTTTATACTTTGGTTCAATGGCTCTCAGCACCCCCACTATACAAATTGTTCCAGGGTCCCTGCACTCAGGTTCTGATGCAGAAAGACAACAAATCCTGATTTGTGAGACCTCAAAATTGTTTGGTGAAACTGAATTTTCGTGTTCCAACCAGCTCTGTGTGGTGTGGCAGAGATGCACAGGCACAATTTTGCCTTTGGTCAGGCAGTAGTGTACAAAGACAAGTATTATTATTGGTCATTTTTTAATGCAATCATGACCTGAATATGTTTCTTTCTTCTTGTCTGCAGTTATGCTTTCAAGAGACAGAGGGTTCATTGCCTGGACTCTGCTGGTGGAATCCAGGCTCTAGGTCCCCAACAGTGAAAAGCCCACACAGGACTTGGTTTTAGTAAGGCTTTACGTTTTTACACAGCCCCACATGACATTCTCAAAAGGAAACTAGGGAAATGTCGTCTAGATGAAATAACCATCAGGTGGGCATACAACTAGTTGAAAAATGGTTTGCTGTCAAACTGGGATGGCGTAACTAATGCTATTCCTCACGGGTCACTCCTGGGTTTGGTATTAACATTTTCATTGATGATTTTCATTGGTATCAACATTTTCATTGATGATCTGGAAATAATTATAAAACAACATATTAGAGGATTGGGCCAAAAGAAATCTGATGAGGTTCAACAAGGACAAGTGCAGAGTCCTGCACTTAGGACGGAAGAATCCCATGCACTGCTACAGACTAGGGACCGAATGGCTGGGCAGCGGTTCTGCAGAAAAGGACCTAGGAGTTACGGTGGACGAAAAGCTGAATATGAGTCAACAGTGTGCCCTTGTTGCCAAGAAGGCTAATGGCATTTTGGGTTGTATAAGTAGGGGCATTTCCAGCAGATCGAGGGACGTGATTATTCCCCTCTATTCGGCACTGGTGAGGCCTCATTTGGAGTACTGTGTCCAGTTTTGGGCCCCACACCACAAGAAGGATGTGGATACATTGGAAAGAGTCCAGCAGAGGGCAACAAAAATGATTAGGGGGCTGGAGCACATGACTTATGAGGAGAGGCTGAGGGAACTGGGATTGTTTAGCCTGCAGAAGAGAAGAATGAGGGGGGATTTGATAGCTGCTTTCAACTACCTGAAAGGGGGTTCCAAAGAGGATGGATCTAGACTGTTCTCAGTGGTAGAAGATGACAGAACAAGGAGTAATGGTCTCAAGTTGCAGAGGGGGAGGTTTAGGTTGGATATTAGGAAAAACTTTTTCACTAGTAGGGTGGTGAAGCACTGGAATGGGTTACCTAGGGAGGTGGTGGAATCTCCTTCCTTAGAGGTTTTTAAGGTCAGGCTTGACAAAGCCCTGGCTGGGATGATTTAGTTGGGTTTGGTCCTGCTTTGAGCAGGAGGTTGGACTAGATGACCTCCTGAGGTCCCTTCCAACCCTGAGATTCTATGATTCTATGAATATTCATAACTTCAACTACAAAAATGATACACACATACAGATAGCATAATAATAACCAGCAAACCATAACCTGGTCTTAGACACCTTATAAGACCCCCTTTATATAAGATTTGGTGCCATTACAGGACCTTGGTTGCAACAATGATCTATACGGTCCCAGCTTATGTCAATAACGTCACACATGGGATAAGAGGGAAGATCCTTTCATGGATTGAGAACTGGTTAAAAGACAGGGAACAAAAGGTAGGAATAAATGGTAAATTTTCACAATGGAGAGGGGTAACTAGTGGTGTTCCCCAAGGGTCAGTCCTAGGACCAATCCTATTCAACTTATTCATAAATGATTTGGAAGAAGGGGTAAACAGTGAGGTGGCAAAGTTTGCAGATGATACTAAGCTGCTTAAGATAGTTAAGACCAAAGCAGACTGTGAAGAACTACAAAAAGATCTCACAAAACTAAATGATTGGGCAACAAAATGTATGAATACTGCATACAAATGTGGTCTCATCTCAAGAAGGATATACTGGCATTAGAAAAGGTTCAGAGAAGGGCAACTAAAATGATTAGGGGTTTGGAACAGGTCCCATATGAGGAGAGATTAAAGAGGCTAGGACTTTTCAGCTTGGAAACAGGAGACTAAGGGGGGATATGATAGAGATATATAGATGTATGAGTGGTGTGGAGGAAGTGAATAAGGAAAAGTTATTTACTTGTTCCCATAATAGAAGAACTAGGGGCCACCCAATGAAATTAGTGGGCAGCAGGTTTAAAACAAATAAAAGGAAGTTCTTCTTCACACAGCGCACAGTCAACCTGTGGAACTCCTTGCCTGAGGAGGTTGTGAAGGCTAGAACTATAACAGGGTTTAAAAGAGAACTGGATAACTTTATGGAGATGAAGTCCATTAATGGCTATTAACCAGGATGGATAAGGAATGGTGTCCTTAGCCTCTGTTTGTCAGAGGAGGGTGATGGATGGCAGGAGAGAGATCACTTGATCATTACCTGTTAGGTCCACTTACTCTGGGGCACCTGGCATTGGCCACTGTCGGTGGACAGGATACTGGGCTGGATGGACCTTTGGTCTGACCCAGTACGGCCATTCTTATGTTCTTATGTTATGTTCTTCCAGCATGACTGTGAACCACTTATTACTCTCTGGGAACGATTTTCCAGCCTTATGCACCCACCTTATAGTAGCTTCATCGAGGTTGTATTTCCCTAGTTTGTTTATTAGAAGGTCGTGTGAGACAGTATCAAAAGCCTTACTCCCCTTTCCACAAGGCTTGTTACCCTGTCAAAGAAAGCTATCAGGTTGGTTTGACATAATTTGTTCTTGACAAATCCATGCTGACCGTTACTTATCACTTCATTATCTTCTAGGCGTTTGCTAATTGATTTCTTAATTATTTGCTCCATTATCTTTCCGGGTACAGAAGTTAAGCTGACTGGTCTGTAATTCCCCGGGTTGTCCTTATTTCCCTTTTTATAGATGGGCACTATATTTGCCCTTTTCCAGTCTTCTGGAATGTCTCCCGCCTTCCATGACTTTTCAAAGATAATTGCTAATGGCTCAGATATCTCCTCAGTCAGTTCCTTGAGTATTCTAGGATGCATTTAATCAGGCCCTGGTGATTGAAGACATCTAACTTGTCTAAGTCATTTTTGACTTGTTCTTTCCCTATTTTAGACTCTGATCCTACCTCATTTTCACTGGCATTCACTATGTTAGATATCCAATCGCCACTATCCTGTTGTAGGACTTTTCCTACTGAGATGGGATTGTTTGCAGATGGAAAGGTTGGCTGGGGGGGTTTTTTGTTTAGTTTTTTTCCATTACCGTGATGCTAGAACTTTTTTAAATAATAAGGCTCAGTAGTGAAGCAGATTTGAATGGATGAAAGGAGAATGCAATGGGAGAATCTCTTGTCCTGATTCTGAGTCATCACATTTAACCTGCTCTGGAATTTCTAGTTATATGAAACTGGATGTATCTTATACCTCTCTGTTGTTACCCCAAAATTTGGACCCAAGGCACCCCAATAATGACTTGCCTATAACTGTAAACCATTTGTCAATTTGGCCCGTCTCAATGCATAACAGGAGGTGGCCCACCTTAGAGGAATTGCCTGGGTTTTACCAGGGAGTTTGTCTCTGACCCTCAGAGGACTCCCCAGAAAAGACCAGTTCTGTTAACCCATGAGAGGACACGGATATAGCCTTCCACTCAAAGGATTGATGTTCAAGGAAAAAGAACAGGAGTGCTTGTGGCACCTTAGAGACTAACAAATTTATTTCAGCATAAGCTTTCGTAGGCTATAGCCCGCTTCATCAGATGCATAGAATGGAACACACAGAAGCAAGATGTATATATACTGTGTGTATATATACATCTTATATAAGCTTACGAAAGCTTATGCTGAAATAAATGTGTTAGTCTCTAAGGTGCCACAAATACTCCTGTTCTTTTTACGGATACAGACTAACACTTTGTCTGTACAAAGTGCAAGCTGATCTCCATATTGGAGGAGAAGATTCAAGGTCTGGAGAAACGAGTATCAACCCTGCGTTCCATAAAAGAAAATGAGGAGTTCCTGGATAGACATCAGGATAGGCTTCAGTGGGCACAGTGTTCTGAGGATTCAGAGCAGGCTACGCAGCGGGGACAGAAGGCCAGTGAGGATAATTGGCGGCATGTGACCTCCAGAAGAGGAAAGAGTATGAGACAAGTCCATGTACCAGAAACGCATATTCAGATGAGCAATCGTTTTCATGTTCTTTCCACAGGTACTAGTGCAGAGAGTGGAATGAATGATACATCTGAGGGAACAGAGCAGAAGGAGACTCCACTGATTGGAAGGCATGAGATGCACAGTCCTAGGGATGGGGGTTCCACGACCACCACTCCCAAGAGGAGGAGGAGGGTGGTGGTGGTCAGGGACTCTCTCCTCAGGGGGACTGAGTCATCTATCTGCCGCCCTGACCGGGAAAACCGAGAGGTGTGCTGCTTGCCAGGGGCTAGGATTCGTGATGTGACGGAGAGACTGCCGAGACTCATCAAGCCCTCAGATCGCTACCCCTTCCTGCTTCTCCACGTGGGCACCAATGATACTGCCAAGAATGACCTTGAGCGTATTACTGCAGACTACGTGGCTCTGGGAAGAAGGATAAAGGAGTTTGAGGCGCAAGTGGTGTTCTCGTCCATTCTCCCTGTGGCAGGAAAAGGCCGGGGTAGAGACCGTCGAATCGTGGAAGTCAACGAATGGCTACGCAGATGGTGTCGAAGAGAAGGGTTTGGATTCTCTGACCATGGGATGGTGTTCCAAGAAGGAGTGCTAGGCAGAGATGGGCTCCACCTGACGAAGAGAGGGAAGAGCATCTTTGGAAGCAGGCTGGCTAACCTAGTGAGGAGGGCTTTAAACTAGGTTCACCGGGGGAAGGAGACCAAAGCCCCGAGGTAAGTGGGGAAGTGGGATACTGGGAGGAAGCACAAGTAGGTGAGTGCAAGAGGGGAGGGCTCCTGCCCCATACTGGGACAGCAGGACGATCGGTGAGTTATCTTAAATGCCTATACACAAATGCAAGAAGCCTGGGGAACAAGCAGGGAGAACTGGAAGTCCTGGCACAGTCAAGCAATTATGATGTAATTGGAATAACAGAGACTTGGTGGGATAACTCACATGATTGGAGTACTGTCATGGATGGATATAAACTGTTCAGGAAGGATAGGCAGGGCAGAAAAAGTGGGGGAGTTGCGTTGTATGTAAGAGAGCAGTATGACTGCTCAGAGCTCCAGTATGAAACTGCAGAAAAACCTGAGAGTCTCTGGATTAAATTTAGAAGTGTGAGCAACAAGGGTAACATCGTGGTGGGAGTCTGCTACAGACCACCAGACCAGGGGGATGAGGTGGATGAGGCTTTCTTCCAGCAACTAACAGAAGTTACTAGATCACAGGCCCTGGTTCTCATGGGTGACTTTAATCACCCCGACATCTGCTGGGAGAGCAATACAGCGGTCCACAGACAATCCAGGAAGTTTTTGGAAAGTGTAGGGGACAATTTCCTGGTGCAAGTGCTGGAGGAACCAACTAGGGGAAAAGCTCTTCTTGACCTGCTGCTCACAAACAGGGAAGAAATAGTAGAGGAAGCAATAGTGGATGGGAACCTGGGAGGCAGTGACCATGAGATGGTCGAGTTCAGGATCCTGACACAAGGAAGAAAGGAGAGCAGTAGAATACAGAGCCTGGACTTCAGAAAAGCAGACTTTGACTCCCTCAGGGAACTGATGGGCAAGGTCCCCTGGGAGAATAACATGACGGGGAAAGGAGTCGAGGAAAGCTGGCTGTATTTTAAAGAATCCTTATTGAGGTTGCAGGAACAAACCATCCCGATGTGTAGGAAGAAAAGTAAATATGGCAGGCGACCAGCTTGGCTTAACAGTGAAATCCTTGCTCGTCTTAAACACAAAAAAGCAGCTTACAAGAAGTGGAAGATTGGACAAATGACCAGGGAGGAGTATAAAAATATTGTTCAGGCATGCAGGAGTGAAATTAGGAAGGCCAAATCACACTTGGAGTTGCAGCTAGCCGGAGATGTTAGGAGTAACAAGAAGGGTTTCTTCAGGTATGTGAGCAACAAGAAGAAAGTCAAGGAAAGTGTGGGCCCCTTGCTGAATGAGGGAGGGAACCTAGTGACAGAGGATGTGGAGAAAGCTAGTGTACTCAATGCTTTTTTTGCCTCTGTCTTCACAGACAAGGTCAGCTCCCAGGCGGCTGCACTCCACAGCACAGTATGGGGAGGAGGTGACCAGCCCTCTGTGGAGAAAGAAGTAGTTCGGGACTATTTAGAAAAGCTGGACGAACACAAGTCCATGGGGCCAGATGCACTGCATCCGAGAGTGCTAAAGGAGTTGGCCGATGTGATTGCAGAGCCATTGGCCGTTATCTTTGACAAATCATGGCAATCGGGGGAGGTCCCGGATGACTGGGAAAAAGCTAATGTAGTGCCCATCTTTAATAAAGGGAAGAAGGAAGATCCGGTGAACTATAGGCCAGTCAGTCTCACCTCAGTCCCTGGAAAAATCATGGAACAGATCCTCAAGAAATCAATTCTGAACCACTTAAAGGAGGGGAAAGTGATCAGGAACAGTCAGCATGGATTCACCAAGGGCAAGTCATGCCTGACTAACCTAATTGCCTTCTATGATGAGATAACTGGCTCTGTGGATGAGGGGAAAGCAGTGGATGTGCTATTTCTTGACTTTAGCAAAGCTTTTGATACAGTCTCCCACAGTATTCTTGCCAGCAAGTTAAAGAAGTATGGGCTGGATGAATGGACGGTAAGGTGGATAGAAAACTGGCTAGATGGTCTGGCTCAACGGGTAGTGATCAATGGCTCCATGTCTAGTTGGCAGCCGGTATCAAGTGGAGTGCCCCAAGGGTCGGTGCTGGGGCTGGTTTTGTTCAATATCTTCATCAACGATCTGGAGGATGGTGTGGACTGCACCCTTAGCAAGTTTGCAGATGACACTAAATTGGGAGGAGTGGTTGATACGCTGGAGGGTAGGGATAGGATACAGAGGGACCTAGACAAATTAGAGGATTGGGCCAAAAGAAATCTGATGAGGTTCAACAAGGACAAGTGCAGAGTCCTGCACTTAGGACGGAAGAATCCCATGCACTGCTACAGACTAGGGACCGAATGGCTGGGCAGCAGTTCTGGAGAAAAGGACCTAGGGGTTACGGTGGACGAAAAGCTGAATATGAGTCAACAGTTTGCCCTTGTTGCCAAGAAGGCTAACGGCATTTTGGGCTGTATAAGTAGGGGCATTTCCAGCAGATCGAGGGACGTGATTATTCCCCTCTATTCGGCACTGGTGAGGCCTCATTTGGAGTACTGTGTCCAGTTTTGGGCCCCACACTACAAGAAGGATGTGGATAAATTGGAAAGAGTCCAACGGAGGGCAACAAAAATGATTAGGGGGCTGGAGCACATGACTTATGAGGAGAGGCTGAGGGAACTGGGATTGTTTAGCCTGCAGAAGAGAAGAGTGAGGGGGGATTTGATAGCTGCTTTCAACTACCTGAAAGGGGGTTCCAAAGAGGATGGATCTAGACTGTTCTCAGTGGTAGAAGATGACAGAACAAGGAGTAATGGTCTCAAGTTGCAGAGGGGGAGGTTTAGGTTGGATATTAGGAAAAACTTTTTCACTAGTAGGGTGGTGAAGCACTGGAATGGGTTACCTAGGGAGGTGGTGGAATCTCCTTCCTTAGAGGTTTTTAAGGTCAGGCTTGACAAAGCCCTGGCTGGGATGATCTAGTTGGGGTTGGTCCTGCTTTGAGCAGGGGGTTGGACTAGATGACCTCCTGAGGTCCCTTCCAACCCTGAGATTCTATGATTCTATGAACACGGCTGCTACTCTGAAACCTGATGTTCAAGGAGTAATTCTTCGAAAACAAAGTAACATTTATTTAAAGGAAATATTCAGTTACCATACAGTTAATAGTTTTAAGAAAGAATGCACTGTGATACATAACACATAGCACACAGTACAGTGGTATTGCATTTAGAAATCATATAGTAAGGTGATGCAATAGACTACACAAACCACATAGCAGATACAATGTTGCACAGCACGGTACCCATTGACCCCTTATACATATGTATAAAGCAACATTACAATATCTACACACTGAATGACCACCAACCAGTCACAAACTGTGCTTCTGATCCCAGCCCCCTTTATTGCATTCCAGTTCTCGGACTCCCAATCAGCACCTAGGTCCAGTACAGTGAGAAGTTATTTAAAAACTTTTCTCTATATACAAAATGTTCTTCTGAACCCCAAAGGGCCAGCCACATTGCCAGGTCAATATTAGGTTGGACCTTACCCAAAATACCATGGTGCCAGCTAATCCTTTAGTAACTAAAACTAAAGGTTTATTATAAAAGAAAGAAAAAGAGAGTTGTTAAATGGTTAAAGCACTCAGATACATACAATGATTTTAGAGTCCATGTATTGGGTTCTTAGCAGTATTGGTGAGTTGCTGGCTTGAAAGTTCCTCTGGAAGACATCCACAGCTTGGATGGGTCATTCAGTCCTTTGTTCAATGCTTCAGTTTGTAGAGAAGTTGTTCCAGAGGTAGGAAGCAGGATTGAAGGCAAAATGGAGATTATGCAGCTGCCCTTTATATTCCTTTTGCCATGTGGCTTGTAATTCCTGTGTCCCAAACATAAGCTTCACAGCACATCGCATGGAAAAGCCTTAGAGTTCTGTCCACCAGCCTGCCCCTACATGCCTCGCTGACTCATAAGGTGTATCCTCTGGCTCCTTTCCATGGGTTCATTGTACCGCGATGACCCTTGATGGGCCATCGAATAGGCTAGGCAGTGCTGATGCCAATCTGTCTGGGGGTTTCACTCAGAAACACAGCTCAAGTTTGGAAATACAAATATACTATACATATCTATAACTCAAAATACAAAGGTGATACAAACATAAATAAGATTATCATGTTTGGCAAATCGTAACATTTTTTCCACAAATACCTTACATGGCATATCTGGTAAGATTCCTTGCAATTTTATAATATTGGTATCAACAATATCATAAAGTGTCTCCCATAGTCCATTCAGTGTCATACCCCCCAAGCAAAATTGATGCAGAAAGTGGTGTCCCTAGACACTGCTGAATGCATCATAGGAATTTCCCATTCTTAGTTTTGTATACTACAGTTTCTAACCCAATATTAGATGTATCACTGTATAACAGAAATGGTTTATCAAAATCATGTGTGACTAAATCAGGCTCTTTATATAAAGCTGCTTTCATTTTCTGAACATTTTTCTCATCTGATGTTGCTCTAATATAGACGTGAATGCTCTCAAGGTGGAATTACCTCGGCATTTAGTCATGACAGTAATGTGGTAGTGTGCCTCAGTTTCCCTCTTCATCAGCAAATTAGATTTGTAATGGGTTTCCTGCTGTGAAAAGTTCTAAAATTGCTTACAAGTATCAGCTGTAACTTTTCACTCTTAGAAGGCTTTCCAGCATATAGTGGGTTTTCATTCAAAGATACAGCACGACCATATGGGCCTTTGAAACTGTGTGTGTTTTCAGGTACCAGTCCCAATAGTTTAAAGGCTTTTCATCAAGGTCATACACATTGTATCTTCATATGAGGGTTGACATCAAAATCAAATACATCAGAAGGCTTAACCTTAACAGTAACACCAAATTTGTTTCAAGTGAGTAGTCAGTGTTTGTAAGTATCTTGGTCATACGATGCCTTTTGTTTCACTGAATCCATTGGCTGGCCAGGTGTGTCCTCTGTGCTAATAGCTATGGGCAGATGTGAAGCATGGCTAGAAAGGGTTAAACATCCTGCAAAATAAATAACCCTCAAAAGACATGTGGGGCGATAATGTTTTTGTGTATTTACACATGTATGAGTAGGGTCGACGGTGTAATAAACTGTCCCTGTCTATGCTGTATTCTGATCATTCAGAGGTCAAAAGAACATCCTATCATTTAAATGAATTGTAAACACGGGGTATCTCGGTATTCATCTCTCTTTGAAATGTACTGTGAATGGTAGAGGAACAAGCAAATGGCCTTATATTAATTCGTATAGCTAAGTACTGGTGATGGACCTCCTACAAAGTCATCCTAAGTACTGTTTGTTCCCTGAGGAACTCCAACTTGCCAAAAGACATGAAATAGTATAAAAGATCCTTGTGTCCTGATTGTGTCATCTCAGATCTGCTTAGGCTTCATCAAGGGAAGTTTGAGTCGCAAGACTGAGGTCCCAGTTATGCTGGGACGCCCTGAATATGAGATTTGGACATTAAACTATAACCTATGAACTATTTCTGAAGGAACTCTTTGCAACTACAAAGCTCACCATCTCTGTTATGAATCTGAACCTCAATGAATTGAACTCTGTGTCTGTATGTATATTGATCTTTTAACCATACTCTCTCTTGTTTTTTAATAAATTTTAGTTTAGTTAATAAGAATTGGCTGTAGTGTGTATTTGGGTAAGATGTGAAACATTCATTAACCTGGAAGGTAATGTGTCCGATCCTTTGGGATTGGTAGAACCTTTTCTTTTATATGATGAAATAAGATTTACAGAAATTGGCATCCTATATAACATGGGTACCTGGATGGAGGCCTAAGGCTGGATCACTTTAAGGAAATGGTGTTGTTTGGACTTCTGAGTAACCAGTGAGGTAATAAAGGAGCAGTTTTATGCTGGCTTGGTAAATCTAAGTATTGGAATATTCACCGGCTTTATGGTGATTGTCTGCTCCATTCTTTGCAGTTCACCCTAATTGAGTGACCATAGCTGGAGTAGTCAGTGTTTGTAAGTATCTTGGTCATATGCTAATAGCTATGGGCAGATCTTCTCTCTCCCTTGTCAGGCAAGTAGTTTGTATCAATCCAGACAGTAGCTTTCAGATACCCATCATTGTGCATACCTCAAAATTTTATTTCCTTTTTAGAGTTAACTCATTCTTCCCATCAGCAGGATTAGGTCCTTCCCCCTCCCTCCCCATCTTTCTCTTAGAAGGGTTGAAATCTGAACCTCCCTGCTTACAGGAATCCCTTTGCTGGCTAGGTGTGTCCACCAATTGCAGCCCCTCTGTGCTATGAACATCTACACATATGCTCACCTACATGCTTGCTTTTGGATCCACCACCACCAGCAGCTTAGTGACTGGACTCTGTTTTATTATAGGGACATAATCAATTTCTACCAACCAGTCAGAATCAGAATTCTGCTTACTTTCCACTTTCAACTCTTGGTTCCACATAGGAACAGATGTGCCTAAGCCCACTAGGGTACTATAGGACATATTCAAAGGGTCTAGGGATGAGACTGTCTGCTCCCCCTTACATTCTTGAGGGTTCACCCATCAGACTGTTCTGCTCTGAAAAAACAGAAACCAAATCTTCCCTCTCTAGATCCTGAACAGCAACAAATGCTTTCTGCGCTTCAGTTATGTCCAGAACCACTTTTAGCACATTAGGAGGATTTTCACGTAACTGCCTTTCAGGCAAGCTGCTCATGTTTAAAGGGTTAGATGCACTCTCTGTCCCTTGCAGATTTCCTCACTGGCAATATGCAGGTTACAACACACAAGCTTAGAAACATTTCCTACCTGGGTTTCAGTTAAGCCCAGAACCAACTCTGGGACAACTGACAAATTCACAACCAGCATAAGCTGAGAGGCACTTTCTGTCTGCTCCACAGACAAAAGACTGGAGACTGACTTTCCCTCAGCAGGCTTGCTGCTAGTCTCAACATACAAAAAATTACCTCAATAGGACAGGCTCTTACCCCGTTCACAGACACCCTGCACGGACTTTGGCCACATCTCACAGGCACTCAGCGGATTCAGCCATGAGTGCAGGGGACTGGACTCGATGACCTCCTGAGGTCCCTTCCAGTCCTATGATTCTATTTCCCACAGGCCGTCACGCTGGCTTAGTTACCAGAGAAAAACTTTTATAAAGATTCTGGCACCCATTTTCCCAGCACCTTCCCACCACTGATCTGAAACAAACTAGTTACACCAACAGGGATGCGTTGCTGAGCGCTGAGGTACAGCCACCTCTGGGGTGGTGCATAAGTGCTGTTTATCCCTTGCCCAGTACTCAGATGCAGTCACTTCTGGGGTGGGACACAGGGGCTGTTTATACAGGGATCCCTTGCCCAGCATTGAGATGCAGCCACCTCTGGGATAGGCACGTTGACTAGTTTTCCAGGGCTCACTTGCCAAGCACTGAGATGCAGCCACCTCTGGGTTACGGAGAGGGGGCTATTTATACAGCGATCCCTCAGCTTGCACTGAGATGCAACTGCCGCTGGGGTGAAGTGTGAAGATTATTTATAGAGATGCAAGAGGCCTGGTAAAAAAAAAATTGTGTGTGTGTGTGGGGGGGGGGTGTTAAATTTTCTGAGGCCTAGTCTGGAAAAATTGGGAATATTGAGAAAAAATGAAAAGAAACTAGTATATGAAATATTTTATCTCAGAACAGTTAAAAAAAAGTTTAGAAAAAAGAACAAGGAGTGCTTGTGGCACCTTAGAGACTAACAAATTTATTTGGGCATAAGCATTCGGCTCTGTGAATATGGCCCCGGCCTTCTGCCTAGTAAGGAGACTGCTGTCCTGGTCATAGGCGTGGACTCCATGGGTGGGTGCTCTGGGGCTGGAGCACCCATGGGAAAATTTAGTGAGTGCGGAGCATCCATCAGCACCAAGCTCCCCCTCGCCTCTCGCACACCAGTGGCCCCACGCTTACCAACTCCTCCCCCTCCCTCCTAGCGCTTCCAGAGCACCACGAACAGCTGATTCACGGCATTCAAGTTCTGGGGGCAAGGGGGAGGAGCGGGGACAGGGCATGCTCTGGGGAGAGGTGGGGTGGGAGAGGAGCAGGGGTGGGAAGAGGCAGGGCAGGGACTTGGAGGAAGAGGTGGAGTGGGGGGCAGGCCCTGGAGTGGAGGGGGGTGTTGAGCACCCCCTGGCAAGATGAGAAGTTGAAACCTATGGTCCTGGTGATGCCCCAAATTTTCGGGTGCCCTACGCAGCTGTGTATGCTGCATATGCCTAAGGACGGCCCTGGGTAGCTGGGGTCCTTTAGTACACCAACTTTGACATACTCTTGGAAAATGACTGTGTCTCTTTGTGAAAGTCATAATCCCTCTTTCCTTATCCCTGTCTGGCTGTTATTGGCTCTCAGCTAGGCGGACCCGATATTTCGGTAACATCTTTAAGACAGGATCGAGACCCTGTGTCAGTAATGGCCAAAGAGCTGAACCCAGAGATCGGAAGGTGGAGAGGGCAGGAGCCAGTGATCCTGGCTAGTAGCACAAGGGAAGAGTTGCGAGGTTCAAGTTACCTTCCTGTCTGTAGCCAGACCCTGGAGCTGAGTGGGACAATGGCTCTGCTCATGCTGGCTCTGAGGCTGTAACCAAAGCAGTGGGCTCGTTGCCTATACTGTGGCTAAGGTGACAGCAAGGCCGCACCTGGCAGCCATTTATAAGAGCCCCGTGGAGTCAGGGCAGGCAGGGAGCCTGCCTAGCCCCCACCGCGCTGCCAACCGGAGCCACCAGGGTCCCTTTTTGACCCGGTGCTCTTGGCAACCCTAGAGTCCACCCCCTGCCCAGACTCTACCCATCCCCCTCCTCTAGCGGCGGCGTTTAGTGCTACGTCACAGCAGAGTGAGGGCAGCGGCTTCAGCAGATGCTACTGAGCATGCTCGGTCCCAGCCGAGGCACCCTGGGCTCCGCCTCCTGGGTCTGACCTAGTGTCACAGTGCTTCCAGACCCAGGTACAGAGACGGGGTGTGTACAGGGGGGTGGGGAAGGGGTTGAGTGGGGTTAGGCTGACCCCAAGGCCTTCCCGCAGCTGAGTCCGAGAAGACGAGAGTGCCCCGGGGCAGGCGGGGAGGTGTACTTCCGGACGCTGCTCAGGCCGGAAATGACGTTGATCCGAGCGATGTACGCTCCCCTCTTGCAGAAAGCGGAAGTGGTTCTTCCGCCTAGGGCACGCTGGGAAGTGTAGTTCTCTCACTCTCGGCCTTCTATTGGTAGCGTGCGCGTAAGGGCGCCGCGCCCCTTGCCGCTCGCTGATTGGCGGAAAGAGCTCGGGGCCTGGGAGCTGCGGGTCTCACAGCCCCTGGGGATCTGCTCCCGGGCGGGGAACGCGCCGTGGCGCCCTGGACAGTCGCTGAGCTAACGCTGCTTCGAGGACAGGCGGGTGTGTGGGTAAAATCAGCCCGAGATGGGGGAGGGGAACTGGACTGTCCCTGTGCAGCCAGGGGTCCCCAGGGGCGGCCGGGCTGGGCGGGGATAGCGAAATCCTCTCTCACTAGGTCACGTCTCTCTCCGTCGGTGATGAAATGCTCCCCGTTGTCCAGGTGGGCTACTCCCCCTTTCTCTCCAGTTATTACCCTTTCGCTAGTCTCCGTCTCAGACCTTGCCCCGTTTTCTCTCTCATTCTCCGACGTCAATTTAAATCTCCTCAGGTTTGGGATATTTTCTTGCCCGTTTGGCCTCCAAATTTGTCCTTGTCCTTTGTCCGCAAATTGTCCTTGTTTAGGTGGGAAATTGGTGACTTGAGTCATTCCCCAAATGGGGTCGGGGTTAGTGGGTGCGGCTTAGGGGAGTCCTGAGATACTTGCCTCTGGAGTGGGATGAGGTGGCCATTCTCTGCCAGCAACAAGACATGGACGGGCCCAGGAGGGGAAAGGAGGAGGAAATGTCCCCAGTGGAGACTGCCCAGCCCCAGGTTATCCACTCCCAACTACTCCCCCCGCCCCCAATGCAGCTCCCACCAGCTGCCAGTCACCTGCCCACCACTGCTGCTGCCCCCTCCTCATTGCTGGGGAGTCTCCCTGCTCCGCAGCCCCCTCACTTGCCTTCTTCAAGCAGTTCCCCAGAGGGCTCCCTGCTGCCCACGTGAATCGGGGGGAGGGGCGGTTATTACAGTCTGTTTATTGAACTTCCATATATAATCCTGCAACCTGTCCCTTTTTTTTTTTTACTTATTCAATATCAATATACGGTCCCTTCAGATCATGGTGGTTTTCTCTCATTAGTTAATATTTCTTTTTTGGCCTATGTCCTCCCCAGTTCTCAAAGATGTATATTGTGTGCAGTGCTGTAGTAGCCATGGTAGTCCCAGGGTAGTAGAGGCTCCCCCCTTGATTTATATACAAATGAAGGTGTAATTCTCCATTGCATTCCTTATGACTTCTAACATGTTGTTAGCTTTTCTGCGGCAGCTGTGCACTGAGTGATAGTTAATTTACAGCCCAGTAAGGTGTATCAGGAATTCCAATTTTTCCCTCCTGTGTGCACTGCTTTGCATTTAGAGAGACAAGGTGGGTGAGGTAATATCTTTTCGTGGACCAATTTCTGTTGGTGAGTGAGACAAGCTTCTGAGCTACACAGAGCTCTTCTTCAGGAGAATGTCCTAAAATTTTGCCCTGTTTCTTCTCTAGTGACCTGTTCCTAATTTAATATTCCCTGAGTTTTTCCATGTCTCTCTAATTATAAAATATTAACATAAAATCTCCTCAGATTTTGACCTTTTCTCAAATTATTGAATATTGATAGAAAATTGTTGCAGATGTTGCCTCTTTTTTCTTGATTTGCCAAATAACGATATGACATTCACTGGCAATGGCTCCTGATAAATAGATAGAAAGTTATCAGATATTGATATGAAACCACCACAGATTTTGTTCCCCTCTCCCTTTCAGAAGTGCAGCAACTGAAGGTTTTGGAGGGAAAACTGTTGCTGTGAATCCTCAGGATATGGGGAGTGAGTGAGGATGGAAGGAGGTTATTTATAACCCCCTTCTGCAATGATCTATTTAAAAGGATTCTCGTCTCATCCCTACTGAGCCATGTTTCTGGTCTCACTGAGACCAGTGTTAATCCAGAGTCACTGTAGGGAAGGACAAGGAGTGACTCCAGATTAACATGGGGGCAAATAAGATCAGGATCTGTCCCTGCAGGGAGGGGGTTTCAGTTGTTGCTAAAGTGGGGAAAGCTACTCAGTTTTTCTCTCTCTTTCTCTGCTCAGGGTATTGGGGTTGAGCTTCCTGGGTCAGATTCTGCTGCCGCCATTGTGATCTGGGAGCCCAGGCTGAGCAGCTCCTGTTCCCTGGTGGGATCTGGGCTGGGGAGTGACTGTGAGTAAAGCTTCCTCTGTGCCCAGCCAAGGCGAGGACTTTCTCCAGCTGTAATTACCCCCATAGGCCAGCCCTAAGCTCTGCCCACACCAACATCTGAGCCAGAGACTCCAGGTGATTGATAGAGAACTCAGGGAACATGCTGGGGATGGGCATGGAAGTGACTTGCACAAACAGCCCCTCCTCATCTCACATATCTCCTCCCTTTAGCAATATAAGGAGCTGATCCAGTCATAGGAGAGGGAACACCCAGGAATGGCTGGCTGTCAGCCAGAGGAGGAGGGCAAGGGAGACACAAGGAGAGAGACTGGAAGGTGCAGGGGGAGAAATAATTGGGGAGAGCGATTCCCAGATCTCTAACCTGCCCCCACACACTTATTGCAGCATCCCTGGGCAGATTCACTTTACTGTGAGCTAGGCGAGGAGCAGGAAGAGAAAAAGCCACTTCCTGACTCTCCCTGTTCTCTCTGCGGTGAGATGTGCTGCCCTGGGGACAACGTCAGAGGGAATCCCCAAAGCCACTCCTTTTGTTCTGCTCTTCTCTCTCATTTGGTTCCCAGACTTTGTTACTGGGAGGTTTGTGCCAAATGTCTTGGTGGTTTAGTGCTGGTGGGAGGGGACGGGTCACTGCTGTAATGAAGTAACCAAACATTTCCCCAGCATAGAATGGAAGAAATATAGGACTGGAATGAACATTGAGAGGTCATCTAGTCCAGCCCCCAGCACAGAGGTGTTTGTCCAACCTATCCTTAAAAAGCCCCAATAATGGGGATTCCACCAGCTCTCTTGCTAATCTGTTTCAGTGCTTAATTAGCTTTTTTCACAATTGAGTCACATGGCTAACTCAGATTCAATTTGTGATCCACTATAACCCCTGATCATTTTCAATAGTACTACCCCCATGCCAGTTATTCTCCATTTTGTTTAATAATTTGTTCATTCCAGGTATATAAGTAAGGCTTGACTTTATTCCCCAGTCCTCTTTGTTCCCCTTTTAAAAGATGGGTACAGTGCAATGTATGCCCTTCTGCAGTCTTCTGGGACCTCACCGTCCTTGTGACGGGGCAGACTGGCCCCGCACTGGCCATGGGAGGGTTAACCCCTCTCTGCTGGTAGAGGAAGCCACGCCCCTGAGGCCCTGCTGGGCATGCTCCAGCAGGGGGCCAGGTATAAAAGCCTGCAGAGCTGCTCAGTCAGGGCTGGCTGCTTAGGAGGAAGGACGCCCAGCAGAGGCTCCAGCCCAGGAGCTAGGGCAGCCCTTACCAGGGAGAGCTAAAGAGCCCAAGACCGGGACTGGAGGCCAGCCGCTACTGGAACCCCAGGTTGTTCAGGGAACTGAGGAGCCTGGAGACTCAGAAAGCCCATGGACTACTGCACCAAAAGAGCCGGTAGGAAGTGACCCAGGGGGGGTGCGGGAGTGGTACCTCCCACCCCAGTGATGGCAGCGTGTTTCAGTGGGATTCCCCACTGACCCTGACGGGCTGTGTTACCTGCCGTTAAGGCCCTGGGTTGGGCCCTGGGTCCCCTACTGGGGGCCGCCGCCCTTGGGGGACGGGCCCCAAGCTCAGAACTCAAGACTGCCTTACCTGACTCAGAAGGCACGCTGAAGTAACTCAGGCCACTAGGCCGTGCTATCCCTTCAGGGGAAGAGACTAAGGGGGACTCTGGCCATTGAGTCCCACTGGGCGGGCCGCCCAGAGTGGCATAGAAAACGGACCGGGAACTAGACAGGCGGGGTACCTCCTAGCCCCCCTGCGACTCAGAGGGGTGACGGAGTATGAACCCCGCCACAGTCCTCCAGGAGTTCTCAAAGATAATTGCTAATGGTTCCGAGATTGCTTCAGCTAATTCCTTGAGTACCCTAAAATGAATTTCATCAAGCCTGGCTGTCTTTAATATATCTAACGTATGTAAATATTTTAAACATGTTCTTTCCCCATTGTGTCTTCTGTTTTTTCCTCTTGGTTAGGGTAAGGGTTAGGGTTTGGGGTTAGGGGGTTAAGGATTAGGAGTTGGGGTTGGTTAGGGTTAGGTGAGGGTGAAGGTTGGGGTCAGGGTGAGGTTAGGGTTGGGGTGAGGGTCAACGGTCAGGTGAGGGGTTAGGGTTGTTAGGTTTTAGGGGTTAGGGTTAGGGGTTACAGTTAGGGTTAGGGGATGGTGAAGGGTGAAGGTGAGGGGGAGGTTAGGGTTGGGTCAGGGTCAGATTAGGGGTTAGGGGTTGGGCTTAGGGTTAGGGTTGGGTAAGGGTTAGGGGGTAGGGTTAAGGGTCGGGTTAGGGTGGGGGTAGGGTTTAGGGTGAGGGTGGGGGTAGGGGTGAGGGTTAGGGTTAAGGGGTGGGGGTTAGGGTGGGGGTTGGGTTCGTGTTTAGGGTTCAGGTTAAGGGTTAGGGTTTAGGGTGAGGGTGGGGTTAGGGTTTAGGGGTAGGGTTAGGTTAGGGGTAGGGTTCAGGTTAGGGTTTAGGGGGGTTAGGGTTAGGTGAGGGTGAGAGTTTAGGGGTTAGGGTTAGGGGTTAAATTAAAATAAATTAATGGAGATATGCCAATCTCCTAGAACTGGAACGACCTTGAAAGGTCATCGAGTCCAGTCCCCTGCCTTCACTAGCAGGACCAAGTACTGTTCCCTGACAGATTTTTTTTTGCCCCAGATCCCTAAGTTAGGTTAGGGTGGGTTAGGGGTGAGGGTTAGGTTAGGGTGAGGGGTGAGGTTAGGGTTAGGGTGAGGGTAGGGGTCAGGGTCAGGGTCGGCTCAGGGTTAGGTTAGGGTTGGGTTTAGGGTTAGGGTAGGGTAGGATTAGGTCAGGGTCAGGGGTAGGGTTAGGTTAGGGGTTGGGGTTAGGGTTGGGTTTAGGGGTAGGGTTAGGGTTGAGGGTGAGCATGAGGGGTTTAGGGTTGGGGTTAGGGTTTAGGGTTGGGGTTAGGGTATAGAGTTTAGGGGTTAGGATTAGGGTATAGAGTTTAGGGGTTAGGGTTGAGGGTTAGCGTTAGGGTTAAGGGGTTTGGGTTGGGGTTAGGGTTGGGTAGGGTTTAGGGTTCGGATTCGAGTTAAGGGTTAGGGTGGGGGGTTCGGGTTTAGGGTGTTAGGGTAGGGTTAGCGGTTAGGATAGGGTTGGGTTAGCGGTTAGGTGAGGGTTAGTGGTTAGGGTTAGGGTTGGGTGAGGGGTTGGGGTTTAGGGTGAGGTTGGGGTTAGGGTTGGGTTAGGGTTTAGGGTGAGGGTAGGTGTCAGGGTCGGGTTAGGGTTGGGTTTAGGGTTAGGGTTTAGGGTTAGGTTTGGGTTTAGGGTTAGGTTAGGGTCAGGGTCGAGTTAGGGGTGGGGGTAGGGTTAGGGTAGGATTAGGTCAGGCGTAGGGTTAGGGATTAGGGCCAGGGTTTAGGGTTAAGGGTTAGGGCTAGGGCTAAGGGGTTAGGGTAGGTCTAGGGGTTAGGGTGAGGCTGAGGGTTAAGGGTTTAGGGGTAGGGGTTAGGATTAGGGTCAGGGTTTAGGGGTAGGGTGAGGAGTGAAGGGTTAGGTTTTAGGCTTTAGGGTTAGGGGTTGTGGTTGGGTTTAGGGTGAGGGGTTGGGTAAGGGTTAAAGGGTTAGGGTAGGGTTTAGGCGTCAGGGGTCAGAGTTGGGTTAGGTACGGTTAGGGTCAGGGTCTAGGGGCAGGGTCTGGGGTTAGGGTTAGGTTAGGGTTAGGGGTTAGGGGAGGGTTGGGGAGGGTTAGGGGTTTGGGTTAGGGTGTACGGTTTAAGGGGTAGGGGTAAGGGATAGGGTAAGGGATAGGGTAAGGGTAGGGGTTAGGGTTGGGGTTAGGGTTGGGGTTAGGGTTGGGGTTAGGGTTAGGTTAGGGTTTGGTTTAGGGGTTGCTTTGGGGTAGAGTTAGGGTTGGGTTTGAGTTAGGGGTAGGGTTGGGTTAGGGGTTAGGGTTAGTGTTTAGGGGAGGTTAGGGTGTAGGGGTAGGGGAGGTTAGGGTTTTAGGGTTAGGGTTTAGGGGTAGGGGTAGGGTTAGAGGTAGGGTTAGGGCTGGGGTGAGGGTTAGGGTTTAGGGGTAGGGTTTAGGTCTAGCGTTCAGGGGTTAGGGGTACGGGTAGGGTTAGGGTGAGAGGTAGGGGTTAGGCTGAGGGTGGGTTAGGGTTAGGTTAGGGTTAGAGGGTGAGGGTGGGTTAGGGTTGGGTTCGGGGGTAGGGGTTAGGGTAGGGGTTAGGGTGAGGGGTGACGGTTAGGGTAGGTTAGGGTTTGGGGATAGGGTTTAGGGTCATGTTAGGGGTTAGGGGTAGGGTTAGGTTGGGGTTAGGGTTTAGGTCAGGTTAAGGGTAGGGTGGGGGTAGGTTAGGGTTTGGGGTTAGGGTTTAGGGTCAGGGTAGGGGTTAGGGGGTAGGGTTAGCGTTAGGGTTAGGTTAGGGTTTAGGGGTCAGGGTCGGGTTAGGGTTTAGGGTGAGGGTTAGGGTCAGGTTAGGGGTTGGGGTTAGGTTTAGGGGTAAGGGGTTGGGGTAGGATTAAGGTTTAGGGGGTAGGGATAGGGGTTGGGTTAGGGTTAGGCTTAAGGGTTTAGGCGTTAGGGTTAAGGGGTTAGGTTAGGGTCAGGGTTAGGGTTTAGGGTTAGGTTAGGGTTAGGGGTTAGTGTTTAGGGTTAGAGTCAGGGGTAGGGTTTGGGGTTAGGGTAGGGCTTAGGGTTAGGGGTTGGGGTAGGTTCGGGGTCCGGGGTTAGGGTTTAGGGTGACAGTAGGGGTTAGGGTTAGGGTGTTAGAGGGTTAGGTTGTTAGGGGTGAGGGTGGGGTTAGGGTTTAGGGGTTTGGATTTAGGGGTTGGGGTTAGGGTTAGGTTAAGGGTTAGGGTTGGGTTAGGGGTAGGGTTTAGGGTGAGGGTTTAGGATCAGGGCCAGCGGTAGGGTTAGGGTTTAGGGGTTAGGGTTAGGGTTTAGGGTTAGGCTTAGGGCTTGGGTTAGGGTTAGGGTTAGGGTAGGTTAGGGTTAGGGGTTAGGGTTGGGTTAGGGTTAGGGTTAGCGTAGGTTAGGGTTTAGGGGTTAGGGGTTAGGGTAGGTTAGGGTTAGGGTAGGGTTAGGATTTAGGGTTAGGGGTTAGGGTTTAGGGTTTAAGGTTAGGGTTTAGGGTTGGGGTCTGGGTTAGGTTAGGGTT